>OU426980.1:16845317-17380317 GCA_911387785.2 Aelia acuminata
TCCAAGAGAGAATGACATCCTGTCCAGATGTTCTATGTTTTCTTGACACATGTCAATAAGCCAGGCTACCATCGAGGTGTATGTTGTATTCTTCAGCATCTTCTTTGTTCGAGAACATTTCCGAATTTTCATTATTACGGATGAGATGATGATAAAGCTGGTGATGATAAACCACATCCACAGAATAATGAAGACGCCCTTGAGGACGTCTCCGTAGCTCACCTTGCACTCAGCTCGGAAAGGCCAATGATCGAAACTGCATTTCTTCACTGAAGGGAAAAACTCATACTTAGCCTCTTCTACGGTGTATCCCATGTTCAGAGCTATGTAGAAAGAGAAGACATAAGACAATATGGCGTGAACTATCATGTGGAAAACATCGAACAAATGTTTGGCTGCATCCTTCAAAACAAGCTTCATCTCCGTATTAAATCTGATCAATTTCACAACTTCATCAGTCATATCTTCGAATGTGTAGTCAATTATTTCTCGATCATAATAAGCAAAATACCTCAATGCGAAAGGGTTGGAGACGTCGTCATTCAAAAAACATGCAAATAGAAAAACGATAGCTGTGCATAAGATGTATGTATAGGAATAGTCATATAGTGGTACCTCGATGGTGCTCATGTTTTCATTCGAAGTATTGGAAACCATGGCACAGCTGCAGTATCTGGACCCATTAGTGTGGATATCGCAGGTAGGGGATCTCACTGTGACATTCGATACCAATTCTATCACAAGCAAAAACATGAGTATGACAAAAGTCGCCAAGTTCTTCAAAAATAACAATCCCATCGCTAATCAAGCTACAGCACGAGTAAGCGGTGTCGACTTGACTAAAAGGTGATGTCAGTCCGTTGCAATTTTATAGCACTCCCCCTCCTCCTCTCAGGCTCATTAGCCAATCAGCATTCATTGTACATTTAATCGCGGCTCTGATTATCGAATTTGAAAATAAAATAATTATTCGTTTGAGGATCGATTTTGTATAGTTTTGCTAAGACCATTGAACACGACAATCAAATATTTATCAATTGATATAAACTATAAATGAATATTTTAATCTCGAGCCTCGCAAAGGTTAAACTAACGCCAGTGAAATTCGATCCAAAGATCGTTTTCGTAATATTAATCACCTAATTAGTTTTAAATAAAAAGACGAGAATTTAAAACGCTAAAATACTATAAAATAAGTATTATCTTTTTTTTATACACATATAATCAAATTATTTATGTGAATGTGAACATGACACATGTGAAAACATGTGAAATATTGAGCATTTCGGTGAAAATTAAATATTATAATTGAATTATTTTTAAAAGATTCAGAAATATACAGTACCAGTCAAAAGTTTAGACTCACTTGTATTCAATTCACAATCTTCAAGTTGAAAAAAATAATTGTAGCTCAAGAGATACCATTTTAAAAATTATATGATCGTTTCGAATACAATCTATATAAATAAAAATAAAATTCTGTTTGTTTGCTTGTTTGTTTTTCTTTATAGAAATCCATATCGTTTGACCTAAATTCTCCAAATTTCGCTTAGTGGTTCTTTCATACCAGGTGCGAACACCTGTCCATATTAAAATTCCATCACTTCAGCCAATCTGTGGGTTTATTCTATATTGTAATAAAAATCGTTATGATCTCGCTTTACATTATATTTTTACGAAATCATCTTTTCTTGATTCACGGCTTTTCTCATTGTTTTCCAAATTACCTGGGTGAAACCGGGATATACAGCTAGTTATAAATAAATTAAAAATAAAATTATAGTTGTTATGTTGTTCAATAAATAAAATTTTGTTATTTATTTTACAAAATCTAAGGGTGAGTCTAAACTTTTGACTGTTACTGTATATTCAAATAATATCGCTTTTTTAAATAATTTACTCCTCATTTAACTGCAAACTGCTTTATGACAAATAAATCATTTCAAACTTTTTTGGCAATGTTTAAAAAAAAAAACTATTGAAATTAGTAACATTATTTGATTATATGTCAACATTAGAAAAATCCATTTCATATAATGAATAGACCACTTGATCCCAACATAAATGAACACATTACCATAAGTAATTTTACATATAACAATGATAATATTTGAATTCCTAAAAATTGGAGTTCATTACTATAAATAAATATTTATTTATTTTTAGAAATATTTACTTAAAGATAATAAATAAATGTTGTATATGCCATAATAATACTATTGTTTATAAAACATTCCGTTAAATCACTTAACATTAAGGAAAGCATTGTAATTAATAATACTGCATTCAATTAAATAAAGGAGCTTACATGTTACGTTAACATAGCCTAATCCAAATTAAACTTCCACCACCAAAAACAGAAAATGAAATCCCATCAAAACAATTGTTGTTTTATTTATTACTGAAATGACTGAAAAAAGAAAAAACAACAACTAATAAACATATTGATACATAAATGACAAAATCCTAGCAATGTTCTCTTAACTAATGTGCATTATCATTAAGATTTTTCTTAATTTTTTTTTATTCTGTAGAATTAAACAATTCATAATAATTTTGTTCTAATTACAAATCGGGGAATTATTGTAAAAAAAATTAAATTTATTTACTTCACTGCTCAATAGTCATTATATTGTTATGACTATGACATTCAATATTTCCCCCAAACATTATTCAATATCGCCTTCACCTATTATTAATTTAAAAATGTTTTTCTATCATTAAACCTTAACAATTAAAATAGTAATAATATGATAGAAAGAAAAAAAATGTAACACTATTAACAGTACAAAAAAGTAGCAACTTTTCCAATATTGGTCTCTTGAGATTTCAAAAATAAAAATAATAATAAAAAAATAGGATAAGATATAGGAACTATCCCATCACCTGCATATTATTTAGGGTCTTTCTGATTAAGTACAAACGAAAAACGAAAAAATACCAGACATGAAATTTCCTACAAACATTTACCTGTAGAGGCATTTTCCTTTCTTTTCAACTAATGGAGGTATTTGGGATTTCTCAACTATGAATTGGTTTTTCAATAAAATTCTCTTGCAGAGATTAAATAAAATGCGACAGAAATTTTTATTTTTTACTCTTTTTATTATAAATATTTTATTAAGTTCAGAAATACATTTTTTATCTTATTTTTTTTTTTTTTAGTTTTATAAATGCAAAAATCTCGTTTTTATTTTTAACCGTACCTTTCTCACATTTTTCGTTCGTTTAGGAAACATTCAGAAATTGGACGAAAACATTATTCTAAAGCTTATTAATGCCTCCAGTAACAAGCTCTGTAAGCTCATACAACAAGTTTACAAGTTATCCGAATCAAATTTGGCTGCATTTTTTTCTATTAATGATGTCTTATATCAATAAGCACTTAAAACTTAATAGTTTGTATCTCTATTTAATCTCTATAAGAGATTTTTCAATGAAAATGCCAAGATATAGTTGATAAATCACAAAAGCCTCGATTAATTGAAAATAAAGGAAAATAGATTATGCCTTTATCAGAGCTTTTACACGCATCTCCTTGTGATTAAAATAAAGTGGAGTATGTGCTTCATACGCTTTAGGGAGTCGCTATGAATATCCTCTGACCGTAATCGGTTACAATAGGCGCAATTAAAGGAATGGATGATCATTTATAAATTAATCGTGATACGTAATTTCAATAGTCCGAATTTTCATTTTAAAATATATATATATATATACATATATATATATATATATATATATATATATATATATATATATATATATATATATGTACTCATAATAAGACAAATATGGGGCCCGGTGTGGCTGTGCGGTAAAGCGCCGTACTCCCATGCCGGAGCTGCGGGTTCGAGTGCGCCCTAGGTGGTGCTTTTCTTTCGTAGAAGTATCACCCAGTGCCATGGGTGTTAGTATGGGCAGTATAGGGCTTCAGTGGAAGCCTTGAAGTCCCAAAAAAAAAAGAGAAAAAAAGACAAATATATGACGAAAAATCATAATTAGGGTAACTGCACCATAGTTGACACTTTAAGAAAAAAAATTATATTATTGACACTGTTTACCAATATATTGACGTTAGGATAATCTTCATTATGAATTTAGTTAGGCCAATCCCTCTAGAAAACTGGGAATAAAATATCCCATAGGCTTTTATGGTTTTTATAAAAAATCATTTCTTAGAAACTTCTAAAATGAACCAATAGTTGACACATCAAAATGTAAAGGTTTGGAAAGTTGAAATATATGGTTTTAAAGTTGAAGTTGTTAAACTATTAAATTCACAATAAAAACGAATTAAAATTTCCAAAATTTAATCATTTTATACAAAGAAAGCTTAAATGAGGCAAAAACAAAACAAAACATATTTAAATGAAAAATGAGATCACCCAGTTAATTATGATAAATAGATTTTAGTAATGGCCAGAAGTTTCGTTTTTATTGTTGGGTTTGCACAATTTTAGACCCTCTAATGATTAACTTTTCCTGTGCTCTTTTAGACGATTAATGATGGCCACATTCATTGGTTAGATGAAATGTGTAGCATTTTGATAGAGTGCGACTAATACTAAGTAACACATGTTCTTTGCAGAAGTGGGAAGTGGGAAGTGTCAGATGAGACGCTTGTCCATTCAGGGATAGGATTATTGGCAATGCAATTTTGCTCCCAATGATCCATGGATAGAGCACACTAGTTATAAATCCATAAAATAAGACACCTGTCATCCAGCCAGACTCAGACTTCCGTAAACGACGCCCAGATGGATAAACCACGCCAGATTTATAATAATTCAACTATAATGCCAACTATTGAAATTAAGGATTAATTTCTGTACTAATAGTTGAGACCTACATTTAAGCCCTAAAACATTGTATAAATATATTAAAAAGGATATTAAATGATTCGCATGAACTTAATTAATAACATAAAAGTAATTAAATCATAATTAAACTCAAATAAACTAACTAAAAAGCTTATTTAACTTGACTTCCACACTAATGAAACAGGGAAGCAGAAACCAATTTTTCAGGCCAATAGAAAATTCTCCATTACAACCTCTCACAAATAAGCTTGAGTTTTCATCAAATTAATGCCGATGGCAGCACAACTAACTAGTATAACTTGGCAAATTACCGCAAAATTTTAAACCAAAATAATCAATCCTGAATCTTATTGTTCACACTTTTTTTACAAAATGTCAACTATTGGTGCACTGTCAACTTATGGTACAGTTATCCTATGTTAGAACGAAAATTCTTAAAATTGAAGAAAAAAAACTATTAAAAATCACAAATTTCTACAATAATCACTTTACGTGCAGACAAATCAAAGTTTAAAACTACCAAATAATTGAAAGGACCGGATCACTTGTAAAATAACACTTGAAATATGTACTTGTGTGTATTTTATTATTCGATAAATTCAGGCGAATAAGAGAAAAAATATTAATAATATATAAGCGCGGTTATATATTAATTTATATAGAGAAGAAGATAAACAATTTTCTCTAACCATAGATGTATCTAGTTGAACAAAAAAACGCAATAACGTCAAAAAGGTTATTAATGTAAATAAAAAATAAGCATTTCTTTTATTTCCACCATGAGGAAGAGTTTTCAAAGCGTTTTGGAACATACATGTACAATTACAAATTTATACAATTAGAAATTGTTCGTTTCCATGGTAACTAAATGAAGTTTTCAACAACTAAATAGAGATTTATAAAATCAGACGCGATGGAGTGCAAAAGCGTGTAATACCATATTATCACAAATAAAAGCTTTTATTGAAGAATAAAAAAAATTAGTGTACTTTAGAGAGTAAATACGTGATGCTCAAATTATTTAAAGCAGTTTATGGTGTACAAAAAATATGTGCTAAGATAAGCTTTAATTAATTATATTTTAGTATACAAATTGTAGTTCCATAATAGATTTCTGGATGGAATATAAATTGATTGTAGAGGAAAACTATTCGTTCTCGGCTTCCGGAAAGTGATTAGAGGCAAATATTTTAAAATATAGTTTAAATTTACTATGAGCCGTAAATGCACTTATTGATCCACCTTCACGATATATTTTAAAAAAGTAACTCACATTAGAAAACAAGCAAAAAAAAAAAAAAAAAAAAACTGGACTGTTGATGAAATTAGGATTTTTTTAGTCCGCTTAAAAAAATAAAATAAATCGAAAACTACTGAGAACTTTCAAGTTTTACAGTACGAATTATAATTCTCTACAACTTATGGGGACAAAATTAAGGAAACAAACAAAAAGTATAAGTATACAAATGTGTGAAGTTGAGTGAGGAATAGCGTTTTCATACTTATTAAAACACGTCTATTTCTTATCTACGCAAGTTGTTAATTGAACTTCGTGTGTTGCGCAGATCGCGCAAGAATTTTTTATTTTGTAAACATTGTGAAATGTAAATTGAACATATAAAGCTGGGTGGTGCCTTCTACATAATAATGTGATTTCTGAAAGAATATCACTGTAATTATGAAACCTAATATTCTATAAGAATATATCACAACGTCCATCATTTATAAAACAATGATACCATTCAGCTACTTCACAAAGCAAACTTCTTAAAAAGATTTATAAGGAAGGGAATTTCAATTTACATTTTTTTTTTTATTTATTTGATTTTTTATTTATTTTATTCATTTATAAATTTATATTTAACCAGTATGAATGATGAAACAGTATACATTTTTCACTTACTGAACTTCTCAGCTGGAGGTCTGTTTCAAATTTGTAATTATTTCATCAATAATTTCTTTTTATCCTTTTAAATTCTTTCCACTTAGATATTGACATACTTGTCAAATGACTGTTCTTTTTTTGTTTTTTTTGTTTGTAATCCTTCACTCCGTAAAACGTTACAAATTTAGAAAAACACGTTTTATTATTTTAAAGCCTTATGGCTAGAGCTAGTTTTTCCCGTAATGAGAAAAAAAAGGTGACTAAACGAGCTAACAAGGTATGGACCCTTGAAAATTTGCCTCTTTTTTTACAAACTAGATACCAAGCATAAATGAAAATAGTGCTATTTTAATTGGTGAAAACCATAAATTTCTGTTTTTATTAAAGCACTATAAGAGATTAATCGATAAGTGTGGAAAATAGGCCATGCATTTAACAGCGCGGGGATTTTCATGTGCCCAAAGATAGTAGTTTCTTTGATTGAACATGCCCGCACGTGTAAAAGTCGCTTCGTCCGTCCAGATTACTTTCGAACTTAAGTTTATTTCGCTTTTGCAATTGTTCTTTGTACCAATTACAAAAATTTAATCGGCGTGTATAATCAGCGGGTATTAAATTTTATACCTTTTGTAAATGGTAAGCATGCCTGCGGTCAGCCCTTAATGTGCGCCAAACGGTTACCCTTGGTATGCTAAGAACTGAAGCAGCTCTCCGTTTCCCCCACGATTACATGAGGACCCAGTCTATCGAAGCCTTCTGAAAGTGCTGGTAAAAACACCTCTGTGTGCGGTTTCTCGGTCAGGAAACCGTCTGCGATATTCCCGAACTGCCTGACGTGCATTGCCATCGCAGAATCTGTAAACGTAGACTATGTCCGCGAATTTAGCGTTGGTACATCTAGCCATATCTGTTGATTTCAATGAACACTACTAGCAACACCACTAACGTGAGAATGCGAGGCTGGATTCCCCCAAAAAGGATTGAAATGATAGAATAATGGCTAACATTTAACCCTTTCTTTTTAAGTTTCAACACTCAACCTAGATGTTTTATTGATAACGAAAGCGTGAGAATATTCATCTTTTCTAAATTTATTCCTCGTAAATTAAGAAATTAAGCTTACTCAAAAAGCCAGTATACCTTATTGAAAAAAATACACTTTTTGCACAATTTTTTTTAGTTTTTTGTGATTTTCTCTAAAACGAGGCATATGCCAGAGGACTTTTTTCTTAGTACACCCTGCATATATATATACACAGCTACTTTGAGTGACTGATTTGATCAGGATCTTTGATAAATAAATAAAGTGATTTATTCCGACAATGAAACATCCAAATCGACACCTTAATTTATTTAATCCACTTGGCCACCGTGGAATAATTAACATAAGCTATCGATTCGGATGTTTTATTTTCAGCATGAATCCCTGAAAATAATTAATTAATATCCTCCCGAGCTGGCCTCGAATTATTGATATCTCTTTTTTATTGTAATCACGGATGTTGGTAGTGATAAGATGGGATGTTGGGATAATAGATTCTAGATGAGCAACGTTCGTGATAGGGGCTCAATCTTAAATGCACCATCCGCTTACTGCATTACTCATCCATATTTTTCAATTTATATATCAATACTTATCAATTTACATCAGCTTTTATAATAAAAACTAAAATCTTCACTTTAATTTTAAATTATTACCGAATCATCATAATAGAATACTAGTGTAACGTTAAACAGATAAGTAAATAAACAAAACATATGGCGTAACCTCCCGGACCGTTGACGATGCCATCCATATATAAACTACCGGTTCTGTGCCCCAGTGAGGCTACCACCACAAGGGGAGGGTCTTGAAGACGTTGTTGGGTCGATGTCGCCCTCCAGGAGTCGACCCGTTTTAGTTCCCTGTGGCTTAGGCGCGTCAAAAGCGGTCCGCTTCTTGCAGGCGCTCCTAACGTGCCCGAGCTCCCCACAGCTCCAACAGCGTACCGGTCTCCTTTTCCTGGACTCCAAAGCCTTTGCAACTTTCAGAACCGCGTCTTCAAAATTTTTACGGCTCTCTGACTCCTGCTGACACTCCTCTGTGTCGGTACTGTTCATGGTTCGGACACGTGAATGGCTGCGAGATGCCTCCATAGCCGCTTCAAATTTCAGTGCTGTGCTCTCTGAAGCTCCAAGTCCCTTAATCTGAATGAAGTTCAATTGGTACTCCGAAACGGGTGATGAACTCCTTCACCAAAACGTCGGCCAGGGTAGCAGCCTCTTGGTTGGGGACAGCATATGCTTCCACCCACTTGGAAAAACAGTCCACGATTACAAAAACGTACTTATTTCCACCTTCACTTTCTGGGAATGGTCCTAATATGTCCATGGCTACCCTCTCGAAGGGGCTCCCCGCAATATACTGCTGCATCCGAGCACGGCGTTTGCGAGCTGGTCCGTTGCTTGCAGAGCAGGTGTTACATTTACGGCACCAGTCCCTGACATCCTCAGAGCAGTTCACCCAGTAGAACCTTTCGCGTACTTTCTGGAGTGTTTTCGTCACACCAAGGTGTCCTCCTGACACTTCATCATGTAGCAGACGAAGTACCTCCGGCACGCAGGTCCTCGGTATCAGAAGCTGCTTCCTGGATAGGCTGCCGTCTACATTCTCCACAACCCTCTTGAGCAAGCCGTCTTCTATAATAAGGGAGTTCCACTGTGCCCAGTACGCCTTGAAAATAGTTGAGAATGGTGCTACCTCTTGCCAAGTTGGGCGGCGATTGGCTAGTTTCCAGCCCCGTATCATTTTCATCCCAGCCCGTTGAAGCACTATGTTGTAACACTTATGTGGGTAACAAATATTTATTTAACTGAAATATACAGTTATCACAATGCCAACGAATAATTACAACTTAAAAACATGAGCAGGTTACAAAAATGATAACTTTATCAGGCACAATCATATGACTTGAGCAACACAGTCACGACACAGACTTCAACTAACTCGTTCAGTCTCTGCCCCTTATATATATCGCAAATAGTGGGGCCTGGAATATTCTAGAACAATGTCGGCAGGTCTCCGTCATCACGGAATGATCTAGACATAAACAGTTCGTTCCAACAGCTTATTTTGTTCCAACAAGCGGTCCGGGAGGTTACGCCATATGTTTTGTTTATTTACTTATCTGTTTAACGTTACACTATGAATTCGTCTCTATATCAAATTATGCTAAACATGTTCAAATCAAATAAGTACCTCTCAAAAATATCCTCGTTGTAAAAACGTCCCCGCAGCAACCAAGTGGCAGCTGAACAGACGAACCTGAAATGAGGTATTTGGTGTACTAGTACAGAGTAGTAAAAAATATAAGAAGTAAGTACAGAGGGGTACTTTATTTCATAACTGTTTGCCCATTTCTTCATTTTTTTCGATTTTCTCAAAAACTGCTTTAACAATTTTGATAATACTGGGTATTTGATGTAGGTATATGCCCACGATGTGACAGCAAACATTTCATCAAAATTGATCAAACAGAGGGGGCGCATTATTTAAAAACCCTTTTTTCCAATTTTTACGTTTTTTTTCTATTTTCTCAAAAACGATTTTAATAATTTTGATCGAATTCGTCGTGTTTAATGAGAATCAAGTCTTCTTTATTATCAGGTAAGCTTTATCATTATTAAAATGTTCTGAGGGGGCATAAATGGGGAAGGGGCCTTTTTTGTTTTCCTATAAATTATCTTTGTTTTTGTTTGTATGGAGAAATTAGCTGTCTCTCGTTACGCCTAAAAATAAGATATGGCTAAATATGAAATATGAAAAAAATCAAGTAAACATATACACGAGAAAAACAGAAAACTACTTTGTCAACTCATAGAGTACTGCCCAAGCATGCGCAGTACGCTTTTAATGACAGAAGATTGTTTATAATTAAAGATTTCTGTTCATTTAATTGGAAAATATTTGTTTTATGGTAACTATAAGATGTTTTCAACAACTACATAGAGGATTATAAAATCAGACTACTTGGAGTATTATGATTGCATTGCCGAATCATCGCAAGTAAAAACTTTTATTTAATATTAAAAAACTTAGTGTACTTTAGAGAGCAAATACAAACAAAAATAAGTAAATGAATGTGGAAAAATGTGTTACTTTGAGAAATGACATTTAACAAAACACGTCAATTTCTAAGGTAATTAAGTTGGTAAGTGAAAGATGGTGTTGCGCGCATCACACCAGATTTTTATCATGGAGGATTTGATTCAAGGTAGTTGGATCTAAGGCTCTGTTAAGAATTCGTATTTCTACCACAGCAATGTTGTACTCCTCTTATTAATATTTCAAAGGTATGTGACTGGAGTACCCTACTAGAGCAGGAATCGCTTCCCAAAATACAACGTACTCCCTTTGCAATTTTATTTTTCATATTATTCATAAGTCATTCCATATTCCATAAGTCAAAGTGCCCAGTTCAGAGGAATAAACTTCTTAACAAAAACTGTCCGAAAATAGGCGGACGTTTCCAAATCCTTTAGTAAGGCCGCAAACTCATCACCGCAGCATTAGTGTTATAGCTCCTGCTGCCTGCTTATTTTACGTAACTTAAAGAGATCCGGGTTCCCGTACTAGCCTTTTACCTACCTTAGCTCTTTTTATATCATTCAAAGAGCAAACCTCAGGCGAAAGAGTAAATATGTCTACCATTGGATAGAATACACCGCATTCAATTAGAGTGTGGCAAAGGACTATTTAGGACGACTACTGCAGATGTTCAAATCTTTGTCGAACGACCTTTGAACAGAGATCGAAGGTATGGAACAGAGAGCACACACCGATGAACTACCGTTCATGCTTAGCCAGAAGAATCTTTGGGTAACCAACCGTCTGTAGGTTCGTATTTCGTGGTAACTTATCCAAAGTAGACGTGGAAGATCTCTTCTACCATGAACTCAGGAACACATGGCCGTGTCTATGGGATCGATATTGCAACAGAGAACCAAAAGAATAGCTCACCGATGGATCGTTAACAATCCAGCGTATCGACAAGAAATATGTAAAATAGAAAAAATTAATACATTTATGGTGGAAGAGCTTAAATATATTATATATTCATAAATGTTAGAATCGAATACGCAACAATAAAATATACTTGTTTACGGTTTGCAATTACAGAGAGATATCAAAATATTCATATTTATAGTTAACAAGTCAATCTGCATAGGCGTTGCTTGCTTTGGCATCTGAAGAAATGCAAAACTGGCGTCTCCTGCGGTTGATTTGGGCGTATTTTTAGCAAGTAGATGAAAATAATTTTTTTTTTTCAAAAACCCAGTGGGCAAAGTCACCCCCAGTTTGCGTTATAATTTAACTTCCATTGAATTACGGTAGCTTTAAGTTTTAACCTAAAGTTATGCAGGGTGTCATAGATAAAATGGTCATATTTAGAACATCTCAACAAAAAAAAAAATGTTTAACTAAAAATGTAAGAAGAGCAAACTTGTAAGGATGGTCGATTTCAAAATTTTCTCGCCTCTAGGGTGCATTGGACGAAACCCTCTTGCATGGGTCAAATATTTGTCGACCTAGAACCAACAAAAAATGTTTTTTCGAATTCGGTTACCCATCAGCTGTGCGTTCCCTTTATTAGTCAAAATCTTGATGAGTCCGCAATGCTTCTCTTATAGCCCAAAGAATGAAGGAGCTATCAGCAGAATACCTTTTCTGGAGGAATTACTAAAACAAAAGTGATCATTAAAATATAAACCGGGCAACGTGTCACTTATTGCACTGGGAGTATATATCTTCTTCAAGAATGAAAGACTGAATGTGTACTTAATCCTTTTTAACTCAGTCTTACTTAATCCTTAATACCTCAATAAATGGATAAGCTATCTACAGAACACCTTTTCATTAAGAATTACTCTGATAAGCCATTGTTCTATTATCACCAGGAGAACACTCCTCATCTTAAGTTCCATTGACTGTTGTTGTTGTTTGTTTAACCTCACTTTATGCTACTAAGGCTAATCAGACGATGCTACAGTGGAGTCCAAAATTTTGCTTATCCAGGTATAATTAGGATAGGGATCTTTAACGAGTACCTGACATCGTATAGGCTCGGGACCTCCATTTTACTTCCTATCCGAGGGACGGCATAGCCAAGGATTTTTTACTCCCATTAAAAAATCAAGTAGGTTACCTTAAGTATTGTAGGTTACCATGCTAGCCACAACACCAAAGGTGACCCTCTATTGACTGTTAAACGAGCGAACAAAATCTTAATTTTGTCTGGATACACATATATAATACATCACATAATAGGTCAAGTTTTATATATAAATATATATATATATATATATATATATATATATATATATATATATATTACATATATAATAGGAAAAGTTTTTTCAGGCTTAGTCAATTTATGACTAAAGAATTGGACGATCTGATTTAATAAAAAACAACTCAACTATAAATAATAAATTCAATAAGTTATTAAGATTACTCTCCTCTTCTTGAGACTTCAATTTGATTCAAAATGAGGATCAGGGTGACCATTAATTAAGTCTCTTAAAACGTTTCGACCATTCATCATTTTTTTTCTCTTTTATTTGAATAAGAAATCCTTTCATATTTGATATTTAGCCATTTTATTTATTGAAAAACAATTAATTCCATGTGATTGTATGAATGAATGATGAAGATAGTAAATGGACATTTAAAATAAGAGGAGGATTAATAAAATTAAACTTTAATGCAGGGTTTGAAATCAACTCTTATTTTCTGGGAAAGAGAATAAAAGTCAAATCAGGACTTTTATAATTCTAATAAATAAATAAAAATCACATCATGACTTTTATATTTCGGGCCAGAAAATAAAAGTCCTGATATGATCTTTAACACAATGATATCTAATATAAAAGTCAAAGCTTGATTTTCATTATTTAAGGATGAATTTATTAGATTTTTTATCGGATTTCTCCATATTGTTATTCACTATCGAGTTAACCGTTTTTATGGAAATCTTATAGGGTATAATAAATTACCTTATATCGATCTTAAGATCGATTATTAGATTATCAAGGCTGCTGATAATGAAAAAATATCGATATACAACCTCAGGCTCGCTCAGGTATCGATTGCAAATTATCCGATATTTACAATATTGGGGTCGATTTCTTGGTTAATTGGGGTGATGATTCTGGAAATGGTATTGGTGTCAACTCATAGGTTATTTGAGGTGCTGAATTTGAAAATGATATAGATTTTTCGATTACGCGCTCAGGTATCGATTTATTTCAAGTTACGCGATATAAATGATATTGGTGTCAACTCATAGGTTATTTGAGAGCTGAATTTGAAAATGATGTCGATTTTTCGATTACGCGCTCAGGTATCGATTTATTTCAAGTTACGCGATATAAATGATATTGGTGTCAACTCATAGGTTATTTGAGAGCTGAATTTGAAAATGATGTCGATTTTTCGATTAGGCTCTCCGGTATCGATTTATTTCAACTTACGCGATATAAACGATATTGGTGTCAACTCATAGGTTATTTGAGGTGCTGAATTTGAAAATAATATTAATTTTCGGATTACGCACTCAGGTATCGATTTATTTCAACTTACTCGATATAAACGATAATGATGTCAACTCATAGGTTATTTGAGGTGCTGAATTTGAAAATAATATCAATTTTTGGATTACGCAATCATGTATCGATTTATTTCAACTTACGCGATATAAACGATATTGGTGTCAACTCATAGGTTATTTGAGGCGCTGAATTTGAAAATAATATTAATTTTCGGATCAAAAATCGATATCATTTCCTGAATTCAAATTGGAATTCAGAAAAAAATATTTTTGAAATTAATACTTATCAAAAGAATGAATATTATCTACATTTCTGAAGTCATCAATGAACTTTAAAACAATATGAAGTGTTTTTCTAATATTAGAAAGTTACTTGGAGAGACGAATTAAAGACTAACGAAAAATCGGGAAAGGTAAGGTTTTAATAACATAACATTCCAATTTTTTTTTTTTGTGATTTCAAATATTAAACTCTAAATTTTAATTTGAAATTATTCGTTATTCCAAATATGTCCTACAAAAGAGTTACCCGAAAATTAAAAAACAATTTTCATGGTTTTTGGTTGCATCGGGATTTTATTACCGAAGTGTGATTAGATGTTTTTCATAATTTAAAGAAAATTATTTTATTTACCAATTCCTGGTTTTTAAACCATGTAGTATACTTCAGGCTGGAAAGCTGAAACTTTGAAGTGGGATAGGTAATTACCAACAAGCACATTAAAGACTCATAAATCACAAGTGATATGCTTTATTAATTTTAAAAAAATACATCATTGTAATGAAACATCTATATTATTCAATCAATATCCTGAAAAGGCAACATTCATTTAGATTATCATTCCTAAATGTACAATTTTTAAAAAAATACAGCTGATTTAATATAGTTATAAGCTATATTACAGATCATGATATATTAACAAAAATTTAGTCTACAGAGACAAAAAGAAATTCTACTGAAAAAATTGAACAAAAAATATAAAATTTATTGTTAACGATTATTATATTTTATTAATGAAGATTACTATGTGTCAGAATTACATTAATGCCCATACAGACTATACAATAGTGCTATTTATAAAAATATGAGTGCACTTTATAAAAATATGAAAATAAAAGATGTATGTTAAATCAAACAAAATTATTATTGATATTACCATTAACTGAATATGTATCAGGATTATGGTATCATACAATGATGCTAACTTGAATGAGATATAAAAAAATAGGATATGAAAAAATGAATAGAAAATGAAAATTTAAATGCGGCACAATGATGGGTTAGTTTTGGTAGGTTTTGCGCCGTTATCAGGAACTGAACCCTCAGCTCTGGAATTATAGCCGAATTTTTTATTGGCGTACTTCTTCACTTTTTCATCCAAAACCAGGAGCCGAGCGGCAGCCTCAAAGTTTCTCATATTAAGGCACTGTGACATCCAATTGAGATAAAGAATTTCTTCCTTACACACCTCGACAAGCCAGGTTTCCATTTTGATGAAATATGTATTCTTCAGTTTCAGTCTTCTTTGTGTGTATCTGAGTATTCTGAATGCGATTTCAAAAACGACAACGAGAGCCGTAAAAACATAACAGCTCCATAAAATGAGAAAGACAATTTCAAAGACACCATCTACATGAAGTTTACACTCAACAAGCTTTGACCAATAGCCAAATCCGCATTCGTCATCTGATGGATACGTTTGATACTTATCTTGCTCCCAGGTGTATCCTTTACTCAAACCACACCTCTCAGAGAAATGGTAACTTATGACGATATGGACTAATGTGTGAAGAATGTCGGCCATACTTTTTCCAATCTTGATCAACACATATTTGAGGTCTAATTTCGATTCAAGGATTCTTGCAACCTTAACTGTCAGATCCTCCAGACAACTAGGTTTCTTCTCCTTGGCTTTTTCGGATTTAGGAGAAAAAGGATTCCTCATCCTGTTATTTATGAAACACAATAATAAAAAATCGCATGCTTTACCAAACATTACTAAATATGCAACATGAGAAAACGGTCCATCATTAAGATTTATATCTTCATCTGAGTCTGTAGTGATCGGTCCGCAAATGTTGAACTTCCTGATGTCATAATGAACCTTGCAAACTGGAGCATGGATGAAGGAGTTGCTGATCATGGATACCAGCAGCAACAAGACGATAACGTAAAAAGTCGCAAGATTTTTATCCAAGAGAAAAGCCATGGCGACTACCGGACGAACTAGCTAATGGTCACTGGTAGACTGACATAAAATCTGGGCGCGATGGTTCATCACTTCTCCCCTCTCTACCCCATTTCAAAAACCAATCATATTTCAGCATGTTAAATGACATCACCTCGCTATAGGAACAAGATCATTGAATAGTCTTAAAAATAATTGGATAGTATAAAAAATACAGATAGTATAAAAAATATTCTAAAAGAATATGACCTGGAAGATATAAAATTGGGATTATATAATAGTAATAGTAATTAATAAGTATTTAAGTAATATGAAAGATAGGATAGATAATTATGTAAAACAAAATGTCATTTACAAAATTGATTGCATGGATTGTGAAAAAGTATACATTGGTGAAAAAAAACTAAAGACCAGGTTAAAGCAACATATATCAAATTGTAAAAATATAAAAAACATCAACACATCAGCACTAGCATTCCATAGTATCAAACTAAAACACAAATTTAATTATGAAAAAAAACAATATATTAGGCATGGAAAGTAATACAAAAACTAGAAAATTATTGGGGGCCATACACATAACAAAAAACAATAAAATTACAGTTAATTATAAAACAGATACGAAAAATTTAAGAACCCATTACATGGACATATTAAATAAAATAAAAAGATTTTAATCAACAATGGTGAAATAATAATTACAAAAAAACATAATTATCACAATCAGCTGGGGGACAAGGGATTTAGTATTAACAGGGTGAAAATATAGAAGACAGAGTCCAGCAGCCTTTAGTCAATTAGAAATGGACAAATATTAATTAGCATATGGCATTGATATATTTGTTATAATATTTATTAAAAGACCATCAATCATACGATTGAAAAATTATTTATCTAAGTTATACTTAATTTATTTTATCTAAATTATTAAACTAGTGTTTCTATTATTAAATGTTAATAGATATAAAAATGTACAGGTTTTGAGAATGGGGAAACAGCCCCGAAACGTCAACATGTGCTGTAAATAAATATTTATGGTGAAAAAGAAAGATACTTTTTGCTAATTTATTATCAAAAATAATTGGATTGATTAAATTTTTACTCTTTTCAGAGTGAATTTGAAGTGTATGGAAAATTCTAGATGTTTAAGGGTCCATTCTAACGCTTACCCCTGATAATAAGTAATTGTGTAAATTAAAACAACTATTGTATTCGGTATAGTACATGTAATCATGCCGAACTGTTTACAGTTACTCTTAGCTCAACCACAAGTTTCACAAACTAGTTTCACACAAGCCGCATAAAATACAATAGCAACTCAGAAAGATACAGACTCAATTTTAAAATCTCAGTGCCTTGTCATTGTGATCTTTATATAAAAGGCTCCGTCCGTAAATGAAAAAAAAAAAATGATGAAACTATTTACAGTACCAGTCAAAAGTTTAGACTCACTTTTATTTAATTCACAATCTTCAAGTTTAATAAAATAATTCTAACTCAAGAGGTTGAATATGGTGGATATCTTCCACCATCATTAAAGAGGTACCACTTCAAACATTATATGATTAAGTATAGAATAAATTTATAGATAGGAGTAACCTTTGGTGAAGTGTTTAGCATAGCAACCTATAATACTAAAGGTCGCGGGTTCGCGTCCCGGGGTGGCCATAGGATTTTTTAATGGGAGTAAGAAATCGTTGGCTATACCGTCCCTCGGATAGGACGTGAAATGGAGGTCCCGAGCCTGTACGATGTTAGCTTCTCTTTAAAGATCCCTAACCTAATTATACCTGGATAGGCAAAATTTAGGACTCCCACTGTAGCATCGTCCGATTAGCCTTAGTAGCATAAATGGACGTTAAAGAAAGGAACAAACAAATTATATATAAATTAAAAATAAAATTATAGTTTTTATGTCGTTAATTAAGTAAAATGTTGTTATTTATTTATTTTCCAAAACTAAGGGTGAGTCTAAACTTTTGACTGATACTGTATGAAGGTAATAAATATAACAATAGTAAATAAACTATCACTAAAATAATTAATAAATAAATAAACTAGTACAAAAAAATA
Organism: Aelia acuminata; assembly: GCA_911387785.2. NCBI lineage: Eukaryota > Metazoa > Arthropoda > Insecta > Hemiptera > Pentatomidae > Aelia > Aelia acuminata. The sequence continues at coordinate 16,863,877 of OU426980.1, forward strand.
TAAATACCAAACAGTTTTGACTATTAATTTTCAATTTATTTTGTTTCTGTGATAATAATAGTAAATATTATTAAGTTGATTTACATCTTTGACAAACAAAAGATCCTCTTGAATCAAAATAGGGATTCTTTCAGGTTCGAGTAAGTATTCAATCAAGGAGGCCTGAGATTATCAAATTTTGAATAGTTTATCAAAAGAAGGAGATATTGAATAGTTAAATCATAATTAAGATATTTACACGATTGATTACTTTTGAAAGTCCTTATTCATAAACGTGCTTATTTATAAATAATTTATTTTTTGAAGAGAAAAGATTTGGCTCCGCCGGGAGTCGAACCCGTGCTTATTTACATTATTTATCCGCCATCCGCAATTGAGCAAGTATGTACCCTCTGTTCATTTTGTGGATATTAAATAATGGATACTCTTGGGGTGTGCCGAAAATAATAATATTTCTATAAAATGGGTTAAATTCAGAGTGGGTTACTCTATTGAAATCGTTTACTGCAGTCCCAAAGGGGGGGGGGGGTGGAGGGCTTAAAAGAGTTTCCCTGAATCAGAACCTTAGCTCTTTTATCTTAATTACTATCACTTACCTATATATGAATTATACAGTAAGGGAATGTATTGCGATCGTGAAAAAAATTAGACTTCCGGTTTTCAACCGAAATACACGTTTTGGGGTCCCCTGAGTCCAAATAACCAAGTCCCGCGAAATGGTCTGTATGTGTGTGTGAACAGGCTATCTCAAAAACTATAAAACGTACGAACCTGAAACCGGGTATTTGGTATATGTATATGCCCGCGATGTGACAGCGAAAATTTCATCAAAACTGGTCAAACGGAGGGGGTAATTTATTTATAATTGTTTATGTCTTTTGCGATTTTCTCAAAAACAGCTCTAACGATTTTGATAAAACTGGGTATTAGCTGTATGTATATGCCCGCGATATGACAGCAAAAATTTCATCAAAATTGCTCAAAGGTAGGGGGCATTTTATTTCATAACCTTTTTTCCCATGTTTACATTTTTTCAAAAATACTTTAACGATTTTAATTGAACTCGTCACTTTTAATGTGAATCATGTATTTTTTAATGTCAGGTTAGCTTCTTCATTATTAAAATGTTCTGAGGGGGCTTATATGGGTAAGGGCCCTTTTTTATTTTCCTATGCAGTACCTCTATTTTTGTTTATATGGAGAAATAATCTGTCTCTGGTTTCGCCTGAAAATAAGAAATAGCTAAATATGAAATATAAAAAAAATCAAGTAAACATACAGAGGAGAAAACAGAAAAATACTTTGTCAACTCATAAAATACGTTGATCCCAAGCATGCGCAGTAATTAAAGATTTCTGTTCATTTAATGGAAAATATTTGTTTTATGGTAACTATATGAAGTTTTCAACAACTACATAGGGCCTGTTTCTTGTCATGTAAACAATTTTCGCTAAACCAGGGTTTTTTAATTTTTCTTATGGCTATGTTATTCTTATACATTTATAAAAGCAACAGATTCCAGCTATATATTTAATCCTACTTAGTGTTTACTAAATGTAAATATATTTCATCTAGAGAAATATATTCTGGAACATTAATACGATGTTCTAGTTGACTTCGTTCTTTTTTCAGCACTGGGTTGGTAGCTTGTGACTGGCATACTTATTTTATAAATGTTTACAAACCTTCCAAACTTTCTTTCTCAATTGACAATTATTCAAATCAGGATACCAGATCTATTATTACGCCATTTTTTTAAGTATACAATATTTTCTTCCACGGTGTTTATTTTTTGTTTTGTCGCCAATTTAACTTAAAATAAACCTCACTGTCATTTACTGAACTTAATTCGACAAACAAGTTACAGTATAAAAATACAAATCACATAGAATAAGAGGAAATCAGCTGTGTTGTAGTGGCCAGCGGAGCAGCTTACAATACTGAAGGTCGTGGGTTCACCGTCCTTCGGATGGGACGTAAAATTGAGTTCCCGAACCTATACGATGCCAGGTACTCGTTAAAGATCTCTATCCTAAATATTCCGGGATTGGCAAAAATTAGGACTCACATTGTAGTATCGTCCGATTAGAACTATGTTATTGCACCTGATAATAAATTTAATGTATATACCGATTATGGGGGACTAAAAATTTAATATTGATCAAGCCATGAATTTGAAAGCTCACCATATTTTATATCTGATAAAAGAATTTATAATTCGCATTGAAGAGATTTTTAGTTTTACTTTCAAATTTTGTTGGCACGGTAACAGAAACGGAGAGTTCTTTCATAGTTCGAGGTGGAAATAACTGTCCAACCCCCACCACTCACCGTTATTGTGTTGAAAGGTCCATTATCCAGCTGGTGGAAAAGTAGAAAATTAAAAGAAGAACTTTTCTCTGCCCTGGCCAGGAAATAGAAGGGAAGATTACAATCGATGGGAAGAATCTTATTTTGGCAGGCGACACCATATTGGAAAAATGTTCCCCTTCTATAAAATCAAAAGTGATCTAGACTTACGAATGTCACGATACTTTCAACAGTCTTGGGACACGGCTTTTTACCGCTTAACAAATCTTTCAGTGGGAAGTGTTACACAACTCGAAGCAAAAAATTAATTTTATAATTATTTTAACGAAGTGGCTAAAATAGTAAACCGGATATGACTCTGCTTAAAAAATACTTTGAATTGTTCTTCACCAGGGCTGAGTTATAGCTCACATAAATAAATCTTGAGTCTGATTATAAATGCGTAAAATATCATCGGAAGGAAAGGCAATGATCCTAATCAGAGGTAAGCAAAAAAATCATATTAATTGATAGATTAGTTATAATTAGGGCTCGGATTCCCGTGCAATTGCATCTTTTTTTTGAAAAGTCAGAATAGAGCGAACTCAAGTTACTTATCCGAATCAAGCCTAATGGGATGTTTTAATGAAGTTTTATACTGCACGAAATTGCACGTTTTGAATTTTTATTGCACGAAATTGCATCATTTGATATTTTGAAGAAATAATATATTACAAATTGTAATTTTCTTTTATACATTAGTGAAAAAATAAATGTGAATGTCATAGAAAAAAAATAAAGGGAACTTGGGAGATGTAAACCAACACAAACCGATTTCCCAGAAATGAGGGTTCAGTGGTTCCTGGATGCTTACATTTTGTTTCTCAATCTCCATCGTTTTGTTACTGAAAATGATTAAAATAGGAGAAAGTGTGTCTTTGATGGATTAAAAAATATCATGAACTCAATAGGGATGGTAGAGTAGTGTTCTGTAATTCTTGTGATAAAAAATTGGATGTGAGAGGAAATCACAAATTGATACCCGCTGTAGCACAAGTAAGTACCTAATTTTTTTTTAACCCTAGAACGGTAATAGGGGTAGTGCGTGTCACCAGAGTGATTTAAAAATAAGCCTAGGCACCAGATATTCCATCTAGTGATTCCATAATTTGAGTAGTATCTTTTCTTTTTTAATATCTTCCTATTTCCAATATATGTAATTACAACTCACATGCGAGTAATTTGCTCTGTAATCCACATCTTGCAGTTACTATTTTAAGTAAATATATTATGTTCCGATTTTTTTACCGAAATTTTTTTCAAAAATATATCCATAGCATTATAAAAAAAGATCCTAAATTCGGCGATTATACCAAAATCTATACCATAACCAATATTATAAAAATAAAAGAGTTTCTATTTCAATTTACTCTCCGCTACTTACTTTTTTCCAAAGTAGCTATTTTTTGTTCACAAAAATAATTTAATGCCTGATTTTCAAGTAATACATTTTTATTGCATGTTTTTGCACGTTTTGAAGTTTTTATTGCACGTTTTCAAATTATTACTGCACGGAATTCCGAGCTTTAGTTATAATTGATCTGATGATCTATTAAATAAGAAAGTTAAATAGCTCTTCAACAGGGCTAATATAACAACCTGATAACTTAGAAGATTTTTGGATATACAACAATCCAAAATATATGCAAATATGAATGTGGTGAACGCATCTGTTCCTCAATTGGTTCTCTACTCACAAGAGGAGCGGACAGCTGATGGGTAACCGATTACCACCAAAACCTTTTTTGGTGATTCCAGTTCAAAAAATCTGGTGCGTGCGCGCAACACACAACTTTCACTAACCAACTTACTTAGATTAGAAATTAATGCGTTTTTTTTATTGCCACTTCTCAAATGAACAGAACGGCTTTAATTATGAACAATGGTCTGTCATTAAAGGCGTACTCCGCATGCGTGGCCTCAACGAGTTTTATGAGTTGACTGAATATTTTTCTTTTTTTCTCCTCTTTATGTTTTCTTTATTTTTATCATATCTCATATTTAGCCATTTCTTATTTTTAGGCGTCACGAGAGACAGTTAATTTCTCCATATAAACAAAAATAAAGGTACTTTATAGGAAACAAACAAACAAAAAAGGCCCCAACCCCCCCCCCCAAAAAAGCCCCCTCAGAACATTTTAATAATGATAAAGCTTACCTGATATTAAATAACACCTAATTTTCATTAAACATGACAAATTTGATAAAAATCGTTAAAGCCGTTTTTGAGATCATCGAAAAAAAGGTAAAAATTGGAAAAGAATATGAAATAAAGTGCCCGCTCCGTTTGACCGATTTTGATGAAATGTTGGATATCACATCTTTGGCATATACATACATCAAATACCCAGTTTGATCAAAATCGTTAAAGCCTTTTTTGAGTAAATAAAAAAACACGTGAAAACGATACAAAATTTATTAAGTAAAGTCCCCCCTCCGGTAGATCAATTTTGATTTAATGTTGGCTGTCACATCTTTGGCATATACATACATTAAATACCCAGTTTGATCAAAATCGTTAAAACCGTTATGGAGTAAATTAAAAAAAAACACGTGAAAATGATACAAAATTTATTAAGTAAAGTCCCCCCTCCGGTTGATCAATTTTGATCGTTAAAGCCGTTTTTGAGAAAATCGAACAAAAACTTAAAAAGTTATTAAATAAAGTACCCCCTCCCTTTGAGCAGTTTTAATGAAATTTTTGCTGTCACATCGCGAGCACATACTTACACTAAATACCCAATTTCAGGTTCGCTCGGTTTATAGTTTTTGAGCTAGTCTGTTCACACACACACACATACACACACACACACACACACACACACACACACACACACACACACACACACACACACACACACACACACACACACACACACACACACACACACACACACACACACACACACACACGCACGCACGCACACACACACGCACACACACACATACAGACCATTTCGCGGTATGATGGTATGGTACCACAGGTAAGTGAAAGTAAAAATATTTGTCCCATGGCCGAGGGTTCAATTTGCGCCACAGGAGCTGAGAAAAAAATTAATAAAAATATTTCCGGATTTCCGAGTTATTGCATATCAATCGCCATATTCGCAACATTGTGTAAATAAATTTAAAAAAATCTGGTGCGATGCGCGCAACACGAAACTTTCACTTACCAACTTGGTTAGATTAGAAATTGACGAGATTTTTTAAATTTCATTCCTCAAAGTCACACCTTTTTCCACACTCATTTACTTATTTTTGTTTGTATTTGCTCTCTAAAGTACACTTAATTTTGTTACTAATAAATAAAAGTTTTTACTCTCGATAATTTGGCAATGCAAGCATAATACTAGCATATGATTTTATAATTCTATATGTAGTTGTTAAAAATTCATGTAGATAACATGAAACAAATAATTTTCATTAAAAAGAACAGAACGTCTTTAATTATAAACAATGGTATGTCATTAAAGGTGTATTGTGCATGCGTGGGTTCAAAGATTTTCATGAGTTGACGGAATATTTTTCTTTTTTTCTCCTATATATGTTTACTTGATTTCTTTCATATTTCATATTTAGCCATTTCTTATTTTTAGGCTAACTTGAGGCAGTTAACCCCTGCACCTACCCCCCTATTTTTGGCCTCATCCAATTTCCATCACCGATAGTTAGCTTCTACCCTTGGAGCCGTGGCTACGCTCGATTTTTTTTTTTTTTTTTTTATTATTACGATTCAAGTAGTCCTTTCTACTCTTTCGATTTAATTAGCAATTTTTAGACTGCCTAACACTCCGCTATCGTTTAATTTGTATGCTTTCGAGGTATGATATCTGTAGCCCGAAAATAGGGTTAAGGGGGTGGGTAAGAGGGGTTACACCGATTTTTAATAATATTAAAATATAAATACATATAATACATATGTATAAAAAAACCCATAGTCATTAGTTCATGAAAATTTACGTTTGCGAGAGCTAACTCGACCGCCAGGGCGACGAGTCGGCGACGGTGGTGGTTCCTGGTGGGGTCGGGGAACCCCCCCCCCCCCCGCACTAATCTATAGTCTTACCTAATAAAGATTTTTGGACTAATTACCTATGCGAGAGGTAACTAGTCACGAAAAAAAAGCCGTATTAATTGCGGTGTTTAAAATTTTAGTTCGCGAGAACTAACAAGAGATCGCATTGACAACGTTGGTTGCGGTAGTCGGGGGAGTGGGGCGGAAATCGAAAAAAAAAAAAAAAAAAACGTAAAAATGGGAAAAACATTTATTAAATAAAGTTCCCCCTCCGTTTGATCAATTATCATAAAAATTTTGCTGTGATATTGGGGCCTTATACGTTCATAAAATACCCAGTTCGATCAAAATCGTTTAAACTTTTTTTGAGAAAATCGAAAAAAACTGCCTGGATAGATATCCTGGATAACTATCCGGGCAGTTCTTCTTCAGACTAAATATAAGGACAGTTAATCTTGTTCTAAAGCTCAAGTCATAAGGTTATTTCTGTGTTACAAATTGATAATTTTTCTAACCTGTTTAAATATTTGTGTTTTCATAATTTGTGTGGCATAGTACTTAAATTGTTATTTTCGTTCAATAAAAATTATTTTAAACCACAAATTGTTACAATATGATCTTTGAATGTATCACTATTCTAAACTGGGCATGTACCGACACAAGCAGGTCTGTGCTGTACACCTGAATGGTGACAATGGCCGCCATCAAAGAAAGACTTAAAAAGGAAATATTTGTCTGATTTTCACGCACATATAGACCAGATAGACTTAACACGCTAGGTGCGGCATCGGTCCCCGGGGTCCGATGTCTTACATTCCCTTTTTAACAGCCCATTTTCACATGAAAATGTCCAAAAGTCCGAACACTTCAAATACTCAATTCAGTCGATTTTTAATGAGATTATTGCATTTTAGTGCAGAAAATGTTGCTAACAGCTGAAATTCTGTTGTTTTTTAGAATCGGACTCCGAGGTCCGATTTTGGATAAAGAATGGCGTAAATCCTGTATCGGCCTGTCCTGCGCCTATTATGTCCAGTTCCAATCCTTGCCAAGAGATAATGTCCTTGAGACGCTCATTTAATTCCCTTTTAATCAAAAGATAACGCTTTCGTCAAAGTATTCCCATCGGACTCCGACGTCCGATATCGTCTGTTGCTCATGCTAGCAGTCGGACCCCGGGGACCGATACCGTCCAATTCAGGATACCCCTAAAATACGCCGCCGCACCTAACGTGTTAACCGAACTATAACATTATTATACTCTTATATATGTGTATGTACATTTATACATTCACGTGTCTATGTATATTTGTATATTTTATTCAGTTTCATGTCGCTGAATTTAATAGAAAAAATGAAAAAGCAAAGCAACTTCATTAGCAACTAAATAGATACAAGAGAAGCCATAACGAAAAACATCTGTACATTATTTTTATTATTTTTTTTAATAACCTTATACTAATTGCTACAGAAATCTTTCAATGAAAGCTTATAAAATCATTTACATAAATTATTTCATATCTAAATAACCTCCCTCATTGAAAATATTTCTATTACTTTAGTTCAACATTTCCTGGTAGAGTCTTTAATCGGGGTCCTTGGAGGGGCTTTGTTAGGAAGTCGGCTAACTGGTCTTGTGTTTCGATCGGTATGAATTCCAATATTCTATCTTAATAAAAAAGGTGAAGTATTCCGATGTGCGTTGTCGGTAAAATTCTGGCTTCTTAGCCAGTTTAACACGTTCACGGCGGGACTGTTTAATGCTTTACGCTTTATCGGGCTATTCCAGGGCATTATGCAGAATTTGCAATCCAACAATAATAAAATAAACAATAAACAATACTATCCTACTAGTTATATTTATAATACGGTATTATAATGAGTTTACGTTAAATTTTTATTATTTTAATTTTCAGCTATAAAGAAATGATTTCTACTTTCTCAACACTTTGGCCGCCATGTCACCTGAAATCGAGTAACTGTTCTCTTGTCAGAGAATTAAATATTAAAATTGTATCGAAACGAGAGCGTGACTCTCAGGTATTTTTTTTTCGGCAGTCAAAGTGTAAAAGATCTGATTATTTGGCAGAGGTGGCATTCTAGTGTGAGCCACCGGTGGTAAATGCCGCCCGATGAGGCAGTCAAGTGTGTGCCACCGGTGGTACACACCGGCGTGAACGTGTTAATACAGAAGTACAGTAGCATCGTCTCTTTAGATAGCCAAACCAAACCATTTCTTCTGCAGCTTCACTTATACTATTTCATAAATCATAAATAATAATAATTATACTCTTCTTATATTATAAATTGTTAACATTTCCTCAACACTCTTATTGTTAAAACTTAATTCTTTAAACCATGAAACTGTGGAATAATCAATTAATCATATTTGTTTCATATATTTTTATTCTTTTTTTTTTTTTTCATTTAATTATTTTTCGATTTCTAATTGATCTAACTTATATCTTTTTACTTCATGCATATACTTAATTTTTGATTATGAGCATTGTAATCATAAATTGTTCCTCAATAGCTCTCTAGTGTTTCAGGTAGAATGAATGAAAAGAATTCGCATAGAACAACTGGCGATTATTTATGGCGCCAAACAATAAGATTTCAAAAACAATGCCTCGCAATATTATGTTAGATAAACAATATTCGTTCTTCTTATAAATAGTTATCTTAATTGTTTACTGCTGTCGATAACTAGGAACAAAATAACATGAGCGTCGAATTTCGGTTGCTATCTAGATAGAATGAGTAATTTCCAAGGAATTCCGTCTACAGTTCTTGGTACAGCTCAAATAGATATGATAAAATATCAAAAATATAATGATATGATAAAATATAGATCAAATTAAAAAAAAAAAAAAAAAAAAAAAAAAAAAAAAAAAAAAAAAAAAAACCTTATATATTTTCTATCTTTATACCACATGCCAAAGTACACAGATAAAAAAAGGTCTAGAATCAAGTGGAAATAGGTATACCCTGAATTTTCTCTTTTCTAGCTTTAAAGTAAAAAAGGGTAAATTTATTCAGATTTACTTTTATTTTTTTATAAAACAATAGACAACATCGCAATTGATGATTAAAAAATTAATGAATTTGCTGGTAGCAATAGAGTGACTAGCACTACAAGTTTGCTTCTCTTCCAGTTTTTTTTAAAAAGCTCACATCCTTTTCGAGCTATTTCAAGTGTAGCCGTTTCATTTGGAACGCCCTATATATACGGAATGATTTAGGGTTTGATGATGAAGCTATGTGAGGTAATTCCATACAAAACATCCAACAAAAAAGTTAATTTTATGGGCGGTCCGATTCCGAATGGAAAATCGGTGAAGTCCATTTTAGTGTTTCCTAAACGGAGTCGCGTTTTTTATTGAAGAAAAAGAATTGCTCAAAAAAATAAAATTACAAAATAATTTCTATAAGAAAAAAGAATTACTTAAATAAGATTTTCTCCAGCATAATTGCTACCATGACCATTACTTTCTCTATATATGTACATCAGTTTGGCTTTAGGACAGTTAGAAGCTCCGTCGACCATATGAATCGGTATTGATAAGTAACTTGTACTGCAACAAGTCTTGAAAAAAAAATATATAGGGGAGAGCGGGGTTGGTTGGCATAGGGGTAGGTTGGCCATCGGCTCATAGTTTCCGTCACACCTGTTGTGAAGGCCCCACCATTGTACCATGTCACCCGCTCGACCTGGGGAGACTTGTCTTGAGTTTTCAATCCGATGCTAACAGTGTAGAGAAGAGTGTGCTTCATTGATTGATTTTACGACATGTAAGAAAATTTTTATATTTTCAGTAAATTTGGTTTAAAGGCATGACAAAACATTTGACTCCGATTCTGTTCACATAGCTCCAACCTCCTTTGAAAAACCTAACCTTTCGACTAACCAGTTTCTTGTTTCATTGTTCTCCGTTGTCCTGGCAGCCATCTTTCTTATAATCTCAACAGTGGGGTTAGTTGGCTCTCTTCAACTGGGTTTTGTTGGCGCAGTAGCAATTCACAAAAGCAAGGTAAACATAAACAAAGGTGAAACTAACATTGTCTTTAGTTCCAGCAAGGAGGATGAGAGCAATTTTTCTTGTGCAGAAAGTGACGAAAGTCTAAACTTCTATCTTCTTCTATTGTCATTCTATTTTCTCTTAAAAACTGTTAAAAACCGATTCAAAATTATTATACCATTATAGTGTAGCTTTTAATAACAATAATATCTGTCAGGCAGTACTTGGATGAGATGGATATACAACCCCACCTTCTAGGCCAACCTGCCCCACCTTGGGGGTTAATTGGCATACTCTGGATTGACGAATTCTTCAATTTTCTATGATCTTAGTATTAAATATTATGTGGTGAAAAAAATACTTGAAGTACTCTAATACTTGGAGTTTACAGTGGTATCAGCCCCATTGGGATTATATTAACAGGAACGACTCAACAATCAAAAAAGTGAAAACTGTTGCCAACCAACCCCGCTCTCCCCTATATATATATATATATATATATATACTGGGTGTCCAGACCTAGTGTAAAAAAAAAAATTGGGTAATACTGCATGCTAAACGGGGTAGAATGGCGCAAAAAAGAGTTTCCTATCTCAATCTGTTGAGAAGATAGAATTTCTTTTGTTTTTATTTTTAAAATCTTACTTTTTTTCTGAAAAATGACAGTTTTCTCTACTTCGGTTTAGCGTAGAAACAAAAACAATGATATTTTCTTAATCAGCATTAAATTTCCTAAAATATGAGTTAGGTTTAGTTATTTTAAATCCACTTTCAGGGACTTTCAACGCGCTAAACACAAAACATTTATTAAAACTTAAATTTTTAATAGTTTTTGAAAATTCCTCACTCCCCACTGGAGCACCGTATAAACTGTCAAATTTCCTAAAAACTGCGGAATTTAGTTAGCTTTATAGTGGTGTAACCAATAATACAATTGCACTTCACCTTTCGAGTCCAAAAAAACTTTTTCTGATGAAAAACACCCTAGAGAATGTCACTGCTGGGGCAATGAAGAAGCGCGCTAGAGCCTGCATCCAAAGTAATGGATGCCGAACTTCCCATGAGTTAGAGTTAGTTTTACTTTTTTTAAACTAAAAAGAACAATGTATGAATTCTAAGTAATATAAAAAGGGTAATAACAATCTAAAATTAAAAAAAAAAAATGTTTAAGACAAGCCTGCATCCAAAGTAATTGATGACATTTTTAACACACGCTGCAAAAATCCATTTTAGTATGGTTCTACAATAATAATATTATTTCTTATCTTCAACGTTTTTATGTAGGATTTTTCAAATTTTAGTAGAAGAGAAGAAAAAAGTTTAATTTATTTCTAAGTATTTTTAAAATTTAAACTAAGTAGTTTTTTTTTTAATTTTAGATTATTATTACCCTTTTTATATTAATTAGAATTCATACATTGTTCTTTCTAGTCTTAAAAAGTAAAACTAACTCTAACTCATAGGATGTTCCGCATTCATTACTTTGGATGCAGGCTCTTGCGGGCTTCCTCATTGCCCCAGCAGTGACATCTGTAGCCTGTTTTTCATCAGAAAATCTTCTTTTACACTCAAAAGGTGAATTGCATTGTATCATGGGTTACACCACTAAAAAGCTAACTAAGTTCCGCAGTTTTTAGAAAATATGACAGCTTTTAGGGTGCTCCAGTGGGGAATTTTCAAAAACTATTAAACATTTAAGTTTTAATAAACGTTTTGTGTTTAGCGCTTTAAATGCCCCACTGAAAGTGGATTTAAAATAACGAAACCTAACTCATCTTTTAGGAAATTTAATGCCGATTAAGAAAATATCATTGTTTTTGTTTCTACGCTAAATCAAATAGAGAAAACTGCCATTTTTAGAAGAAAAGTAAGATTTTAAAAATAAAAACAAAAAAAATTCTATGTCCTTAGCAGATTGAGATAGAAAACTCCTTTCTGCGCCATTTTACTCCGTTTAGCATGCAGTATTACCCAATTTTTTTTTTTTTTACACTAGGTCTGGTACACCCAGTATATATATATATATATATATATATATATATATGAATCGGTATTGATCTGCTTATTCTATTTAACATTTCCAGGGGGCTTTCTACAGGATTTTACGTCTTGCTCTAACAAAAGCCCGAGTTAAGTTCGGGATCCGAACAAAGCTCATCAACGCTGTTAAGATAACATTTTAACCAACTCCATACTAAGGTGTCCGCTCTACTAGAGGCAGCCAGTCTAGTTGAACTTTTCGAGTGGAATCAGGAGTACGAAAAGGAGATGGTCTTTCATCGCTACTATTCATATTGGCTTTACATTAGACCGTACAGCAGTTCAAAAAAACATATTTCATGATTTTTGGTTGCATATTGATTTTATTATTGAAATGTGGTTAGCTATTTTTCATAATTAACCATTCGTTGTTTATAAACCACCTAATGTGCTTCAAACGATGATAAATAGGGTGTTGGAATATAATAGACTTTGGAATTTGTCAGTTAACCTCGAAAAAACTAAAATTATGGTATTTCGCAACGGAGGGAAATTAGGGGAAAATGAAAAATTGAGGGAAACAATTTAGAAATAGTAAACTATTATAACTATCTTGGAATAGGACTTAGCTCCCCTCTGTAAACTGAAAACTCATTTCTCGGATAAGTTAAATACCTCAAAGTTCACCATAAACACAATATACAATAGCTTTTAAAACAAAAATGAGATACCTTTGTCAAAAAAATTAGATGTTTACAATTCTGCCGTTCGTTCAGTAATACGTTATGCATGCCAAGTCTGGGGACACAATAGTTATGAAGAAGTCGAAAAGCTCAATACATTTTTTATAAAGAAGTTATTCTCCCTTTCAGTAAATTCACCCCATTATATTTTGTATCTATTTGTTGTATATACCCATTATAATTGTAATCTGATTTTTTTTTACACCATAGATATAAATCTACAATACCTACAAAAAGTACTTTCTTTACCTGAATCAAGGCTACCAAAAATTTTGGCCAAGGAAATAATTAAAATGAAAATATTTTGGCAAAAAGAAAACACCGAACTTTGTAATAAATTAAACATTTCATTAGAATACCATAATAATCAAACAATATCCCGTATTCTGAATGAATTAAAAAATAAATTTAAGGCAGACATGTTAGATAAAGCTCGATTGTCTAATTTTCACGGTCTTTAACATGAATTAAACAGAGACTTTGGTGAAATAAATAAATTATATGTTAGATATAAATAAAATGAATTTCATTAAGGCTATATTTAAATTGCGCGGCCTATTAGTATATCTAAACAATAGTATAATGAGGAGTGAACAGCAAAGAATGTGTAGTCTTTGTAATTTAAACGTGATTGAAGATATGTATCATTATGTCTGTGTCTGTCCTATCCTTAAAGAATATACTCGTAGAATAAGATATTTAAAAAAAAACAATTTTAAGGAGCAATGTGGGTTTACAGCAGGAAAATCCTGCATTGACCACATTTTTACGCTCAGGCAATTGCTAGAAAAACAAGCAGCGAAAGCTAAAAGAGTTGACATGGTATTTATAGACCTGGAAAAAGCCTATGATAGTGTTCCTCGGAAACTACTTTGGAAGTCCTTGGAATTAGCTGGCATAAGTAAAGGTACCATAAACTTAATAAAGGAAATTTACAAAAATAATAAATGCCAAATAAAAGTAGGAAGTTCCCTATCCGAAGATTTTGAGAGTAGCAAAGGCCTTCTTCAAGGATGTTGTATGTCTCCGACATTGTTCAAAATATTTATTGACGCTTGCCTAAAAAATTGGACAGATAAATGTAGCCCGATGGGTATTCCAATCAATGGCACGTACTTACACCATCTATTATTCGCTGATGACCAGGTGATCATTGCACAAGATGAAGATGATGTAAGTTACTTATTTAGGAAAGTAATGGAACAATACAAAGAATGGGGATTGAAAGTGAATGAGAAGAAGACAAAATACATGTGTACAGATCTGGGTGAAGCAAACGACTCTGTTATATCAAATCTAGAAAGAGTGGAACACTTTAAATACCTTGGATCCATATAAGAGAGCAATGGCTCTATTGACTCGGAAGTGAGTAAAAGAATAATCAGTGGCCGAAAAGTGATTGGTATGCTGAATTCTCTTCTCTGGAGCAGCAATATTCTTGGTAAAACCAAAAAATTAATATATAGTGCACTGGTCGAGAGTATCATGCTGTATGGCTCCGAGACATGGACTCTTAACAGAGCACAGGAAAAAAGACTCTTGGCGGTAGAAATGGATTTTTGGAGGAGGTCAGCCAGGGCTTCAAGGATACACCATATAAAAAACAGCCAGATCAGAGAAAAAATGAATCTCCAAAGAAACATACTTGAAGCAATAGAAAAAAGAAAACTAAAATGGTATGGCCACTTGAAAAGATGGGTTCAAATAGAACACCAAGAATGATATTTGAATGGGAGGCAGAAGGAAGAAGAAAAAGAGGAAGACCACGTATACAGTGGATAAATAAAGTAAAGGAAACTATGGCCGGTCATGGATTGAGGGAAGAGGAAACGAAAGACAGGAAGGTGTGGAAGATGAGACTGGAAGAAGAGTTCGGTTGAGGAAAACTTCAAACATGAAGAAATCCTTAATAAAAAAAAAAATAAAAAAAAAAAATAAAACAATTTTAAGCCGGAATGAATTAATAGAAATAATGAATGGTGAAGATTGGAGCAGTTTATTCTTGTACCACATTGCGGCTTATAAGTATAGAATGTTTTTAATTCAACATTACAACTCATAACACATATCCTGTGCACTTTGTAAATCAAAACTAATTATTTTATTTAAAACTAAATATTTTACAGTTATTATGATTCAATTTCTGTTTTTCATTTTTATTTTACCATAATATAATTATGGTTTATATATGTATACGTATGTGTATATGTAAATATATGTTTAGAGGCAGCTCCTGGCAGACGATATCTTACCATGCCAATAAAATATTTTTGTTTATATTTTCAAAAAAGAAATTGTATATTTATTTATATATATTTATGTTTAAAATAAAGCTATAAAAAAAAAAATATAAATAAAAAAAATGTTAACATAAAATCTAAATAAACATTAGAGACTCAGAATTCACAATTGATATGCTTTATTAATTTTCAGTCCTCCAAGTTTCAATCCTCTTACTGATCCAATTGCAAATATTCATAAAAATTAATATTATTGTAATAAAAAAATTATCAATTAAAATCACTCAATATTTACAAAACAGAAAGAAAAAGAGTTACTTGATTATTATTTAACAATGAGCTGAAACTTCGAAGTGGAATAGGTTATTCTAATTCAAATAAACATTAGAGACTCAGAATTTATAATTTTCAGTCCTCCAAGTTTCAGCCAGATTAGAAGTTTTTCATAATTTAAAGAAAATTATTTTATTTAACAATTCCTGGTTTATAAACCAGGGAGTATACTCCAGGCTGGAAAGCTGAAACTTAGAAGTGGAATAGGCATTAAAGACTCACAAATCACAATTGATATGCTTTATTAATTTAAAAAAATACATCATTGTAATGAAGCATCCATATTATTCATTAATTATCCTAAAAAATATTTGTAATAGGTAACAGTGTCATGCCTAAAATTACAAGGTTCAACAAAATATAGCATATTTAATATATATTTCTTTTATATTGACATTTAAATGATACAATAACACAAAGACATATACATTAAATAAAAATTCAGTCTGAAAAACAAAGAAAAAGAGTTACTTGATCATTATTCATCAATGAGCTGAAACTTCGAATAGGAATAGGTTATTCTAATTCAAATAAACATTAGAGACTCAGAATTCACAATTGATATGCTTTATTAATTTTCAATCCTCCAAGTTTCAGTCCTCTTACTTATCCAATTGCAAATATTCATAAAAATTAATATTATTGTAATAAAAATTAATCCATTAAAATCAATCGATACTTACAAAACAAAGAAAAAGAGTTACTTGATTATTATGCAACAATGAGCTAAAACTTCTGAGTGGACTAGGTTATTCTAATTCAAATACACATTAGAGACTCAGAATTCACAATTGATATGCTTTATTAATTTTCAGTCCTCCAAGTTTCAGAAAGTTTCAGTCCTCTTACTGATCCCATTGCAAATATTCATAAAAATGAATATTATTGTAATAAAAAATTAATCAATTAGAATCACTCAATACTTAAAAAACAAATAAATAGAGTTACTTGATTATTATGCAACAATGAGCTGAAACTTTTCAATTTTTTTTTTTTTTTTGTGATTTCAAATATTAAACTCTGAATTTTAATTCGAAATTATTCGTTATTCCAAATATGTCCCACAAAAGGGTTACCCGAAAATTAAAAACAAAAATTTCATGGTGTTTGGTTGCATCGGGATTTTATTACTGAAGTGTGATTAGGTATTTTTCATAATTTAAAGAAAATTGTTTTATTTAACAATTCCTGGTTTTTAAAACTGGGGGTATACTGCAGGCTGGAACTATGAAGTGGAATAGGTTATTCTAATTCAAATAAACATTAAAGACTCAGAATTCACAATTGATATGCTTTATTAATTTTCAGTCCTCCAAGTTTCAGAAAGTTTCAGTCCTCTTACTGATCCCATTGCAAATATTCATAAAATTGAATATTATTGTAATAAAAAATTAATCAATTAGAATCACTCAATACTTAAAAAACAAATAAATAGAGTTACTTGATTATTATGCAACAATGAGCTGAAACTTTTGAATTTTTTTTTTTTTTTTGTGATTTCAAATATTAAACTCTGAATTTTAATTCGAAATTATTCGTTATTCCAAATATGTCCCACAAAAGGGTTACCCGAAAATTAAAAACAAAAATTTCATGGTGTTTGGTTGCATCGGGATTTTATTACTGAAGTGTGATTAGGTATTTTTCATAATTTAAAGAAAATTGTTTTATTTGACAATTCCTGGTTTTTAAAACTGGGGGTATACTGCAGGCTGGAACTATGAAGTGGAATAGGTTATTCTAATTCAAATAAACATTAAAGACTCAGAATTCACAATTTATATGCTTTATTAATTTAAAAAATACATCATTGTAATGAAGCATCCATATTATTCATTCAATATCAGTGTCATGCCTAAATTTACCAGTTTCAACAAAATACAGCATATTTAATATATATTTCTTTTAAATTGACATTTAGATGAAATATTAACACAAAGACATATACATGTAATAAAAATTCAGTCTGAAAAAACAAATAAAAATTCTACTGAAAACATTGAACAAAAATATAAAATTTCAGGATATGTTAAATTACAATTGACAATTATGATATTTTATCAACACAGAATATGTATCAGGATTACATTAATGACCATACAGACAATACAATGATGCTTATTTGAATAATAGATAGAAAAATAGAATATGAAGGTAAAATTGCAAATGAAAGTTTATTAGGAACGCTGATCTCTTGGTCTGTAGCCGAACCTTTCGGGGGAGTACATCTTCACTCTTGCATCCAGGACCAGAAGCCGAGCCGCGGCCTGAAAGCTCCTCATACCAAGGGCCCGCGACATCCAATTGAGACGACGAATTTTCGTCTGACAAATATTGACCAGCCAACCTTCCATTCTGGGATAATATGTATACTTCAGCATTAGTCTTCTTACGATATATCTGCGTATTATCAATCCCATTTCGATAAACCCTATGAGGACCGAAAATGCATGCCAACCCCATAAAACAGTAAAGACAAGTTGAAAAACTCCATCTACATGAGCCTTACACTCAGCTAGCTCTGGCCATTGGCTGTATCCGCATTTTTCTTCCGATGGTGACATTTTGTATTTCGCCTCCTTCCAGTTATGACCTTCACTCAAAGAATAGCTCTTAGAGATGTAGTAGCATAACAAGGCATGAACTAATGAGTGAAGAACATCAGAAATATGTTCAGCTAAAATGAGCAGCATTTGTTTGAAGTCGACTTTTGATCGGAGGATATTTAGAACCTCTTCTGTCAGCTCATTTAGATTATCGGGTTTCATAATTTTAGATTTTTCGGATCTCCATGAAAAAGGACGCCTCGAATTTTTATATATATAAAACACAAATAAAAAATCCAATGCCATACCCAAGAATATTTTATATTCATAGTAAATAAACGGCAAATCGGTAGGAGTTACATCGTCCTCCTTCCTTTCGCAGCCCTCGGAGTCCTCAGTGTCAGAGTGAAGTTTGCAAAATGGAGCAATGATAAAGTTGTTACTTATGATTGATACCATCAGCATCATGATGATAACGCGTAATGTTGCAAGACTTTTATCTTTGAGGAAAGACATAGCGCATAGAAGTACACTGAACAGACAAGGTGTCGGTCACTGATAGACTGAAACAAACACCGGCGGCACAATCTCCCCCCTCTACCCCTTTTCGACAACCAATCATATTTTAGGAGGTTAAATTACATTATCCCGCTATGGGTACAAATTATATTAAAATTAAGAACAAATTATTTAAAAAGTGATTAAAATAGTTTATGGTAGAGACTGCTACAGAGATTGGACACAAAATCTTGAAAATTAACTGGTCTTAGTGCTATCGGTGTAAAATTTTAAATTAAGTAGAGTCTTCAAGAGTTTAATAGTCCATTTTTACACATACCTCTGATAAAAAGTAATGGTATAAAATAATTAATAAATAGAAGTAAGATTGAGGCCAACTTCGGGCTAACGGTCTGCGAACCAACCCTAATAATGTTCGAAATTTTAATTGTACTAGTAGTAAAGTAAATTTATTAATTTCAAATACAAATATTATTTACAATAAATTTACATATACTTGGATAAATACTAATAATAATAATGTTGTATTGAATAATAATAATTACAAATTATACACAAAAGAGACAAACATTGTACGGCATGGAAATCCGTCCGCCGGAAAATTTGATAACAAATTACAATAACAAATATAAAAAAATTTAAACACAAATTACTGATACAGTAAATAAATAATAATAAATTAAAAAAAAACAGAGATATGAAGTAATAAAAATAAATAAATAAACAATAACAACTAGATTCTTCCGATTAAAGTACAAATATAAAACAAGGAAAATACTATTTATCAATTACTACAAATTCTGATTATGGGTTAAAAAAGAAAATACAAGTTAAGTAAGGGTTGCAAAAACAAAAGATATAAAAGCATTAAGAAATGAAAAAAAAATAAATAATACTATATAAATAAAATAAAAAATTATATAAAAATAAAGAGTGAAAAGAAACGAAAGATGAATTCTGTCTATGTTGGATGGATTAAGTGGAAGCGATGGGACCATGCATGTCGAGTATAATTCACAATTTTACGGCATTCGTTTACAGTTGGGGCATTAAGGAGAGAAATTAAAAAAGTAGTATGGACAGTACTAGAACCTAGAAACTGTAATCGAATGTTACTGAGAGCTGAACACTCTGCCAGGAAATGAAAAAGATCCTCTTTAACGGCTAGGTTACAAAGTTGGCAATTCGTATTTTCCCTATCAAACTATGGGGTGTAATTTAAATAAAGGAGTTCACATCTAAGTTTAAACATCCAGCATAAATCGTTCCTAGTAAGATCCCAAGAACAGCCATCTTTGAACCTAAAAAGTGTGATGTCATGATTTAATTCTTTATACAAAAGAAATCTATTCGAATTCATCGCGGCCAGTTCACACTGTTCCCTATGATGGCACTTGATAGCAGTCAATAATACAGCTAACTGGTCTTTCCATAAGGAAACACTATCCAGAGTAAGGATAATAGAAAGAAAGAATTATTCTGCATAATCATATTTAAATAATAACGCTTGAGTAATAAATTTATGTAGATCATTATAGTTTTTTTCCATTTAGGTGTTCTATGACTTCTTCTTCAGGAATCTTGCTTTTATTGAATATCTTGATTCTCATCTCGGACAAGATGAGACAGATTCCAATGAAGTGGATAACACTTTCAGGTTCGTTCAGGTTGCAAAGGGAGCAAAGGGCGCTTTCGTCGTAGGCCCAAGGTTTCCTGTTCAAATCCAGAGTTTCTTTCCTGGCTCTCATTACGTTACTGATCATCTTAAGACTATTTTGGTCGCTTGTTTATGAGAGCTCTTTGCATTCGAATTTCAGTCTCTTTTAGGTTGAGTTATAATGCGCTTTAGATAATTTATCTAAACATTTTTGTCTCTCTTTGCACTTCAAAGTCTCAATTATCTCCCCAATCACAGTCTTCACTTTTTCTGGAGGAGTGACGAACAAATCTATGGGTACTAATTTTAATTGTAATTGTAATTTATATCTTTTTGTAATAAACATTATTTTATTCTAATTACTGCATTCGGTATAGCTCACGTTTTCATTATGAACTTCTTATGTTTTCCCCTTGACTCAATAAAAAGGGGAATATTCAATTTAAGATCGAAGATACAGGATTGATGCCGTAAATCATCATCATCATCATATTCAGATCCTCTTGCACCGCTTCTAGCAGTGTTGAGGTTGTCCTCTGTAGAGTCTGGACCAGGTTGACCTCTCCTGCACTATCTCTCTTCTCCTGCTCCAGTCCAGTCCCCGCTTCTGGAATGCCTCTCTGACCCCCTATTCCCAAGTTATCCTGGTTCTTCCTCTGGCCCTTCTTCCCTCCACCCGAGTCTCGTAGGTCCTCCTAGCAATCCTATCTTCATCCATCCTGAGGAGGTGTCCAAACCATCTTAATTTGTGTCCCCCCAGGATTGCTTCGGCTGATTTGACATCGAGATTGGCTCGTATGGTAGAGTTTCTGATCTTGTCCCTCCTTGTTTTGTTTTCCACTTTGCGCAGGTACCTCATTTCCATAGCCTGGATATGGCTCCTGTGCTTTGATGTGAGGGTCCAGGATTCTGAGGAGTATGAAAGTATGGGGAGGAATATTCATTTGTAAACTGAGATCTTGTCTTCTTGGAGACCTCTCTTCTGTTGAGGAAACCCTTCTGAACATGCCGTAAATAATAAAGATATTTCACTGTGTTATTTACAACATTAAATTAAAAAAAAGAGTTTCCGTATACAAATACAGATCACATACAGTATATGTAGATGTTCAATATCTCACACTAGCAATTAAAAAATTATAAAACATATCGTTTATCGCATATGTTAATAAATTTAACTCTACCAATTTTTATGTGAGTGGAACATTTTTGGGGGGTGACTAAAATATTTTTCGTTGATATTGATAAGCCCACGAATTTAAAAACTGGCCATATTTTATATTGCATACATTGGCGGATGCAGCCCTCTTTTTGAAAAAAAATTGTCATTTAAAAATAAAATTTAACTTAAATAAAAGTAAGGAAGTACAGTAAAGAAAAAATTATATGCAGAACAATTAGAAATTGAGTTTTGGGAAAGAAACATGAAGGTAAAAGAACTGATTAGCAGATCCGAGCGAGGATAAAAATCCATAATCCAATGTTCATTTCTGGAGTTAATCTTTATTAGTCAAGTTTTTATTGTGATCCTTATAATAACCTCATCTTATACAATTTTTTGTCCAATGTTTCGGCACTCACGCCATTATCAAGATAAACATCTGCGAACACAAAATATTTTCAATTAAATAGGCTGAATGCCCTTGTCATAAAAATTAAAAGTTATGTTAAAAACACAAAACACAAAAAAAAAAAACACAGTCCTTTTCTTCTCAAACTTCAAAGTCAAATTGAATTTATATGAGGATCACAATAAAAACTTGACTAATGTTTGTCTAGCCTCAAATCAATAAAGAATTATCATAATTAATTTTTATTCTTTACCTCACCTCACCGTTATTGTGTTGAAAGATCCATTCAAATCCATCCAGCTGGTGGAAAAGTAGGATATTAAAAGCAGAACTTTTCCCTGACCTGGCCAAGAAATAGAAGGGAAGATTACATATTTTAGCAGTCGATATCATATTGGAAAAATGTCCCCCCCCCCTATAAAATCAAAAGTGATCTAGACTTACAAAAGTCACAATGTGACGTTATATATGTTTCAGGAAGTAAATCTTTAAATTTTTTAAGATCCATGAATAGTTTTTATTTCCGATATTAAACTGTAGAAAAGAATTAACCTATGAATAGAAATGTAATAGAGGAACAGATGAGTTCTTTTTTCATTGATTCAGTTATTCAGTGGAGACATTTAATTTGCTTATTTTATTTTATTTTTTCTCAAACAACACTCTTCATTGAGAACGACAAGTCCTATCACATCAGTAGGTCAATTGTGGTTAATAACTTCTAAGATAAATCTTTTATTCCGAACTTACAGACACATTTCGATTTAGGTGAAACGGACTACGGTTCCTACAACAAAGCTGATCCAAAATATAAAATAATGATGTCTCTTATTGAAGATAAATACAAATATCTAAAAATATTTTAAAAGAAATTTGATTCTTCAAATTATTACTGAAGAATTTAATTAACCTTTTTTTTTTTGTCCTCGCCATTTAGGCTATACGGAGTTACCAGGGGAGAAGGTAGGGGATTAGTATCGAGTATTATTAAATGTCCTCTAGCTCCGGATGAACTGGCAATCTTCGGTTTATCAAACACAAGTAGACAAACATTGTCTCACAATATACGAGTACAGTCGAATCTGGTTAAGTGGGACCTGCTTAAGTAGAATACCTCTATAAGTGGTACATACAAAACTTGTTCCATCATTTTTCCCTTAAATCTTTAACTGGAATGTTTTCACCTATATAAGTGGAATCAATGTTTGTGGAAATTACCTCTGTTAGTGGGACGGATTTTGTATTCACCTCTATAAGTGGAATTCGCATTTCTAAAAAAACAGAAAGTGTTATCCTGTTCAGCCACAGGATTGGGAAAATGTGACAGGAGATACCAATGAGAAGCTTACAACATTTGAGCAGTTTGTCCACACGAATGACAAAATTATAACAGTAAGAGAGCTGAATGATAAAGCAATTCTTAAAGAATCTAAAACCCCAGACGAAAATGAAAATTTTGACAATCCGGACCAAGAAGAAGAAGACCAAGAAAATTCAGAAGAATCAGGGAGGCTACCAATCACGAAAAATGATGCAATAAATTGTATTTAGAAGTTGCAGAATTTTTTTGAAATGAATAAAGGAGGTGAAGATAAAATCTTTGATAAATTATGACATAGATAAAAAAAGTTTTGTGAGTACTTTCAATTGTACATTTGTACATAATTGTGTTGTAATTGTAATTATTTTATTTTCATATTAAAAAAAATATGTAATAATGTAATGATTGTATCAATATTTTATGTACCGTAAAACGAGGTGACTTTGTGACTAATGGGGTGATTTTGTGACAAGCCTATTTTTCTACAGTTTTTGAATTTCCCTCCTTAAAAAGAATCAGGTTAGGCAATTCAGTGTACTTGTCAGTTGGTCAGTAATGTGCTGCAACCTACTGGCCACATTTGGACCTCTATAACTTCTTTCATTCCATTAATCATGGTGCTTTATTTCAAATTTTCAAGTAAATGAAAACAATCAAGCATATATGAAATAAAGCACCTTGGTAAATGGAATGAAAGAAGTTATATGTGGCCAGTAGGTTGCAGCACATTACTGACCAACTGACAAGTACACTGAATTGCCTAACCTGATTCTTTTTAAGGAGGGAAATTCAAAAATTGTAGAAAAATAGGCTTGTCACAAAGTCACCCCATTAGTCACAAAGTCACCTCGTTTTACGGTATTTATGGTTTTTAATTGGGTAGTGTAATAAATTTTTATAAAAATTACATGTTGTTTGAAAACCTCTTTTAGTGGTACATGCCCCCTTAATATGATACCTGCACCCTGGATAAGTGAAACCTTGTTAAGCGGAATACCTCTGTAAGTGGAACTAAAATCCTGTCACCAAGAGGTTCCAGTTATCCAGGTTCGACTGTATGTTTTACCCGGGTCGGTCTTATTTACCCTTTCCAACTGCGCCCCTAACAAATCTGCTTCCGGAAGAAGTTCAGGGAATCAAAAACATGATTCGCAGGAGCGTGAGGACCATTATTGGACTCCCTGTGAACACCTCAACGGTGATGATATATCTTCCATGTTGGTCCCGAGGGGTAACTTTGATCCACTGCCTTTAGGAACCTCCTCTGCAACACCGTTCCATTGCTCAGTGATTGTCCAGTGTTCCAGATGCCCAGCTACAGTCTAAATTTCATTACACCGCTGGGATATTTGAGTGTGCCAAGAGTTGATCAGGAGCTGCGAAGATCAGACTACGAAAGTCACTACGGAAAAACTCGTGAGAAAAATGTGCCTACTGCAGTTGGTAGGGCATCGGAAATTTTAAAAACACTCCGAAAGTTAATTCATATAACTTTTGGGCCTGAATGGTCCCTGCCCCTGAAACTAAACATGCACCTCTGCTTGGAGTTCCGGGTTTCAACGGGTAGGTCATAGAAGTTGTGTCAGTCGCAAATGCAATATAGAGTTCTGCAAAAATGCACCAACTCACATCTGATAACCCTGATATAGTCCTAGACTCCGTGGTAATAATATATCACCACTTCATGGTAGCATGTGAATTACAGATTGTTGAAGTGACACGTCTGTGTACGCGTTAATTATTTAATTGAAGGGGTCGGGGCAAAATAGTGCCAAGCAACATTTTTAACAAAAATAAACTGTAGCTGCAGTCTGCTGTATATAGGACTATATGTCTATGATGGAAATGCCGCCTAAATATGATTATATAGAGCCTCTATAGTCATATTTAGGTGGCATTTCCCTCATAGACATATAGTCCTATATACAGCAGACTGCAGCTACAGTTTATTTCTGTTAAAAGTGTTGCTTGTTGTTACGGGACACAATAGGCTCAGAGCCCACCTGTTAAAAAAGTTTCACATTGGCTCCAGTCCCTTCTGCGATTGTGGAGAGGGTGAACAAAATGCTGACCACATCCTACAAACATGCAGGCTCTTTTCCAAACTAAGGAGTCAGATCTGGCCCACCCCGACTGAAATGCAAAAAAAGCTCTACGGCAGCCTGGAGGACCTCAGGAAGACCGCCCAATTCTTTACTTTAATTCCCGACTTGGCCATCTAAGGGAAGAACGAAGAAGAAAAGAAGAAGAAGAAGAAGAAGTGTTGCTTGGCACTATTTTGCCCCGACCCCTTCAATTGTTTTACGTATTACACTCATTTTCATTTGTTTATTGGTTTGTTAAATTTTTATGTATGGTTTTTCATGCTCGTTATGAACCAGTTGATATAGATATAATGAAATAGATTTTTAATATATTTTTTTATTATTGTTACTAAATTTTAGTCAACATTTTTTTACTTGATGCTATTACTACTGTCTTATTACAATCATTATATAATTATGCTAATTCATTTTTATTAATTTTTAGTTGAATGTCAATCATGGGCAGATCCAGCCGATTGTAAAGGGGGCTGCAGTCCTAAAGGTAGGGCTGCTGCCCCACAGCCCTTCATTTGGATCTGCTAATCACCTTTTTTACCTTTATGTTCCTTTCCCACAACTAAAGTTCTACTTGTTCTGCACATTACTTGTTCTTTAACTTGTTTCCTTACATTAGGGAAAGTCAAATTCTATCTTTGAATGATAAAAAATTTTCCTAAGGGGGGGCTTGCGGCCCCCACATCCCCCCCCTGTATCCGCCAATGATGTCAGTGTCAGTAAAATGATAAAATAAAATAAAAATTATTTGTGGAATATTTTTTTTATTATTCAAAGGCGTCATCATCGCCCTACAATCCAAATTTAGGTCTATATCTTGTCGTATAACCTTTAATTTTATAAATTCGTACAGTGTGTCAGTTATGTTTCCTTGCAGTATACTTTATAAGTCATTCAATATGTCTAACAGTGTTATGCATTTAGTTTTGGCTTTGTAACTACTTATGGAGATATCCACGATTCCTAAGGATCTTTATAATCAATCTCAAAGATCGGTGACTCCGCAACAAGTGTCAATGATTTAAACTTGTTTGCTATTTCTCTGAATAGGATAGAAATTGGATGGATGTTTTTCACCAATGCAATTATACGTATAAGTTGTATAAGTATGCAAGTATTTCATTTATATATACATATCTCTATTGGACTCGATATTATAATAACCTTTTACTAAAAGTCTATTGAATGTGTATACAGCATACTGTGTAACTGCAACCCAATGTAGTTGGGCATTAATGGTTTTGAATAAAGTTTTTGTCCCTCCTCCCTCTTTATGCTTAAATAAATATTTTATTATACATAATGTATAATATTATACATAAATATTTTCTTGTTTATTTTACTTTACATCTAGATTTCTTTATCTTTTTACTTTCACCTCCCATGACTTCAGCCGATAAGAGTGAAAAACATACGATGAGTGATCAAATTTCTCATCGTTCTCAAATTTCAGTTCCTATCGGGGTTTAATGAGTAATTACCAAGAAACAGCCTATATAGGTCTTTGCTGAGCTCAGATAGAAGATAAGATATTTTTTAATAAAATTAAAAATAAGATATGATAAAGATAAGATATTAAAAAAATAAAAAAAAAGAACTTAACTTTTTTCATACTGGTCAGGTTGGTGATTTTTCTAGGAATTCCAAAGAATTCCATGGCTGCCCTGTTTTTTTTTTTTTTTAGAATTCCTAGAAAAATCTCTACCTGATAAAATTCTGTAGAAGGACTCTTTCTTTCAAATTCTACATTGCGGCAAACAGTTGTAACCGTTCAACATCAAGAGTGGGAAAAGCTAGGATGCATCCTATTTACCAATCTCTTTCTTGAAGTACATGACCTTATCCTTAGAAGAGCTCTTCGAAGACCCAGAGGACTACAGTGGAGGCTCATAAAAAGACTCGAGGACTTGGCGGAAGAAAAATGTTACTTGGCCCAAAGTTACAGGAACATGCAGAGCAGACTGGATCACCTGGCTTTAAGAGCTGACTTCAAAAAAAAAAAAAAAAAAAAAAAAAAAGAGATGAGGGTAAATAGCCAAAGCCAGGGCAATATAATAATAGGAACCTAGGAAAGTATGTTTAGCAGATGAAGGCGTAAGTAGCCGTACATGAAAAGCCAAAAGGCCGGTCTAGAGGTCAAAGATCCGGAGGGGCTACGGTAATTTAACAGCAATGTTTAGGTTGTTCTGCTTATGAGACCTGAAAGTTACTAAACATCTAATAAAGAAACTGAATCCTTTTGGCTGTGGAATACTCTTGGAGTGTGGAGGCCTGAAACTACCCTCAACACTGAATTATGGCCCGAACTGGAAAAGAAAACAAGGTCATCAAACGTAGAATAGAGTTGGAGCTAGGGCATACTCTTCGGAAAGACGGCCCCTATATATGAAGACGGATTTTGCAGTGGAACCTCCAAGGAAAGAGATGATGAGAAACATGGAAACGGACCCTTGAATAGGAGCTAAATATGATGAAGAGTTTCCGGGAGAAAGAGATGGCTGGCGAAACTTCGTGAAGGCCCTATGTCCCCAAGGTTTTAATAATACACCAGGCCATAAGACACTGAGAAAAATCTGGTGCGATGAGCGCAACACACAATATTCAGTTACGAACTTACTTAGATTAAAAACCGACTTGTTTTGATAATATGTAAACGCCATTCCTCAACTTCACACGTTTTCCACATTTATTTGCTCATATTTGTATAAGTTATAGAGTATTTGTGTTACAAAACTCTCCAAAAAATCTACAAGATTCATTTTTTTAAGGGACATAATTTCATCAACAGTCGAGTTTTTTTTTTCTGCTTGCTTGTTTTTTACAGCGAGTTGCTTTTTGTAAACATATCGTAAAGGTGAATCGATAGAAGGTGTATTTACGTCTCGTAGTAAAGTTTTTCTCTTATTCTAGAAACCGAGAACGATCACTGTTCCTCTAAAATCACTTTATATTTCATTCAGAAATCTATTATGGAACTAAAGTTTCTAAAATAAAATATAATTATTTAAAGATTTTCTTACACCTTATTTTTTTTCACACCTTAAATACTTTAAATAATCTAAGCATCTCATACTTACTCTCTAAGGTAGAATAAAAATATTAATTATAGTTAATATAAATATAATTATAGTTAAGTAAAAGTTTTTATTTTCATTACTGATAATACGGGAATGCAACTATCAAGCCCCATCTCGTGTCTGATTTCATAATTCCGTATTTAGTTTTTGGAAATTTCATTTAGTTACCATGGAAACAAATAATTTCCATTAAAAATGTGTCAACCAAAACACGTTGATAATTGTTTCCCATGAACAGAACGCCTACTTATATCTTAACAGTGGTACGTCACTAAAGGCGTACTGCACGTGCATGGGTTCAACTTGTTTTAAAAGTTGTCGGAACATTTTTTTTTCCTGTATTTGTTTTCTCAATTTTATTCAAATTTCATAATTATTCATTTCTGATTTTTAGGAATAATGAGAGACAGTTAGTTTCTCCATAAAAACAAAAGTTACCTACTTTATAAGAAAAACAACTTTCTTCCTTCGCCATTTTAGCCCCCTCAGAATATTTCTATGATGATAAAACCTTACCTGTAATTAAAGAACTCTCATTAAAAGGGGCGTTTTTGATCGAAATCGTTTAAAAAAAAAAAAAAAAAACTGAAAAACTGAAAAGGAGACAAAATTTATTAAATAAAGTGCCCTCTTTGTTTGACTAATTTTGTTGAAATTTTGGCTGTAACATCGCGGGCATATACACACGCCAAATACCCAATTTCAGGTTTTTTACGGTTTATAGTTTTTGAGCTAGTCTGTTCACAAATCCAGACTATTTCGCGGAACTTGGTTATTTGGACTCAGGGTACCCCAAAACGTGTATTTTCGTTGAAAACTGGAAGTCGAAATTTTTCAAGATCGCAATACTTTCCCTTACTATATATTTCATATTTAGGTAAGTGAAAGTAAAAAAGAGCAGAATCGAGAAAAAGTTGGAAATAGGAATATCTTTGAAATTGGAATATATTATGAGTTTTTCCACTCCTAATGATTAGGTCAAAAAAAGGATGAACTTATTCAGATTTTTTTTTCTTTTGTAAAAATAATAATAAAATTGTTTCTAATTAAAAGTTTTAAATAAAAAAGCAGTGGGTGTTCTATATGTTATAGATTATATTATATGTTGGAAAAATTATAAATTATTATATAAGGGTAATATATTGTATGTCTTAGCAATCCGTAGAAACGATTAGTTCCTGTCTTATCAAAAATTTCTTTTAAGCTGAAATTTAAGGTTTTGTCGTGGTTGTAAAAATATCATTTTTTTTTTTCTGTAAAAATATTTTGAGGTATTTACAGCACATTTGATTGATAGTTGTTTTACAGCCTTGCTGGATGTGCATATACAGACGTACCACTTTATAACAGTAGTCATCCTATATAAACAATTAAATAAGCGACAATCTTTCACACAAAATAATTAATTTGAAGCCTAATTATAGTTTGGGGCTTATCCTGGCTTAAGATAGCAACGATTGATCTAGGACCGGGATTTATCAGAGAATATATTCCTCTGATATCTTTTGCCTTTATTTGCCGGTTCGGTAATTATTGTAATTTTTGTGAACATTTTCGTGGCGCGCCGCACAGTGTGGCAAACGAGGGAAAAAAACCAAAATCCAATGTTAATATCTGAAGGTAATTTTTATGTTTTTCATTCTTGAATAGTCAACAAATAAAAACGATCGGTTCCTTTCTTATCAAAAATTTCTTTTGAGCAGAAATTTAAGTTTTTGTCGTGGTTGTAAAAATGTCATTTTTTTTAATAACAATATTTTGAGCTAGTTACAGCACATTTCAGTGATAGTTGTTTACAACCTTTATGGGCGTATATAGACGTTCCACATTATAACAGTGTCCATCCAATATAAACGATTAAATAAGCAAAAATCTTTCGCACAAAATAACTAATTTGAAGCATGATTATAATAGATAAAGCCTTATCCTGGCTTAAGATGGCAGGGATTGATCCAGGACCGGAATATATTCTTCTGATTTCATTTGACTTTTTTTGCCTGTTGGGTAGTTATTGTCAGTTATGTGAAAAATTTAGCGGCGTCCAAAAAAATTCCCGAGAAGTTGACTGTCTCCAATCTATTAAAAATCGTTGAATTACATCCCCACATATCTACACAATCATGGTTTAATTTTTTTTTTTTTAAAGTTAAAATGTAATATGGTTAGTGTAATACTCAATGAAACTTGAGAGCTACTTAAGCCTCCTCCCAGAGAAAAATTGTTGAAGTACAATTTTCGACACTGGTTCTGGTCGAGCTGTTTTTATCCAGTCAAAACTGCCTAAATATCAGTATGAGGTGATTAGAAAGGCGATTAAAGACAGTGATGTCAATATTTCCCAATAAAAGGTAGCAAGACATTAACTGACAAAAAAAAAAAAAAAAAAAAAAATGCTACCTTAAAGGAAATTTAAATTAATATTGAGTTAAATCAAAGTAAAATTAGCTAAATTAAGTTTGTTTGTTTGTTGAGGTTTAAAAGCCATAAAACCCTAAGGTCATCAATGTCTTTTTTTATCTGTAGCTAAATTAGGTTAAAAGTAAGTTCAATTATTTTTTTTTAATTATTTACAATATCTGTTCTTAAGTTTTCTTTATAATTATATATACATAAATAATATAATTTTTAAATTTAGTTGCAATCATATGGTAATTTTCCATCCTTAATCGAATGAAACAACTTCCATCTCGATAGGGCAAACCGTTCCCAAGATAGAGAGTTTTTTCCACTTTTTTGCCGTTTTGCTGCACTGTGCGGCGGCGGTTCGAATCCGCCCTGGGATGGTTGACTTTTATTTCGTGGGGGTTATTTTAATAAATCTCGACCGTCCCACCATGGTTAGAATAGGTTGGTTACACCTGTAGAGTAACCCCCCGTATGCCACACATGGCCAGGTAGGGGTACCAAAAGAAAAAAAATATAATAAAAAAAAAGAAAATTCTACTTATTCTGCACCTTTTTTGTTCTTTAACTTGCTTCCTTACATTAAGTAAAGTCAAACTCTATCTTTAGATGACAAAAATTTTTCCAAAGGGAGTGGCTGCAGCCCCCACAGCCCCCCCCCCCCCTCCGGCAATGATGGTAACTTACTGCCTTTTATATGTTTATTTTGTAGTTTGTTAATAATCATGCACATACCATATTTTATTTTTAAAATGTTTTATTCTATGATGTAAGTTCTTATTTCATCTGGGTTGTTTTTTCTACTATTTTAGAAAATGGCTTTTTACATTTTAACTTCATTTCAAATGTTTATTTTGTGGTTTGTTAATTATCATGCACATACCATAGTTTATTTTAAAAATGTTTCATTCCATTATGTAAGTACTTGTTTAATCTGTTGTTTTCTTCCATTTTAGAAAATGGCTGAAATTACCAATTCTGTTATAGAGACAATTGCCAATATTCATAAAAAAATACTGCTATTTTAATATAATAGCTTGCTCACACAAAAAAGAAAAGAGTGACTCCATTATTATCAAACAAGATATTGAAACTTTCATGGAGAATAGGGTTATTGTTATTAAGGAATACATTAGAGAAACAGAGTTTACATTTCATATGCTTTATTAATTTTAAATAATACATCATTGTAAAGAAACATCCATATTTTCCAATCAATACCCTGAAACTGACTTGTGAATATCATCATTCTCAAAATTCAAAAGGAAACATATTTTATCTAATCTTAACAGATGGGTTCACAAATATATATCATTGAAATCAGGAAAAAGTAAAATTTTATGAAAAATACAGCATATTTAATATAATTATGTGTAATCTGACACAATATGATCAATTAACACAAGACAAATACAGTAACAGAAATCCAGTCTGCAAAACCTACAGAAATTCAACTGAAAACAAATTTATGAAATATATTTTTAATAATAATGAATGTTTATCAGGATTACATCAATGCTCATACAGACACAGTACAATGATGCTTATTTAACTAAGATATAGAAAAATACAATAAGAGATACATCTTTAAGTGATTCTGAAAATGAAATTTTATAGAGGTTACAACCACCAAGGGTGGGCTTTGACCAATTCGCCATTATCAGGAATGGAACCCTGAGCTCTGGAGTTGTAGCCGAATTTTTCAGCGGCGTACCTCTTCACTCTTGCATCCAACACCACCAGCCGAGCCGCAGACTCGAAGTTTCTTATTCTAAGGCACCGCGCCATCCAATTGAGATCAGGAACATGTTCCTCACACACATCGAACAGCCAGGCTTCCATTCTGGTATAATATGTATCCTTTAGCTTTTGTCTTCTTTGGATATAGCTGCGAATTTTCGATGCGATTTCGGAAATGACAATGAGGGCTGTAAATACATACCAGCTCCATAAAACGATAAAGATGATTTGAAAAACAGAACCTACATGAATTTTACATTCAACTAGGTACGGCCAGTGGCTGAATCTGCATCTTTTCACTGATGGGATCAGTTTGTATTTAGCTTCTTCCCAGCTATAACCCATGCTCATAGCCCAGATCGCAGAGAAAAGGTAAATGATGACGCAATGAACTAACGTATGCAAAACGTCTGCCATATGTATACCTATTTCAACCAAAATATATTCGATGTCCAATTTCGTTTGGAGGATGCCGACAACTTCATCTCTTAGATCTTTCACAGAATTGGGTTTCTTATTCTGATCTTTTTCGGATCTTGATGAAAAAGGATTTCTCAAATCATTGTTGATGAAACACAGAAACAAGAAAACCAATGCCTTACATAACATTATTGCATATGCAACATAAAGCAACGGTATATCGGTAGAAGTTATATCATCATTTGGGTCTGAAGTCACCTTACCACAACTGTAGAACTTCCTGTCGTCTGTGATAACTTTGCATACTGGAGCATTGATAAAGGAGTTGCTTATGATAGATACCAGCAGCAACGAAATAATAACGTAGAAAGTTGCAAGATTTTTACTGAATAGAAAAGTCATAGCGCTGAGACATATGCCGGACGAACTAGGAAACGGTCTCATCTAGACTGAAGAATTTGGCGGGGACGGTTCATCACTTCCCCCTCTACCTCATTTTGTAAACCAATCATATTTCAGCTTACTAAATTATATTATCTCGGGAAATGAACAATATAGTCCCATTATTCCAAGGAATTTCATTTCAGTTGATAAGAGTGAAAAAAACAACAGGGTGAGTGATCAAATTGCAGTAGCTATATCTAGGTTGGATGAGTAATTATCTAGAAACAACGTCTTTACTGCATAATGTAGATCTGATTAAATATCGCAAAAAATTAAAAAACATTAATTATTTTTCAGACCAAACGCCAAAATAATTTTATTTTTGAAGAGATAAGATTGGGCTCAGCTGGAAGTCGAACTCGGGTCTCCCGCCTGACATGCGCGGGACGCTAACCACTGCGCCAACGCGCTCTCTCCCAATCTTTCCTCTTCAAAAATAAAATATTTAAAAATAATATAAAATTAAAAATAAGGTGGTTACCCACGATAATGATTAAATTTATAAAAATAATTTAAATTGACGATGTCAAGAGGTACCACAAATTGGACAAAAATTGTTCACCTCCCGTAACTACTCGCAAAACTTGCGAGATCGGGGGAGAGGTATCAGTGAAGAGAAAAGGATTGGCTCCGCTTGGAGCCGAGCTCTTTGTCGCAGTGGTTAGCGTACCGCGCATGTCACGTGGGAAACCCCTCCCGGCTGAGCCCAATCTTTTCTCTTCACTGATACCCCTCCCCCGATTTTTGTCCAATTTGTGGTATCTTTGACATCGTCAATTTAAATTATTTTTATAAATTTAATCATTATCGTGGGTAACCACCTTATTTTTAATTTTATATTATTTTTAAATATTTTATTTTTGAAGAGAAAAGATTGGGAGAGAGCGCGTTGGCGCAGTGGTTAGCGTCCCGCGCATGTCACGCGGGAGACCCGTGTTCGACTCCCGGCTGAGCCCAATCTTTTCTATTCAAAAATAAAATATTTATAAATACAATTTTTATATTTTGTTAGTGGTTCTTTAGTGATTTAGAGCGAGTGGGTTAGCCGGGAGAGTCTGGTGTGTCCTTTTCTTAATCTAGTCCATACGAACTCCTCTCTATGTATGACACTTTCGGCTGGAGATATTCCAGTGCTTAAAAATCTTCGCTTGCTTGGGGACTAGCGTTTCACATGGATTGTCGTCCATCTATTATCCCTTTCTTAAGAGGTTTAATTAGATCTTAGAGGGTCAAAATAGCTTTGCCCCGTCCGGGGAGCCAAGCCACGGTCGGCCATTTCTAGGCATGGGACCTATCATCTACGTTTTCATTACAGTTGAAATGTAATATTTGATCTTATCTAAGCTTGAGTGAACTGTATTTTTTTATCTGAAAGCACCCTCTTCATGCACCCTCTATCTACGTATTCCGACAAGCGTGCATCAATGATCTGCAACTAAACATAATTATTTGATGTAATTGCATCAATTATCAATTTCTCAGAAGTGAATTAAGATAAACTAAATATATGATTGTAAGCCGACAATTCCACCTCAACAAGATCTGTGTTGAAGGAATATCAGTCCCAATATTATAGTCCGATTTATGTGCCTCAGCTCAATAATAACCTAAATAAATGACCAACCAACGAAAATAGAACGGTGTATAACCAACGCAAACCGACAACATTGTTCTCTCTCAAAGGACATGAAAACCTGAAAAATCTTAAGAAATTTTAAACTAAGGGTGTACTGCACAGGCGACTGGAGTTCTAATAAAGCCTGTAAAACTAACAGAAACAAAATTATAATAATTCATGTATTGTATTTCTATTCATCATCATCTTTCAATCATCATTCATCAGCTCAACAAATCATCTATGAGTCCTGGCTACCTCAGGAGTTCTCCTCCAGTCTTCTCCAGGCGATCCAACTTAGGTCGGCTACTTCCTCTCGTCCACTCCGTCTGCAGCTTAAGAATCTTCTTTTGCATTGGTGAGTCGTCCATCCTTACCACTTGTCCGGCCCAGCGCAATCTTGCCAGTTTAATATGATGGACTACTATCAGGTTCGTTTTATAGCAAAATTTCTATTCATAAACTCTTAATATAGGGGAGGGTGGGGCACAATGAAACTCTCGGTGCACTGGGCGAACCAAAAGGTCTAGTGCAACCAAATTCAGACAGCAAGCTGCAAAAATGACTCAAAGTCAGCTATTTGTCACTTTTCGACTTGTTGCGTGACATACTCCGCGTGCTGAAGTGCGGTTTGGTGTGGTAAAAGTAAATATTTTCGTCGAACGGATTTTCGTCTCCTGGTAAGAGTAATTTTTTTTTCAATCTGTTCTTTCAAAATTTCATTATGCATGTATCTCTTAAGATTTTGCCTGACTTTGGCTTTCCTATCTCTTCACGTCCATCGTAGGAAGTGAAAGACATCAAAATGGCTCGTATGGGGTTCCTTAAAAAAGGGGCGTTCGGGTCACAATGAAATGTTTTTTGAAGCTCCACGAGTGTTTCATCGTGTGCCATGTGTTTTTCATTGTGCAATAAGCAGTCGGTTCGTTATTTTTATTTTTTTACTGGATGGGGCAAAATCAGAAGCGGAACACCAAAAACACACTATTAATTTATGACAACTTTCCTCTCTGACAACCAAGACAAACTTTCCTATCTCTTGAAGAATTTCGTGGCTAAACTATAGCAGGAGATTGGAAAACCGACCTGAAGCCGAATAACGTTTTTTCGTTAATTATGGTGTTTTTTCGTTCAGTTGTTTCAAAGTACCCCTGGCGTGGGGAACAATGATACAAAACTTATTTTTTGGAAAGTAGCTGCTCGCGGTCTCAAATGATGCATAAACTAATGTTTAACGCATTACTTACATAGATTATATATATATATATATATGTTGCATCAATTATGAAAATAAAAATTAGCTGTGTAAAATTGTATCTCATCGAAGAACTTTTTTTTGTTTTTAGCGATTTACTATGCGTTGTTGTATACCGGTTACAAATTATTAAATACCAGTTAAATATTTCTTTCTGTTCTGATATCTTTCTGTGACCTGGGTTGGATTGTGATTAATTAATTATTAAACACAATTAGTTATACAACATAAAAACGATTGCAAAAATAGCAAAAATATTAATAAAACAGAACTTATAGGGTATTGAAAGTAAACAAAAATTTAAATTTGACGAGGCAAAAATAATAGAAAAAGAAATAATGACTAAACATAGAAAAATATTGGAAGTCATTAAAAAAAAAAAAAAAAAAAAAAAAAACTTAAATAAAACAAAAAAATTTAAAACTGATACAAAAAACCTAAATACTCATTTTGCAGATATTATAAGCAGATTAAATTTTTTTTTTAAAGAAAGAATTTATATCTGCAGAAGAAAAAAAAAATTTAGCAGAAAATACTCAATTTATTTATAGTATTTGTTTAATGTATGAAGATGTTCAAGAACATCGATTTTTTTCGACAAGGATGTTTTTTAAATTATAAATTCTTCAAACATTAACATATTAGTGCCCAAACGTATTCAAATCGATGTTTAAGTCTAAAGCATGTTTATTTTTCATAATTTATGTATAAAAACATTGATGTTTTCGACATAGTTGGTTTTTCATATCTATTTATTAAAGATTCAACTGTTATGACCCGAACATATTCAACATTGATATCGTTTCCATAGTATATAATGAGAATCGTATTTCTTGTGAATATTTTAAAAGATTTTGCGAGCAGCTACCTTAAATAATTCAATTATGATACTATGGTTTTGCGTTTTCATATTTTATTAACTTATTTGAAGTAAAAAATTTTGTAGAAACAAGAAAGGGTGGGAAGGAAAGAGGTAATATATCCAATATAATGACAAAACAACGATATTAAAACATATTTGTTTTTGTCCAAAACATCGGTCTTAAAACATATTCGTTATGTCGAAAACATCAATGTTAAAACATATTTGTTTTTGTCGAAAACATCGATGTTGAAACATATTAGTTCCCAAATTACCAAATACCAGCACGCCAAGATTCCAAGCGCACTGATTGGTTGTTGGTTATCTTTTGTACCTGTATATCCTTTAGCTTATATTTACTACATATTATACATTTATTGTCTTATAAGGTTGTTTTGTAATAATCTTCACTGTACTCTTCCAATTTAGTAAACAAAATACTGCATTGGTTAAAAACTGTGATGCACCAACATTGTTTGAAATATTTTCGAGGGGGTTAGGAAGAGCGACATTTTATTCCCTACCATATACTCGAGCTTGTTATTTTATTCGTATCTAATAAGAGCTTACGTTTTGAATTAAATTTTTGTCAACAAATATTATCATGCAGCTATTTAAGACGTCCCTATAAACCTTTTCTTTAAAAAAAAAAAAAAAAAAAAAATCTCGTGAAAATATAATTGAATGATGTCAATCATTGTGTTTGACGGTGAGAGGTCTCAATCATTAATTATGCTTAAAAAAATAATCATAGAATCGATTTTTCTTCCCTTGTCAGTTGCGTGTTAAAACGAATTCGGAAGGAGCTAAATCTAGAAGGATATCGATGTTATTAATTCATCACCCCCCCCTCAACTGATAGCCAGATCCCTAATAATTTCCTCCCCCTATAGTACAATTTATAGTACACTAGCTGTATATACCGGTTTCACCCAGAGAATTTCATTTTTTAAATCTATAAAGTGAGACTTTTATTGACTCAAACGATCGATTTCGTGAAAACCACAGTAAAGCGAGACCAAAACGATATTTATAACAATAAAGAATATCAGCTGAGGATCGGCTGAAGTTATGCAATTTTGATATGGACAGGCGTTCGCACCTGGTATGAAAGAACCAGTGAGCGAAATTTGGAGAATTTAGGACAAACGGTATGGATTTCTGTATGGAACAAACAAACAGAAGTTCATCTTTTTTTTTTTTTTTTTTTTTTTTTTTATTAAGGCGTCAACCACTAGGGTCTTCATCGCCATTTATTCCAATTTTCGGTTTATATCTTATTATATAATTCTGTTAATTTTAGAAAGTCGTACAGTTTGTCTGTTACGTTGTCTTGCAGTATACTGTATAAGTCATTTGGTATGTCTAAGAGTGCTCTGTATTCTTCGTAGGCACTGCATTCCGTCAAAATATGCTTTACTGTCAGCGGACATCCACAAGCCTGACAGTCGGTAGGGTCTTCGCGTGCCATTAGGTGTCCATTTGCCAAGCGCGTATGACCAATGCGAAGACGCGTCAAGATTACTTCCTCTCTGCGCTTACTCCTGTTAGAGGACTTCCATGGGATCACTTCTCTTTTAATTTCAAGTAATTTATTTTCAGATAAATTCAACCACCTGTTTTCCCAACTTTGTTTCATTTTTTGCTTGATGAGGGATAAAAAGTCCGCTGCTAGAACCCCTAGATAAGGAATGCCATCTGTTATTGCTTTTTTGGCGGCCTGATCCGCCAATTCATTTCCAACTATTCCGCAGTGACTTGGAACCCATACCAAGAATACAGTGCTATTGCTTGCCACGCCCGACTTTATTGAAATGAGGATATTTTCGATTATGGGATTTAAAGAGAAAACATTTTTTAAACAGATTAGAGCGGAAAGTGAGTCAGTGCAAATAACTATGGTTTTCTTTGTGGCCTGTATAACATTTAAACTTTTATGGATTGCGACGATCTCCGCAGTAAAGTTGCTACAAGTTCATCTTTATTTATATAGATTATTATTACATAAATTTGCAAATTTACGTCCATATTTATGTACATATTTTGAAATTTTTATCAATAAAAATCCTATCCCTGGTAATTATAGATCATAATCTTGTTAAACTAACAATTATAGAGATTCAGTCTTAGAAGTATATTTTGAAATATCAGTTTTTGATGTAGTTATTCCCTCCCCAATAAAGAAGATGAGGGTATCAAATATAACCGTGGATTAATCCCGCTCAGACGCAGACTTGCGGGGCCCCGTTTGACCGCTCTTAACTTAAAGGCTTCCAATCTTTCTCAGTCATGAACGGACTTCCACTGGATTAGTCTAAATAATGTCCCCCTTTTCCTGAGGAGGCATCATATCTACTACAACCCAAATCTACCGCATTATTTACTCCATTCAACCCCCCCCCACTCCCTCCACCCCCAGCCCGATTTATATCGTGACGAAATACGAAAGGCTCTCGTTTGTCAGCAGTTCTATCGTTAACCGAATCCCACAAAGAAAAAAAAAAAAAAAAAATCCAATCAATAAAAATATTTATAAATGTTTAGAAGCCAACAGCTGTTACATACGAATAAGTATTGATAAGGGTTCTATCATGGGCACCCATTTTATTTTTTTACAATATAAAGTTCAATAATTCTTAATAATAATCTAAAGGCTTATAGAAAACATAATCTACTCTCTGTTCAACATACAATACTAATATTAACAACTTAAGCCAACTTTTAAAAAATGTTTACATGAAAGTAACTTTCACTTTATATCTGTATGCCCAGTATTGAAAGAATTCAGAAGAGCATTTTTGGGAAAACAAAGATTAGATCCTGATGGAACCTTAAAAACTTTAAATGGACCAAATTACAAAAATTTATATTTGTATCTAAAGACAGCCATCAATTATAGATGTGAAATGGTTAAAAATTTCAATTTTGAATAAACTTTTATATATGTAAAAAAACATGTTAGAGAGTCTCTACATTAACTGAAAGCTTTATTTTGATTGTACATACAGTGTAGATAATCACATTCTTAATAAAAGGCTTTATTTGGACTATTTACCAATATATTAGTAAACCATTTGTTTTTTTCGTATTTTTTTCTTTTATAGTGATTATTTATGTTAAAATTAGTTAGTATTATTGAGCGGAACACCTCGACAGACGAATATGTTCATTGTCGAAAAAAAAAAAAGTTTATTAATTTAAAACTATTATATTTAATTTATATATATCTAATTCAAATAAACGTTTCTATCTATCTATCTATACCTTTTCAGAAAATTTCCAAATGAGCTGGTAATAGAAGCACCATAATAAAAACCAAATTAAATAAAATTTTATGGTATAAAAAGTTTTTGGGGGGAAAAATTTATGATAATCTGCATATAAATCGTTTTATAACAAAAGTGAAGTTTTTACAAAATGAAAACACAAGTTTCTGAGATAAGTATATACATTGGTGGCACTAATGTTCCCCCCGCGCTCATCTGTACAATAAACAATAGTGAGGTGGATTTAATTCTTTTTGTGATAATCAATAAAAATAACATCAATAACTTAAAAAAAAGAAGCAGGATTGCCTATAAATCTTGTAAAAAGTAGTATTTACAGATCAGTAAGAAATTAATACTTGCCCTTATACAATAATAAAAATAATTTTATAGTTCTGACTTCCTAATATAATAACATAATTCCAACATACAATTTGTAACAAAGAAAGCCAATGAAAGATCATCATAAAAAATTAATTAAGCATCATTAATATTCTATTTTTTTAAGGATATCTTTATGTTTAACTTGAAAAAAGAAACTTCAAATAAGAAATATTAAAAATTCACAAAAAATTGTTGGTGTTTGAAGAATATCATGAAAAAAAAATTGTTTTAAAAATATTTTGTACGTACAATCATGATTAAATGAATCTTATAACAAAATTAAAAAAAAAAAAAAAAAATTGGGGCTGATTTATTTTTTTTTACTACTTAATATCCAAGAGGTCCGTGCGTTCCCGAAAATTATCTTTCCCAAAGGGGATAATTTTCTAATTTACCAGCCATATTTTTTTAAATATATTAACGCGGAAATAGAAAGAAATGCCAAAAATCAATAATATTTCTACCCTCAGAACAAAATGGGTTATTAGGTACTAAAATTAAATTGCATTCATCTACATTTTTAATATTACGGTATTGAAAAATCTATTATTCTTGGGACCATTTAAAAAATAATGAAGTTACATGCAGATATGAAAAAATATGTTAACAATCTGATTTTGAAAGAGTAAATCATAACAGAGCTTCTAGAGGAAAATTGGAACTAATATAAGTTTCAGAAAGAAACGTTTGAACATGAAGAAGTTGCGAATACTTCGTATAAGAAACGAATAGCGATTCCTTTGTCCGAAGCAGAGGAAGAGCTAAATAATGTAATTGCATTGAAAGAGTAAAGAGGTTATCTCCCTGCGTGTCCCCCAGTATTAATTAGATATATCTGTCATGGCACACTCAGCCTTATCTCTTTAATTAGAATAATATGCTCTCTCACTCCAAACATCACCTTAATGGCCGACATATCGTCGCTATATTTTAGATTTATAAATGAATTGCAAAAATGTTCGCTACCATTTTCGTAAAGCAACATGTCAAGCATTAACATTTGTCCCTGAAATGTAAAGATACACTTTCGTGCATTAGTTTCGGGCAACGTTGAACCGAAATCACTCAGCATTCAAAGTGTTTTATCTGCTTTAAAAATTAATGTACCAACCAATACATTTCAAATATCACAAGTTTAAAATTACATTGAAAATTGTGGTTTTTATAATAAAAAAATTGAAACTTTTTTATGTAAAATTTTTTTTTTTATAAAACGCCTACAATTTTTGAGGGTTTGATGTATTAAAAACATATAATTGATGCGAATGAGACACTTTTTTAAAATGAGAGCAACTGATCCATTTTTATCGAGTCGTGAAAATTGAAAAAGATATATGTTAAAAAAAAAAAGAACATTTTTTTAAAGTTATTTATTTACGTTTTAGCCTCTACCCCTAAGGGTCATTGGCTTTAATTTTTCCTTTTTATATTTTACTATAGTAATTTGTTTCCTTTAAGAATTGGAATAACTTTAGGGCCGAAGACTCATCTCCCAGTATTTGTTTCACAGTTTTCGGTAGCTTTACCTTTTTTCGTACATCATTATGTTGTACATAATCAAGCAACAAGTGTTTTATACTGTGAGTTGTGTTGTTGCACATTTGGCAGGGGGGTGCTTCGAGACCTTTGAGTAGGTAAGTTAGATTATCTCAGAATCTATGCAATTAAAAAAAATAAGGATAGAAATAATGTTTGTTTTTACATTTAGATTAAGCTTAACTACTTCACTTCAAATGTCCTTTCCTCCCAAAGCGTTCCATCCTTCTGAAATAATAGATATTATTCAGGAATTACCCTCAAGATAAGCCAAAAAAAAGCCATCCTACTATATATACAATTATATATACAACGCTATCCTCCTCTCCACTTACTGTCCCGACCTTTGAATTATCTTTAAAACAATTATTCCTAAACCTCAAAACCTCCTGAGTACCCATCGTCCTATCTCCTTAATACTAATAATGGGGAAAATCCTAGAAAAAGTAGTCTTAAAACGTCTCTACCCGATCCTAAATCATATGATTCCTAGCCATCAGTTTGTATTTCGGCAAATACCCTCCAATATTCAACAGTATATGACGTCGCGTGGTAGATGTCATATCCTCCACATTGGAGCGCGGTATGTATTGCACGGGAGGACTCGACGTGGAGCAGGCCTTTGATCGAGTTTGGCACCCAGGATTGCTTTACAAACTCCGTCAACTCCTTCCTTCTACACATTTCCTTTTAATCCGCTCTTACCTCACTGATAGAACTTTCAAAGTGAACCAAAATTTAGCCTATTCAACCCCTTTTCTTCAATCATCCGGTGTCCCTCAAGGCAGTATCCTAGGTCCATTCTTTATATACAGCTGATATCCCTACCCATCCTAGTATCATCCTCATCACTTATCTTACCTCAGAAATTATGCTGATGACACATGCATGTTATCTGTGAATAATCACCCACCTGCTGCAATTCAGGATTTACAATCACACCTCGCATTCCTTGAAGAATGGTGTCAAAAGTGGAGAATAAAGATAAATCCCATCAAATTACCTTTACCTTAATTATTCGTCATAAAATTTGTATTATTTCAGGTTTTGAATATTTTTTTCTCCACCTTGATTTCTCCTGTTAGCGTTGTACGGTTCTAATACTCTGCATTAAAGACTTTAAAGAAAATGAATTTCCAGAAGATAAACCCACGAAGAAGACATCTATAAAAATACGGAACTTGACCCCTCCCGAGAAGTAGAAAAAACAGTTATAATGTAGAAACTGCTATTGACAGACTATGCTATAGAAGGAGGCTGGGGAAACGGGCTTAATATGCCCTATCCTAAAGAAGAAATCCATTTTTGACTAATATCCTGTTGAACCGGATGTACTTCTATATCATGAAAATAGGTGACCACCAAGAAGGATTCAGCAGATGAAGGAGTGTGTTAGACCATATAAATACTAAGCTACTGGAAAGGGCATTTCTAGGGGTATCTCAACAAAGGAGAACTCACGAGGGAAAAATATATGAACCCCATTGACGACGTCCACTAGTTTAAAAACTAGATTTCGTGGATATAGAAATAGCTATTGAAAGACTCGAAACAAGAAAAGGAGTGGACAACCGACCATTAGAGTTGTTTTAAGATAGTGAAGATCATCCATGATACAAATAACTACGTCTAATTCAGAAAATATGGGAAGAAGAAATGATACCAGAGGTTTGGAACGCGGGTCTAATCTGTTCGGTCGTGTATAAGGGCTTCATGTACAAGTGCTGTAATTACAAATGCATAGCAAGCCTTTCGGCCAACTGCAAGATAATGACTTATAGCCTGCTAAACCGGAAGTAGTTATCTGTATAAAGAAAGTAGGTTACAACCAAGAAGGATTCGGCAGATGAAGAAACATGCTAGACTATAAA
Organism: Aelia acuminata; assembly: GCA_911387785.2. Classification (NCBI taxonomy): domain Eukaryota; kingdom Metazoa; phylum Arthropoda; class Insecta; order Hemiptera; family Pentatomidae; genus Aelia; species Aelia acuminata. Next base: position 16,908,142 of record OU426980.1, read on the forward strand.
GATTCTAAACACCTGGAAATACTATTTCCAGGAGCTTCTCAAGCAAGGAGAACTCGCGAGAGAACAACACATGGACCACGACTTCACTCTCCACCATGAAGTTGAAACAACCAGATATACTGGATGTAGAAATAGCTATTGAAAGACTCAAAACAAGAAAAGATCAGGTCTTATTCCTTAGCAAATGCTTAATCTTTTTTTTTCTTTTTTTAATACACAACTGTACAATATCAATACAATAAGTAAATATGATATAAGGATAGATGTGGAAGCAAGGTTGGAAACAAGAGGGTTAAGATGAATAGGGAATTTACTGTGAGAGGTCTAGTATCTGGGACGGGCCAAATCGGCGACATAAAGAACATTAAGGTCTACATGGATAAATATATTTGGGAAAAAAATAAGGAGGATTAAGGATGTTACGAAGGATTTTGGATTGTAGGGATGAGATGCGAGAGGAATTCGATGGTTGTTCTGATTGTAAAAGTTTATAAAAAGCAATAAAAATGGTGATATATGAAGTTAACTTGTGGCAACGAAACTAGACTCGGCTAATAATAATAATTACGGTAACTCTTATAATAAAAGTATCAACTTTAGCTAGGAACTACGGTAGCAGATTTGGTGTGTGGGAGCTGGAGAACAACGCCACTGGATTCACCAAGAGTGACAATTTAATGTTGTAAGGTGTAAGGAGAAAATATATTGAGGTGGGTGGGAGGTGGAGGGAGGCTTGCCAATTGATTGGGCATCCGCCCAAAGCCAGGCCTATCGCTTCTTCTACACAAAGTTAATTAGTTGCTCGCTGAGAACCCCCACCCCCTCACCTCACCCCCCCCCCTCTTACCAACTCCCTACTATTTATCTTTCTTCCGCCCTTTTAAAATGATCTCTTTTAATTTGATTGGAAGGTTACCTATTTTTCGTGTGGTTAAACCTCAGTAGCCAATAAGATTTAATCAAATATATATATGAAAGGTAGTATTAACCTCGAAAATAAAATAAAAATCGTCTAAGCCAGCGTTCACCAAACTGCGCGGCTATTCTCTTAGGGTGAAAAAATTCCTATCTAAATTATTAAATTAATAATATTGTTACTTTATGAAATGTAAAGGTAACAAGAAGCCCATCCATACCATTAAGTATTTTAACCCTTTAACTGCTAGTGGCTAGTATTGGGTTGTCCGGAAAGTTGGTAGAAAATTTGGACAAAAATTAAAATTGATAAACAGCTTGAAATTTATTCATTTAATCTACAAAACAGTTACCACCGTTAGCGATTCCCCTTTCGCAACGGCTTGGAAGGTCCATTATCCTTTTTTTCCAAAACATTACTGTCCTTACTCCTGAAGAACAATAAAAGGTCCATTTTGACGTCATCTTCTGAAGAGTAGGATTTCCCTTGTAGAAAATTTTCGACGGAACGGAAAAGATGGAAATCCGAAGGAGCAATGTCAGGAGAGTACGGCGGGTGAGGTAAAACCTCCCATCTGAAGCTTAATAACTTTTGCCGAGTCCTTAAAGACACATGGGGCCTAGCGTTGTCTTGGTGGAGTAGCACTCCTTTCCGATTTGCCAACTCCAACGGTCGATTTCCAGGCTCTTAACTCCGCAGCTATCTCACGGACAGTAATTCGTGGATTGTTTGCAATGACGTCATAATATCCTCGATGTGAAGAATTTAACTCCGGCCAGCCCGGGGTTGGTCTTCCAAAATGAAATCCTGATCTAAACCGCGAAAACCACTTCTGAACCGTGCTATCAGCAATAGAAGCGCTGCTATAACGGCACGAATCTTCCTTGCAGTTTGGGCTGCGTTTGTCCCTTTTTTAAAAAAGAACAGCATAATATGCCGAAAATGAACTGAATCGTCACTCATGTTGGTTTGCAATAAACTACATTACTGAGCCTTAATAAAGACGAATTCAGTGTGTAAACATAGTTAATTCCATGAGGATTAAAGGCATATAAATAAGCATTAGCTTTGTGTGATTCATTTTCAGTAGAAAAAATAAAAGGTAAATTTTATTTTAAAAATGTCTAAGAACTTTTCGGACAACCCAATATATTAGCCAGCCGGGCGCTGGTCTCCACCTCATGCCCGGCTACCTCCACATTTAAATGGTTAATGTTCATGCAATTAATTACTTGTGAATTTGAACTACGCGTTTAGTTTATTTTTAAACTAAACCAACCACACTGAATGTGCAGTTTATGTAATGCCTTAATTCAGCTGTATTGAACTAATTCGAGTAGTACCATTACAACCGGTGGCTTTCAGGTCTTAATATAGATGTCACTGAGACAACTGAAATTATATTTTTGCAAAAAAGATAGTATTCGACTTTACTTTCTCAATATTATTAGGAAAATTAAAGTCAAGAGTTTTTATTATTTTTTAAATAAAAATGCATACATAAGAGGTATATTAATGCGTATCTGAATTCGAAAAACTATTAGTAAAGTAAATTTTACCCTGAGTCTTGACATGTCCCTAAGTCTTCTTGGGCAGTCATGGATACGTTTTTCAACATCAAGGGACGCAAAAAACCTTAACGGCAACATCTTGAACAAGGTTTTCCTAGTCTAACAGCCGTTCATCAAAACTGGTTTTATAATTAAACTGTACACCCTTAATTTAGGATTTATGGAGATTTTAGTACCTTTGAATGAGAGAAGAAACTATTTCCGTCCGTTAGTCATGTACTGTGGTTATTATGGAGCCGAGGTATTTAAATCGGTCTAGTCTATGGAACGATTTTCCTTCAACGCAGATTTTTTCGTTAGGGTCGATTTTTCGGTTTTCAATCATTTATTTAATTTTATTTTCATTCCATTTTAGACCTATTTGTTCTGCTTCTTTTATCAGAATCTTAGTGATTCGCTCAACATTCTCTTGAAGGATAGCACCTTTAAATGTCTCAAAGACAAAATGCATTTTTTCTACATTTTTAATTGATCAAAATCTTCTGGAAGCGAAGTAATATGAATATATGTAATATAATGAATATATCTAATACATTAGCATTATTTAAAGCCGTTTCTTAGAAAATCGGATAACCAGAAATCACCCCATTCCCCGTTTAACATATGTACATACTTAAAAAAAAAAAAAACGCATTAAAAGCATATAATTTAGAATTAAATAGCTACGGAGGAAAAATCCGGCTGCCAATGGGTGAACAAGTAATTATCTATAACCGAGTAAGTAACGTTGTGAGATTGTCCACCGAAAAAAAGTCCTTAATAATATCTAAGCTAATTCTTGAGGGGGCGGGGGCGATAAATATACTGTGCAGCATAACCTATTATAACCACCAATCTCATCTTTCCACTAACGAACTGCTAACAGCACCCCCCCCCCTCTTCCTCTTCACAACTTAGTCATTTATTCTACTTATTTAAAAAAAAAAAAATTAAGCTGAAAAAATAAATAAAGGTTTCTTTTCTTATGCCTCCCGAAATTGTCAGAATATTTACCTACCTGTCAAAGTAAATGATAATTTCATCTACTCATTTTTCATTTTTCATTCCCCCGAAAAATGGTAGAGCCTAGGGGAGGGAACATTCAGCTGTGCCTTGTATGTCTACTACTACTACAACTCATCCATGAACTTGAACCAATGCCACTGTTATCTATATTTGTATGAATAGATTTGAAAAAAGTAAACATGATTTCATTTCTAATCTATTCTATTTTATATTTTTTTATGTATATGTGGACTCTTTCGTCGAACAAAAACATAAATTACTTTAGTGGCAGGGGTTTCAAATTGAAAATTCCACATTTGGCCATGGCTGTCTCATTGATGAAGCATGGAAACCCAGAAAAGTTATAGAAACTAGCTTTTAAGTCAGAAGAAACCGAAGACAGCCAAAAACTCTATACGAGGTTTGCAAAAGATAAATGAAACAAGGAGCAAAAAATCTCTTGATAAAATGTAGATAATATGTCGGCAAACTTCGTTAGTTATCCCTACAAAGTACAGGATTAAATTCGTTGGCTATGTCGTGCCTCGGATAAAACGTAAAATGGAGGTCCCGAGCCTGTACGATATCAGGTACTCGTTAAAGATCCCTATCCTAATTATAACTTGATAGGCAAAATTTAGTCTCTCACTGTAGCATCGTCCGATTAGCATCAGTGGCATAAAGTGAAGTTAAGCAAACAACAACAACAAGATTAATTTGATTTTTTAAAAATAAAAACTGAACTTATCTTCGGTACATTTTTTGGTTTTGGTAAAGATTTGTTTTATTTACTTTTTGCATTTAAATTGTTTTAAGGACTTGAGGAGGGAATTTGCCTATATTTTAGGAATATTTGCTATACATGATTTAATGAGGACACAAAAAAGAAAATGTAAATTAACGAAATCTATGTTAAATCAGATTACGAACAGCTCACAATTACGCGAAAGGTCTCATCTCTGGGCATGGATAAAGTACCAATTTATTTTATATATATTTTTTTTTTGTCGTAGTCTTTTAGTTCCCAAAATAAATTTTTAGAAGATTATTTTAAAGGCAAATGCTTGAAATCGTTTACAAATTAATTTCAATAGTTTCTACCAAATTCGGTTACTTTACAACGTTGTTGCGCCTATTTAGTCAGTAACCTTTTAGATAAATTCGAACTGAGAAAAAATATTGTGTACAGGGTTATACAGTAAGTACGCAATAAGATGAGTGCGAAAAAATCACATTCTACTTGATCAGATTTATGCTCTTCTTTTGAATATTTTGGCCAGTCTTTAAAGATTTAAAGAGATCCATTTTACATTTAAATATCATACTACTGCCGAATCACGCTAAACATCAATTAAAGATTCCCTGTAAAATATATTCTTCGGTAAGATTTCCTTGCATTTAAGGGGGATAATGTTCATTCTATCTAATAAAACTTCTTTTATCGGCCATCGAGAGAAAGGGATGGAGGCAGGTCATTTGGCGAAAGAAAGGGAATCAATTATGCAAATTGTAAGAAATGTGGAGCTTTATCCCCTATCTTTTTCTCCCCTGAAAGATGCCGTAGCCTCCTATTGTAGCCTTCCCCAATCAGGTTATGATGCTACTCTCAATTTCATCATCATAAAGATTCCATCACCGGAGAAAAAAAAAATTAAATTCCCCACTATCGAGAGCAAAACAATCAGTGAAAGTAAAAAATAAATGAAATTATATACATACGGTATATATTATACAATATTTATTTATTGATTATTTGCTTTTAGGTAAGAAATATAAATAGATTCAATGGAAATGCCGGTCCCGCCTCTAAAGTTGCGGTAAAGAATCAGATTTTGTAACCTGTGCCACGAGGCCAAAATAACCTAAACCATCCCAAGCCAAGTGAAATAAATCATTAATCTTATTCCCACATTCTAGTCAATAATGCTGAAATCTAGTTAGTTCCAATCATTTTTTTTTTTTTTCGTTAGCGGACCAAACCCGGTACGGATTATTCTCTCAGAACTAGTTGCAAGCTTTCGAATATATACGTACCATATATAGTGACAGGACTTGTAAATTTATTGTAACCGCTTGGGTTAAATAAAATTATATAAAGGTATAATTTAATAACTAATACTACACTAGTTTTTGTTTTTATTTCAATATAGAACTATATTCCATCAACAAAAAAAAAAGTTTAAAATTCTATACTGAAAATTATCTAACTAATATAGTAATAAAACTAAGAATTGAAATGAACCCATATTCATTAGTGTCCGACCGAAAACTAAAGTTTTAGCCGAAACCGAAACGAAATCAAATTTCGGCCATAGACCTGGTTTACTACCTACTTCCTAGTACGGCTGGTCCACGCGGGATGTTATACCATACCCCCTTAACTATTCCAGCACTAAATGTTGAAATAATCTTGAAATAACAGGCTGATTACAATAAATATTCATCATATCTAAATAATAAATAATGTAGTAAATCTTTGCCTTAATAAAGCCAACGGAAAACAAAATGACGGGCCATTAAATACGTTTGTTTGTTTAACGTCCATTTTTATGCTACTAAAGCTAATCGGATGATGCTACAGTGGGAGTCCTAAATTTTGCCTATCCAGGTATAATTAGGATAGGGATCTTTAACGATTACCTGACATCGTATAGGCTCGGGACCTCCATGTTACGCCCTATCCGAGGGACAGCATAGCTAAGGATTTTTTACTCCCTTTAAAAAATCCTACGGCCACCACGGGACGCGAACCCGCGACCTGTACTATTGTACCATGCTAACCGCTACACCACAAGTGACCCCCATTAAATACGTAAATCTGTATCTCAGAAGCTATTTAGTCAACTGAGTCAGTTTTCTTCATAAATGTTTGCGAATATAATGTAGTTTAAAAATGTATAGAATAGTTTTTGTCGAAAACTTGCTTCTTCGTGTTCAAAACGGAAAAATGTTTTTGGGATGTTATTGGTGATCGGGTGGGGGAAGAGGGCTGCAAGATCGAAAAATGTGTTTTTGCATCTGATTCTCATTCCATACAAGAACAAAGAACAAAACCTACTCCCACCATTTGAAGCAACTTGAGCACCCTATTTATAACAAGGTTACTGACTAAAATTATTTTTTTCTCTTTCGATTGGAATCTGTGGATATATCGGGTTTCTCCAACGACTAATTTTAGTTTAAGTAATTAGAATATATATTCTTATTTAGTTTTAACCATATTTCTTTAGAAATCAAATTTCGTTATTAATAAGGAGATAATTAAAAGCACAAAAACTTTCTTAACGCTCAAGGTAAAGAATAAATACTATTCATTACACTCAACGTAAAGAATTCTGTATGAAAAGAATGTTTTCATTGCATGTTAAGACTTGATGTAATTTACGTGGCACATCCCCGTACGTCACTATCACATTTTTTGTCTTCACACCCAACTTTAAGTTTTCGATTAAGAGTGAGAAACACTTTATTCAGAAAAGGAACGCTGACCAACTACATTGGATTCCTAATACACAGCATACTGTACATCTTATCTGAGACTATTTGTAAGTAATAATATTCTTGCATACAGTTCATATTCATAAATATTCGGTTTTTGGCCGAAAGCAGGTTTTTCGACCGAAACCGAAACTTCGATCGGTAACTAATATTTATTAAAAACAATATTCGCATAGTAAAACAGGACAAAACGCACAGTATTTGCTTTTTTTTGTTTTTTTAATATTTAAATATTACTGTACCTTTTATAGCTATATATAATTGAATTATTATTATATTTGTAATAAAACTCTTTATGAAATAATTTAAAATGGAATTAAAGCCAATATTAGGATTTTTTTTGTATTCAACAATTCCTGCATATAAATGTTTAAACAAAGCTAATTTCCAGTATTATGGCATCAAATTTATAATCCTTCAAATGTAAAGGATATGTAACTTATATCGATCATTGATGGAAATGATCAAAATCTTAATATTAAGTTATTGTCACAATACATAATACTGAAAAAAAATCGTTTTATTAATTTTGTAAACTGATACAACTATGTAAATTACTTTAAAATAAACTTTATAAAAGCTTTACAATATGAAGCATTCAGTAAAGAGAAACAATCTCCATATTGATTGCTATGAGAAAGGAAAAGAAACGTCAGTAGCGGATCCAGGCATATTCTGAGGGGGGCGCACTATTTTCTTTCTAAATTTTTATTTAATAGTCACGTTGTAAATTCCTATTAAATATTTACATAAAATCTAATTTTTCATTCAAGGAGTTAAAAAAAATTACTAAAGATTGCTATTTCATACATTTCCTCATAAGTGTGTGAAAAAATGAAAGGAACAGCCTTCCCAATAACAATAAAATTATTAACATCTGTTTTTAGAAGTATGTCAAATCCCCCATATCACCACATAAACCATGATGTGGAAAAAATACTGATAAATTTCTCTACAAAAAGTTAGCAGATTTCGTAGATCCAATACTAATAATGTGCACAGCAAAACTGTATGCCTAGAATAATATCTAATTGTAAAAGTTTAAATATAAATATTCTTTTTGATGTGAAACTTCCATTTTCGCTTTTTGCGTTGAACACTTATCTGTTTCATTTCAATATATCAGTCGAAAAATGCTCTTATATTGTATAGCAGTCAAAAATAAATCATTGACACAGAGCAGTTTTCACCTCCATCATTGATCATTTAAAATCATTTTTATAAAATTAATATTCGATTGGAAAACTATTTTAGCGTGAAAATCATCGGAAGTCGCCAATATTAGGGAGGACCATTGTGATAGAAACCGAGCCGAAAAAGTGATAAGATGCATAATTCAATTAAAAAGAAGCGACAACTTGCTGAAGGGTGAGAGGTGGTGGGAGGGGGTGTGAGGGGGCGGGGAGGGGGCGATAGGGGGTGGGAGGGGGCGAGAGGGGGTGGAAAAGAAAAGAACTAGAGGAGCGAAAGCTACTTCTTCAAGTTGAAAATAAAAATCAAATAAGGTTGGAGATTTAATTTGGTCCCTTGGCCGCTTCTTTTCTCGAGCAGTTATTGTCCTTCATACAAAGGTCCCCCCCCCCTTGCCTCAATAAAGAAAAGGGATCAATTTAGCCACTTATTTATATCTGCATTCACTTCAAATCTTTGTTCCTTCATATTCCAAATGATCATTATAAAATCGGAATATTCCTTTATCACAATATCGTTAAAAAAAGTGAGAAATAAAACGTGGGGTACCAAGTCACTATTATTCCTTCCTAGCAATTATTGTAGTTAGTCTGCGATATAGGGGAGTAATCAAAATTTAATCAAATTATGGCCCCGATTTTGAATATGAAAAACCCATATCCAATTATTAATATCTCGAGGAGTTTTAGAAACCCTCAGTACGATAAATTATATTAAAAATAGAATTATCTATAACGAGCATATTGCCCATTACGTTACAGATTTAAAGTTAACTCTAATCCCACCAGAACCCTCTCGTTACCATCCTTGCGTCCAGCTTATTCTCAACAACTAATCACCCTCCAAAACCTTCTTAATATTGACCGAAGCTCGCACAACATGTAATCAAAGTTAAGCAACGTCGAGCGTGGTTAGTACTTGGATGGGTGACCATTCCAATCGAGTGACCGCTCGCCGAAGAAAGCGACGCAGTCCAAGCCTTCCCTAACCGCCGGGTATGTGAGGCCCTCAGGCTACTGGAGGCGACTCATACCGACCGGGCGTAGGAGTGATAAACCTTCCCCGTGTATCTTTTAGAGAATCGAGTTGTGGTTTGGTACAAGGACGATATGCTTCAGGGAAAGAAATATAAGTCCTCTGGGCCTGCTGACTCTGAACTGCCATAATCCTTGGACCTAGACCAGTTTGTCACTGTCCTTGAACCCGAGAGACCTGACGCTATCGGTAAGAAGAGCACTGCCACATTGGCCCCAATGGGATTGGTTATGGAGCTATGGGCAGTCTGCCGCTGCACCATGGTGACCATGGCTTGCAGCAACGTGAGGTTTGGGCTACCCCCTCCAGGCTCTCTGTGCTCCCGCAAGGAACACAAATTTCTGTAAGAACACCGGCGCTGCCAAAGGTCTCATTAGGCCTAATGCGGCAACCGGAAAAAAATAAATATCGCTATTTTGATCTCATTGCATATTGTGCTTTTTGCATAAATGTAACACTTGGCAACTTAAAAAAAACGTGTAAAACATTGATTTACCATTTCCTCTCAAGTCTTCTGCTAAGAATAGTGAAGGCATTGTATGTTAACAACAGATGCCATTTTTATTAGTGAATTAAAAGAATATTGCGTATTACGAGATTGATATATTAATACGTTCTTTTTTTTTGTTTTAGTTGTAATCTATTGTTCAATTTTATAAAATAAACCAATTTACCGAACATGACATACGTTTTTATTATATCATACACGACTAAGCAAATGTTCTTTCCAGTTTGAGTATACATTAAATTTCATTCGAATATTTACATATGTATATTCGAAAATGCACTTACATTTTTTATATTTAACTCAGTTCGAATAATAACACATAGAGCAGGTATTGGTTGATTGAGGACAAATCGTGAAGAGGATATATCCTCCAATTATTGGAGATGGTACTTAAGTCAGTTCATTAATTTTCTGAGTCGAGTTGATGAGGATTGTGCAGTCCTCGCCCAAGTGGTCCCCCACAATTAATGCAACTTTCTCAACGTCCTTCAACGTTTTCCACTTTATCTACCACTCCAACAATCTACTGAAATGGCTTCTCCAACATACTGGCAGGGTGCGGCAGCAAATTGTTTAACTATTGAGTTTTATAATAAACAAAAAGATCATGATATTTTTTTATATAGTTATTTTGGTAAACTGGAGCCCGATTTCTTAATTATCGATCCAGGCTAGAAAAAAAAAAAAATCTTAGACCTTAGAATATGATCTTATAAAACGTCAAGGAGCGAAAACGTTACCAACTCTATGAATGGAAAACGCATCAACCCAATATCTAGAAAAATCGACACGACCTAAGACTAGAATCGGAACCGCATCGGGAATTCATGGTCATTCCAACGGAATAATGTTATAATATGGAATAATTTATAAGAAACGTCACTCAGCTAATGACAATGAAGCGAATATAGGAAGGTATTGTTTTGACATTGTGGAAGTACCTGACGGGAAACTACATGTTTTAATGCGTGAAAAGTTTTAAATACGTAGCATCGATGTTTATGTTGCCTTGGACAAGGAAGAAGAAATACAGAAAAATGGCAGCTAACAGCTCTCATTTCAGAAGTAGACTGCTCAACCTCAATACCAATTTAAGATTATAACCAAATAAAATAAAACTCATGTCATGACGCATCCGAAACCTGACATTTCATAAAGCATCAACATGTTCAATATGAAGATTTTAAGTGAAATGTACCCTTAAATATAACCATCAACATTTCGACTCAGCGAACTTTAAACGCTTTATAATGACCTTGATGTTACCCAATTCGACGGATAATGTGGATGGAACACGTTATCAGAATGGATGAGAAGAGGAAAGTGAGGATACTGTATTATGGAAACCCCGATGGATAAAGGCTTTACAGAAGAACGAAAGAAAAATGGCAGGAAGGCGTCTCCTAGGAAACAGGAATATCCATGCTTCCGACCGGGAGAACTGCAAAAGACCAATTTTCGTTCTATGCCTCTGCTCTGGATAGATTTCTGGATGATTATAAGGTGCCTTCAAAACCAAATAAACATGGATAACTACAGAATCTAAAATTTCAAAAAAATGAAATTCGTGGTTTTCATTCATACAAAAACTGAAATGTTTAGTTCTTAGTCATTCAATATTCTTTTTAGCTTTTTGTTTTAGATCGAGAGTTTTACTGAATATTTATTTTAGTCCTATTATTGGCTTTTTATACATAGAACATAAAAATAAAATAAAATTAAGTTATACCATTGGACTTGAATTAAGTCCACATCTTCTTCTTCTTCTTCCTCCTCTGTGCCTCTCAGCGTGGAGGTGCCTTGATCCAAGTATTCCAACTGTGCCATTGTCTTCATGGAATCCAACTGCTTTCCTCTTTTCTGTCCTATTCGAGCCATACTATCCGACCACGACATCCTTGGCCTGCCTCTTGGTCTTTTGCCAGTTGGTCTAGGTTCGAAGAACTTGCGTGGTCCGCGTTCTTCATCCATTCAGCACACATGGCCGAACCACTTCAGCTGCCTCTTCTCCAGAATTTCAGTTAGAGATTTCACCCCTAGCCCATCTCTTATTCCCTCATTTCTAATGTGTTCTCTCCGTGTTCGGCCAGCTACTCTTCTGAGGTATTTCATTTCTGAGGCGGTGATTCTGTTCTTCAATCTGTCGAGTAAGACCCAGTTCTCACTTCCGTAGAGTAGGATAGGAAGGTAAATTGAATTAAATATGTGCAATTTTACCTTTTTTTCGACTTCGCGCTTCCCAACAACAGTATTGCAGATTTGGTCATAAATGCTATTCGCTTTTTTAATCCTGTTTCATATTTCTTGTTGAATTTTGCCATTTCTGCTGATAACTGTGCGTAGGTAATTGTAGTCTTCTATTGCCTCAAGAATTTCTCCTCCGCAAGTGATCTGTACATCCTCAGGTTCTCGCCTTAATTGCATGACTTTATTTTTAGCTGCATTTATTTTCTTGCCTTTCCTCTCCAGCTCCGCTTCCCATTCTACTATAGCTTGCTGAAGATTTTGGACAGAGTCTGTTATGAACACTATAGTGATATAGACGATATATCGTCAGCATAGAGAAGCGAGAATTGTTCTCAAGTTCCACTTCCCAACTATTGTTCGTGCCGTCCTTCTTTTGCATATTTTCAAGGTCCATCAGAACAAAGAAGAGGAGAGGGCTAAGCCTATCTCCTTGTTTAACACTTTTTCCATGTAGCTAGTCGAATTTCCTTATGAATGTCATGTCGTAACTGTTGAGTTCCATCCTGTCCGAGGCCACTTAATAAACTCTGAATCAATAGAACTACTTTGCGGGTGATTAGCATAGGTAATACAGTAGCCAAAGGCAACTGGCCTTCCGAATATTTATATCCCTTCGGAGGAAGGGTGGCCGGGCTATAGCCCCCGAAACTGGGTACCTGTTTATCCTCGGGTCCTTATTCATTAGTCAACCCAGAGGGACGCGCTCCCTAGCGGGCAGGTTCCGCCGAGAGAAGTTTACAAAAGAAAGAAAATAATATTGCTGATAGCACTGAGCGGATCGGCAGCCTGGTGACCCTCAACACCCACCCATCTAATCGGGTTAAAATGATACATTTACTTTTATATTTTTACACTTACGTTAGTTTGGAATATAGGTATTTCTCATGGTTTGATAATTTTATGATTGGCAAAGATCTATTTAATTCATTTATCTTTATTTGATTATTGTTAAATGTAACGTTCCCCACATCCTCTTATAAATCAATGAAGATTGCTGGATGTCGGAAGATTGATAGATAGAGCGTTTTCGGTGTCAAAAATAAGACGAATCATAAAGCTAAGGAAGAAATGAAGATGGGAAGAAAGAAAGTGGAAATAAATTATTATTCGTGTTATAAACGTGTTTCATTTGAAAAGTTGGGTAGTCGGTGAGGGCCCCGCTAAAGTCGGGTTATTGGAAGAAAGAGGAAAGCATCTTTCTATTGCTGTTTTACCTTGCTCAGACCTGAATTGTCTCATCAGAAACTTTAGCTCTTTCTTTTATTAAAAGACTCTCTCTTCCAAAGTTGATTCAAATCATTTTTTTTTTTTTTTTTTATTACGTTGGAGGTTGACTCTCCCCTCCCTGGGTCCCCTGCTTACAAGCCGCTACTTTCCAACTTACCCGATTAAATGAAACTTGGCGACTGTTTGGGGAAAGGGACTTAGCGGACTTTTTCTCACATAAATCGACCTTGACACGCACGCATTAAAGAGAAGGAAATTGAGTTAGAGCCAAGTCGAATTCTCAAGTCTTGGGGGGAACTTGTTAACACAACTTTGAACCGATTAGAATTTAGTTCAATTTGACCCATCCTCTAATAAAATAATAATACTACTTGATATGAAAAATTAATATTAGCGGAATGTGGTACGATCTTTGTTTTTTAGAAACATGAGTAGTTTTTCATTCGTTTAAAAAATAAAACAAAAAAGAGGCTTTTCATTATCAATCAGCGGAACTCATGTCAGTCATACACTGATAGGTAATATAATGCTATGGATTATATGCACGTACCTAGGTTCTTGTATAAGTACTTTCCGATGAATATTTTACCATTCAATCTCTGATCTGACTAAGTTTATTTGAAAAACATTACGAGACTATCAATTGAACTACCATCGTATTTGTATATTACTGTATTGAAACAAACGATGAGAGAAGATAGATTTAAAGAATAGACAAATTGAAGATCCTAATTTAATACAGCAAGTTGATTAATACTATTTTCAGTTTCACTTACCTATATATGAAATATATAGTAAGGGAAAGTATTGCGATCGTGAAAAATTTCGACTTCCGGTTTTCAACGGAAATACACGTTTTGGGGTTCCCTCAGTCCAAATAACCAAGTCCTGCGAAATGGTCTATGTGTGTGTGCCTGTGAACAGACTAGCTCAAAAACTATAAACCGTACGAGCCTGAAATTGGGTATTTGGTGTATATATATGCACGCGATGTGACAGCAATAATTTCATCAAAATTGATCAAACGGAGGGGGCACTTTATTTCATAATTTGTTTCCCATTTTTACGTTTTTTTTCGGTTTTATCAAAAATAGCTTAACGATTTTGATTAAACTCGTCATGTTTAATGAGGATCAAGTATTCTTAAACATCAGGTAAGCTTTATCGTTATTACAATGTTCTGGGGTGGCATAAATTGGGGAGGGGGTCTTTTTTGTTTTCCTATAAAGTATTGTTTTTGTTAATATGGAGAAATTATCTGTCACTCGTTTCGCCTAAAAATAATAAATTGCTAAATATGAAAACAGGATTTATTATTTGTTAATATTGTTTATTTGGATACTATATTTACCAAAATATTATGAATGAAATAATAATCAGTGAGACGCGAAGAGACATGAAGTAAGTATTATGATAGAATACAATATGTTTATAAATGTATGTTATGTTTTTTAAAAAAATATATCAAACAAAAAAACTTAGAATTAGGAATTAGCATTGTTAGTAATCATTGACGTAGAGCAAATGCGAACAAATTTTAATTATTCTAAGGTCAACCAATATATATTAAAATTCATAGTGATTTACCAGTTAAATTTTTTTATGGTTAAAAAAGTAAATAAGATTAATTAAGGAGTTTTGAATTCTTCAGTACATGGCTAAAGTTTTTTTTTCTGTAATCGTTGAATAATGGTAACATTACTAAACTGAAATGAGTGAAGAAAGTGAAACATTTTGCAATAGATTGAAGAAAGTGATTACTTTCTTCACAAGTGAAGAAAGTAAATTGCCTTCTTAATTAGTAATAAGTATAAATTAAAAAATAATTTGAAGTTGGAAATTAAATGCTTTTAAATGTTTCTTAACATTGTAAGAATTTATTTTAACAAAATAAATTGAAATGTGAATGAACTATTGGTGGAAATAATCAATATATTTTAAAACTTAAATATAATAATAATTACCTTCCTTGTTTATAACCTGCACTGGTTTATAACTGCACTACTTCACAATCATTTTAATTTAAACAGACATCTTTGATATTACTAAAAAACTTCAAAAAACACTGTTTGATTAAATATTATTATTATTATATTATTTTTTATTTAATTAAACATTTTCAATTTATACATAAAAATGAATAGTGATAGTGAAACAGAAGTATATTTGGAACTAACTCCTCCAGAAGTACGAGAACAACATAAAAATAGGGAAAAATGTAATGTAACTATAAATATATATAATAAATAAAATGTTAAAATAAATTAATACTAGTTGTTTTATAACTATGCTTATAACCTTCCACAACCATGCTTATAACCTACCAACAACATACCATAATCTTCACAACATCCTAATTTTGTTCATATTCTGGTTAGATCTGATCATGTATTACACGATTACAGAAAAAATTTAATATTACACTCGTGAAAAAAGTAGAATTTACAACTCTCGTGAAATTACCACACTCGCTTCGCTCGTGTGGGTAAACGTTTCACTCGAGTTGTAAAGTGATCTACTTTCGTCACTTGTATAATAAATAACTATTTTTTTTTTTTTTTTTTGGGGCTTTAAGATTTTATCCAAATCCTATCGAGCAATGGCTAAAGTTAGAAGTAATCATTGACATAATTGAAGACAAACCTGCAAAAACAGGTGCAATTCTATCAAAATTCCAGTTATATCTCCATAATGCCGATCTAGAAGCTTTAAATAAATCACTATTCAACCCATTTTATAAAATTATCGCCCCTAAATCGCAATTAACAGCAGCCTATATTAGATCCAATTCCAATATTAATATCACCCGTTTAATAGCACAGCTCAGACAGTGGCGGATCCAGAAATTTTCTGAGGGGGGGGGGGGGGCGCACTTTTTTTTTTTTACATTTCATGAGTAATGGAGGCCCTAATTTAAAATACATATTAGTTCATAATGACGTTGTAAATTACTGTAAATGTTTAAATAAAATTCATTTTCAATTAGTGGACTTGAAAAATGACTAAATATAGCTCATTTTATGTAGAAATAGTGATACTGTATGAGTGTTTTCACCTCTCAGGGGGGGGGCGCCCCCCGCGCCCCTCCCCTGGATCCGCTACTGAGCTCAGAACTGCAAATAACCACCATATTAAATTCATCCACAGGAATAGCTTCATAGAAATTACGCCATCTTCAATCTGCCCTATCTGCAATATGAAAACAGAAGAAAACCTCATCCACATACTCTGCATTTGTCATCAATATAATAGCGCAAGAAAGTACTTTTTCCCAAATATCACCACGACAAACTTCATTAATACACTCGACCCAGAATCTAAGAATGAAGCTACAAAACTGTCTAATTTCGCATCTACTATACTTAAAATAAGGACATTCTACTTAAAAGAATAAATGGAACTGTTAAATTATATTAATAACCTTTATCTCATTGTAAAATTTATTGTTATCATATCCTATTTCTTTTCTTTTTTTTCTTTTGTGTATTATAATTATTATCTCAAAGTAGAACAGACTCCCTTGTATAGGGCCATGCCCTTAAAACATGTAAATAATAAATAAATAATTGAAGAAAAACTTTCTTTTTGGATGTTTCTGAATTCTGAACTTCAACATTGAGCGTTAATGGTTCTTTTTTATTTATTCGAAAATTTATCTGCTTGTATGAGGAAATGGGAATCGACTTTTAGGGTCGCCTATTTCTCCTTTTATCTCCAACATTCTTTTGCGAATCCGCGTTTCTTGGATTCGAACCGTGTTTCTCTTCCCTTTGTGGTCTTCATGTATATCCGATTTTCAGTTCCTTTAATCTCTCTGCTTTCTTTTCTGCAGTTTATCTCTTGTCACGTATGATTTTATTCACCTTTTCATATCGCTTCGTAACAGATTCGAGAGCATTACTCCGGGCACGGAAAAAATAAAATAAAATGAATAACCCAATTGAACCGTCTCGTATTTTTTTTTTTTTTTTTTTTTTTTTTTTTTAAATTTAGCTAGAGAAATTCCAGTCCACTTCGTTTAAGGTGGATCATAGTGACAGGCGAATCATTTATCAAATTATCTCTTTGTAACCTGGAAATAATCTCTTCGCTGCGAGATGTGGAGAATCACCGCAGAGGTCTACAGAAAAAAAAAATTTTAGTGCCTACAATTTTATAGCTGATTTTAACTATTTTTTTGGGTCGCTTATTCCAATAATGCAATCAGATTTTTTCTATCACCTCTACTTTTTTCAGCTTCAGCATACCCTAACAGTGGTTTAATTAAATTTAAATACCTATGATATAGATAACACAATCCAAAATAGATTGTAAATGAATTATTTTAGCTCAATTTTCTCCTTATTTTAGAATATTAAACTATTAGCTAGCTGTATACAATTGTTTGTAAAAATTAAAAAATAATAACATCCAGTAATAAGTTGTAACAACGCGTTTTAGTATGGTTTTATCCATCGGCAAATCATTTTAATTACTTTTTGTTATGGTAGGTTGTTGGTATGTTAACGCCCTCTACTTTTGAAATGCTCAACTGGATCATGGGATGCCGACGTGATGGCAGATTACTGCTGGAACCAAAAACGAGACTGTTTGAATATATATATGGATCTATCCATGAGCACTTTTACCTCACTTTTTTTCCCCACAACTGACGTACCACTTTTTTTACACATTATTTGTTCTTTTCGTAACTTCCATACTTTTAGTAAAGTTAAATTCTGTCTTGAAACAACAAAAATTCGCCCGAAAGGGGGAGGGGGGCTGCAGTTCCCTGGATTCGCCTATGTGTCAGCCTTGACAATGATCCAAAATGCAGGTTAAAAACTTTGGCATTGAATATATATTTTTTTTATTTATATTTACTTTTTGACCGAATCCTCACATCACACCTTTCTTGATAAACCTAGAAGGTGAAACGAAACGTTTTTATAAAGGTTAACATATCAAAAATTATTTTTAAAAATTTTAGTGTTAGGTTTTCAAACTAAGAGGCTTTCTGTGTAATTAGTTTTCTGACTAATTCACCCTTGCGTGTCTCTTAAATGACTTTATTATGTCATTCAGTAAATCAGACGAACTTCAGCATATTCACACTATGGGAAAAAAATAAAAACAATAATAATAATAAATAGCATTTCCACGTCGATTGTAACCTTTTCCATGTCAAATGTAACCTTTTCCAAGTCGATTGTAACCATTCCCAAGTCAAATGTAACCTTTTCCAAATCAATTGTAATCTTTTGCAATTCAAATGTAACCTTTTTCAGGCTTATGTAAATATTATGATTCATTTACGTTTTTATGTAAAAATAAACCATAATGTTAAGGGATTCATTCAAGTCCGAAAAAGGTTACATTTGACGTGGAAAAGGTCACAATAGACGTTTTTTTGGTGGTAATGGCCATCTATAGCTTATTTTCTATCCTTAAAAACTATAATAGAAAACTAGAATAATAAGCTATAGATGACTATTACCACCAACAAAATTATTACTCATTTATGTAAAATTGTTATTTATCATCAAATATTTTAGCTAAAGTATGTTAAAGACTTATATATACACATTTTATGTTAGGAGAAGAATGTATGGAATAATAGAAAAATACCCTGAGGATCGACGTGTAATGTCCGAAACGTTGGTGTTAGCTTAATTTTAATAATGTAACGTTTCAATAAAGAAATCAATGGAAGATTGTTATTCACCAATCATTGTATTATAAACATCATTATCTTCCTTTATAAAAAATATATATACTTTTACATGTATAGTAAAAATTAATTTGAAAAAATAAAGTTAATTTAATTTGAGAAAAAACAAAATAAATTAAATTGAAAACAAAATTCAATTAATTTTAAATTAAAAAAATCATTTTAAAATAATTCCTGTACTATGTAATAAAGTTTTTTAGTCACCGTTCAAAATGTTTTTTTACAAATCCAAATCTTGTGAAAAAATTTAAAAAATAAACTAAAATAAAGACTTGACCTTTTTTATTCCCTGCTTACAGTATATTGAAAAAAATAATACAATCTTAAGTAAACATGTAAAGTACAGTTAAACAATATGAATTTATGTAGTAAAATTAAATGAGTGCCTGCATAGTTTGTAAAATAAAGGATACTCCCCATAGTTTTTATTAATAATGGTATTCAGTTGATTTGTTAATTTTCACAGTCGATGATTTTTTTTCTTGTGTTTTTTTAGTGCACTTTTACATTTTATTTTTTTTCCATAGTCACCTTTCTCATTATATGATATTTTATAATTTACATAAAATGACACTCTCTCAATAACAAATTTCACTAAATAAATTGATTTTTCTACGAAGTGGTAAAAGTTAGCGAGATATACTACTGAGGATGAGGGTAAAGCGAGCGAGAAAATGTTATAATGATGGAATAAATGATAAATATTGTTTTTTGGACGTTTATAGGTGATAAAAACGTTGATTAATGAGATTAAAATTATTTATTATTATTTCTTTATTTTTTCCTCTCGGTTTTTCACCGGTAATCCACATTACCCGGACCTAGGTCAAGGGTAACATATACAAATTTAATCACTAATGTTCAAAAATTTCCTAACAATGCTCGCAGTTCCATGCAACACTGCCTTCTGCATCTGTTCCAGGCTGTTAGGAGGAATATCTAATTCGGTAATGGATTTCACCGTTGTCTCCGGTATCAGTCCGTTTGTTGAAATAATTAATGGCAAAACCTTCACGCTATCAAGATTGTAAAGTATCTTCAATATTAATAATAATAATTATTATTATTATTATTATTATTAGTTTAGGTTAAATGATAGTCAGGATTTTCAGTTTACAACGATGTTATTGTGGTAAGCCAACGTTTCGATCCAACTTGTGGATCTTCATCAGGACTAAAAGAAAACAAATATATGAGTGTCTATGCTAGAGGGTGACGACGAATGGATACATTACAGAACTGATAATAATATAAAAGATGGTGTATACATGAATATTAAAATAAGTGGCTGGTTAACAAGATAAAATAGAATCTGATATTTACCTACTGAGTCCAGGTGGATACTAAGACTAAAGGTAAAAATAAGGTGAGAGGTAGTGGTAGGGTAGGGGGTTAGTTTGCCGACTTCAAAGGTTTATGACGGGGAAATCCAACGCTTTTGAAGTGAAAGGCACATGACAACTGAGTGAACAAAAAAATTTTTAAAAACTAACAAAATAGATGGTACTGTATACAAATAGTTATGTCTGGACTCAATAATAACATAAATATGAGATAATACATAATGTAACAATGCATAAAAATTGGAAAATATACAGAAAGAAGTATACAATAAAAATAAAAAATTTAAAAAAATTATAATAATAGTACAAGAGGTACAGAGATAATTGCAGGTACCTATGAAATCAAAACTAGGATTTGAGGAAGCGGAAGATGCTAGAATACGTGGATGAAATTATCTCTTTATCTTTTTTATGATTTACGGGGTTATTTTTTTCCCGATGGATGAAAATGGATTTCGAGAGGAATCGTTTATTGTGGTTAGGTACGGTAGCTAATATGGAGGGGTTCTCAAAGTCGAAGGAATGGTTGTGGGCAATGGCATGTTCTGCTAATTTAGACGTAGACGAATTACTGTATTTATGTTGATAAATTCGTTTTTTTAAATAATTTTTGGTTTCACCGATATAGCAACTGTTGCAATTAAGCGTGGAGCACTGGATACGATAAACTACATTACACTTGTCTAGGAGTGGTACTGGGTCTTTGAGTTTGATATACAGATTTTTTAATTTATTGTTATTTTTTAAATCATTGTAAACTGAAAATCCTGACTATCATTTAACCTATCGTAATTGAAGAACAGTTGACTATCTCTCACTTCTACTATTATTATTATTATTATTACATAAAAGACCAGATATCTCTAGAGAAATTGTATATTTATCATATCTCGTATCTATAATGTGCATTTATCAAGGCAGGTAGGTTGTAACTGGAAGGGATTAGAAGTGGAGGTGGGACTTTGTAGGATAGTTCCGTGACAGGAAGCCTTTAGCCGCGAACCCTATCACAAAAATCTAAGTGTTCTCCTGTTAATTAGGTTCTGTAAGAGGAGTTGTTAATTGACTCATTAACTACACACGATTTATTACAGCAACGCCTCAACGGTTTCAATCAAACTTAGCGAGGAATCTCAGCTTGGGATCTATAAAACCCCAAAGACCAAGCTCTCCTATCGCTTCTTCCTCTCGAATTAATTAATTTTCGACGAGTTGTTCGAATTCGAGGTAAGTTTAAATCCTTCGGTAAGGTATGTATTTTTCTTTTCCACCCAACCCCTCGAGTTGTAATTAGTATAGGTCATAATCAAGACAGCCTCATGTTAGAGTCTTCTTATTCAAGCTGCCGACACAATTACTCTACCTCAACAATTGTGTGATGAGGAGTGAACTACAAAGATTATGCTGTCTGTCCTATCTTACATGAATATAGACTAAAATATTTAAATGAAGATAACATAAGACGGTATAACCTCATAAATTTATGGAACCCCTCCATATTAGCTACTGTACCAAACCACGATAAACGACTCCTCTCAGAATCCATCTTCATCCATCTGAAAAAAAAAATAACCCTGTAAATCATAAAACAGATAAAGATATAATTTCATCCACTTATTCTAACATCTTCCGCATCCTCAAATCCTAGTTTTGATTTCATACGTACCCGCAATAATCGATGTACTTCTTGTATTATTATTATCTTTAGTATTGTATAACTTCCTTCTATATTTTTTCAATTTTTTATGCATTGTCACCTTATTTATTATCTCAATTTTATGTTATTATTGAGTCCAGACATAACAATTTGTATACAGTACCATCTATTTTGTTAGTTTTTCATATTTTTCACTTAGTTGTCATGTAGCCTTTCACTTCAAAAGCGTTGTGTTTCCCCATCATAAACCTTTGCAGTCGGCAAACTACCCCCTACCACTACCTCTTACCTTATTTTACCTTCAGTCTTTGTATCTACCTGGGCTCCGAAGGTAAATATCAGATTCTATTTTATCTTGCTAACCAGCCACTTATTTAAATATTCATTTATAATGCTTACCATGTTTTATGTTATTATCAGTTCTGTAAAGTAATCATTTATTGTCATCCTCTAACATAGATACTAGTATATTTGTTTTCTTTTAGCCCTGATGAAGATCCACAAGTTGGATCGAAACGTTGGCTTTCAAAAATAAAAATAAAATTTTAAACTGAAACAATGCATATAATAATTACATAATAATAATAATCTCGTAATAATTCATTCAATAAGTCCACAATCCCATCCATAATTTGTTTTGGTTTTACAGTAGGACATTTAGCCATGCAATAATCACTTACCTATATCATTTTCGATCATTTATACATATATCAAATTACTAATATATTATTCTCGATAATTTAAATATGTTAGGGAATTATTGTGGTCCATGGGTTTAATTTGTTTTGTAATATGTTAATTTATATATTTATATCAAGGATAAATGTAAAGAAAAATGTATGAATTGTATATAAAACGATGTATTTCCTTGTCTGTATATTGTTTATACATCATTTTACTGTATATAGTGCTTATATTTCAAAGTTACCTTTTGGCAGACAGTCTTATGGGGAAAGGCAACATCCCCTTAGTTAGGTGGGAGTGTTGTCCCAATTTTCGCTCTTAATTCTGCTCCAATGTACAAGCAATTGTTTAAGGTTAAAATTATTTTTAATTCTTTATTTCCAGATCGGCTCGGAGAGCCATTCATGTTTTTTCTAAAATTAGGTGCAATGTTTGTAACATTTGACAAATAAAGGGGTACAGACTCATACAAGAGACACCCCTAAGGACTTACAATTTTTTAGATTTTGGTTTAAATATTAAAAATAATTTCATGATAATAATTGTTAAAACAAAACATATACCTTAATACAAAAAATACATAAAAATTAAAAAAAATATTTAGATAACCAACAACAAATGAAATAAAATTGAAAGAATAGTATCATAATTATGAGGAAATTATTAGTTATATAGATAAATTTATTCTGGGTTTCACAGTAGTAGGTCTTGCATTAAGCCGGGGCTTCAGCCTTCGGGATGAAACGGGAGCTCCTATGTTGTAAGTTGTTGCACGTTTCACAGCCAGTAACTGTGAGTGGTATTTTAAAATACGTTTTTTTGATTAATTAGTCTATCCTTTCTATTTTAAGCTCGCGATGAAGTTGACTTTTCCTGACGAACCAGGGGGCATCTATTGCTATTCGTAGAACTTTATTTTGAAACGTTTATAATTTTTTCCGTTTTGTGCAGGATGCAGCACCCCATACTTCACATCCATACATCAAAAGTGGTCGAAGAATTGTTTTGTAAAATAGGATCGTTACTTCAGGTTTAAGGCTAGATTTCCTGTTATCTATGGGATATAGCATTGCGAGTCTTGCGTAGGCTTGTGTTAATTTAATATTGAGATGGTGGTTCCATGTTAATCGACTATCTAGATGAACTCCAAGATATTTTACTGTTTCGCTGTAAGCGTTCCACTGCAGCGAGTTGCGGCTTAATCAACTTTATAAAATAACATTATTTTATAAACTAACTTAAATTAACTTTATAAAATATTAAAATTATATTCGACTTGTGGAAGCAGTGGGTTTTCAAAATTGAAATAACCAAATCTGCCCGCCTTAAATAGCGCTAGTAAAGTCAGAAATTTCTTTAATGTTTATTAGGCGTTGGAATGAATAAAAAAAAATTCTGATTACAACTGATTGTAATAAATGATGGCTTTTATAACATAGAAAAACAAAAAAATTCACAAACTTCAGTAATAAAAAAAATAAGAGTTACTAATGTTAATGAAACAGTACTAAAAGAAAAAAACAAAACAAATATTTCAACTATGTTCACAACATTATTATAAAAGTAACGAATAATGGAATAATGAAAACAAAAAATACAAATAAACTTAAAATTGAACTTCTAAAGAAATAACTTGAAACTGCTAACATAAATTAAACTCTTATAAACTGTCCAAAAGAAAATATAACAAAATTAATATTTGCCGTTACAAAATGATTATTTAAGTTTGAATAATGATCCAACATTCAATCATGAATATTTATATAAAGATTTTGTGGCGCAATCAATCTTTAATATAATGAATAAGCAACATTAATTCAGTTAGGTACCTTTGAGGAATTGTTCCTGTATCAGATATATGAAATGTTGCATATACAATTTTGGAGATGTCACCTTATGACTGACCCAAATGTGGGCATCTTTACGAGAATAACAAAAAAAAAAAAAAAAACGACTGTACTCCACCACTGCAAATGCCGTACTACTGAGGCATTAGATAAGGATGCCTGCTTAATATCTACTTTAAAAACACGGCATCTAACATTGTAAATATATATGTAGGCAACTTACAGTTGTAAATATACATATGAAATTTAAATTAAAATATTATTCAAACTTGTTTCTAATAAATAAAAATATAATTTAAAAATTTAAATTTTATATGTTGGCCACAACACAACTCATACTTTTAAAACTTGCAGCATCTCCTCTTTGCTTTTTATTTCTCTCAACTTTTAATAAGTAATTTAGTTAATAGTTATGCGAAACGATAGAATTGATGATTCGGCAGCTTGAAATAACGGCTTGGTAACCAAATCAAAACTTTTTTAACAAGGGATTTTAGATGTGAGATCCTTGAGTGACAATAGCTCCCCTACTCCGCTCCAGGAAAACTTTTGCGGTTCCCAACAAGGTATTACTAACGAGGCTCGGGTTCTGCTGATATTTTTCTATAACATCGATTCCAAATTCAAAAATGCGAGTCAACTAAATTTCACAAGGCTATTTTTCTCGAAATAAATTAGAAAGGAAATATGTATTACGAATTTGTTTAGTCATAGCTCACTTGGTCTGCTCCTATATTTACAGATAGCCAAACCATCATTAGGGCATTCTAACTAAATTTGTGGCATAGTTAATAGATGGTGTTTGTCCACCAAATAAAAAATGTAAATGATCTTTGAATGTAAAACCATCGTTATTCCGGTTACAGCCAGGAAAGGAATATTAATAAAGTTACATGTCTCAGAATAAAAAATAAATAAATGAAAACTGAATTTCTGTACCTCAGAGGTAAACTGTCGTCACTGGCATTATTAAATTTTTAAAGGAGAGCACTTTGAAATTTAAATGTTCATATTTCTTGTCTTAAAAAAAAAAAATAATAATAATAATAATAGGTTATATAAACCACCATTCATCAGGAGTATAAATACGGATACCTTTCGCTAGAAATATACACCTTTACAATTCAGTTACATCAATAATTAGAAACTCGAGAATTTTGTAGTTACAACAGTTTACCTCTCAGGTACAGATATTTTAAAATATTACTGGTTCATTGTAAAATGAATAATCTAAGTTATAGAATGCAAGGCCTCAAAGTCTCGTATAATTTCAATAATTCACTTAATCGTGCAGGTTACATGCCAAATTTTCGCCTATTCAGGCATCTTCAGGGCTACAACAGTTTCACATGCAAGCTAGAAACAGACTGAAACCTTCCCATATGGAAGGAGGGCTAACAGGGAAATATACAGTGTTGCCAACATTCAAACAAATTTAGATAACAGAGATAATAACTGAATGAGGTCTATAGAAAATTAAACACAATATTAAAGTTGAAGAAGGTTCAAATAAAGTCTAAGTCTATAATCTAAGTCTTAAAGTCTATAATCTAAGTTTGAAAAAATCAGATTAAAAATCTTCATGGAGCATAGTGAGTACATTTTTAAAAATATAAATTTTATGTTTATCTATCTTAACCTCTTTTTATTATAAAATTAGGTTATGAAAGATATCTAATTTATAAAAGTAAATGAAAGTATACAATTATTACATAATATCTGTTTTAGGTAAAAAAATTTAAAATTATATTGATAGACATACTAATTAACCTAGGAGCCGACTCCAATATCGTTTATCGATTATTATTTCGATATCGCATAAATCAATACCTTAGCACTTGATCAAAAAATAGATATAATTTCCAAATTCATCACTTCAATTAACCTATGAGCCGACTACAATATCGTTTATATCGCGTAAGTTGTAATAAATCGATACCTGAGCGCGTAATCGAAAAATCGATATAATTTCCAAATTCAGCACCTCAATTAACTTATGAGCTAACCTCAATATTGTTTATATCGGATACGTTTTAATATAAAAATCGATGCCTGAGATCTTAAATCTATATTATTTTCATCATTAGCATCCTCAATAAGCTAATAATCGATCTTAAGATCGATATAATTTATTATACGCTATAAGATATCTATAAAACGGTTAACCCATTAATTTATACCAATATGGAGATATCCGAAAAAGAAAAAAAAATTATATATATACATATATATATATATATATATTTATCCGAACTTAAAGATTTTTTTAATTTATATTTCAATTCTGTTTGCTATTTATATTAACGACCTTCCACTTCTGATTCATCACTCCCAATACCACATCAAAGCTGACGATTTCCAGATTTACCTGTCTTTCCCACCCTCCGAGTTGTTGCCAGCGAAGATTTGGCTAACAAGTTGAAGCTGAACGCTGAGAAAACAAAGACAATCTTAATAGGCTCCAATCACCTCCTCTAAACCGCCCCTAACATCCCACCCCTGTTCCTACATAACAATCCCATCAAATTCTATCCAACTGTCAAAAACCTTGGTGTAACCTTTGACCAAACTCTTTCCTGGAAAAACCATATCTCCAATATCTCCCGTCGCACTATTTCAACCCTAAAGCAACTGAAACACCTCCGTAACCTGCTCCCTTTTGAAACACGCAGACTTCTTGTAACCTCCTTGATATTTCCCCATTTCGACTATTGTTGCACAGTGTATGGGGGTATCTCAGGGGATCTCGAAGCAAAACTAAAACGTTTAATAAATTGTTTCATCCGATTTATATTTGGGATCCCAAGAGACGTCTCCATATCGCCTTATTACGAAAAGTTAAAGTGGTTATATCCTTCCTACCACCGTAACTATTTCCTAGCCTCCTTCCTTTTTCAAGTTGTTCGTTCCCGTCGTCCCTCATATATCTCTGAACTTCTTCAGTTCAAATCCTCTGTCCATTCCCGCAATACCCGCTCTAGGTCTTCAGATCTATATATACCGGCCCACCGAACGTCAGTTTTTGATAGATCTTTCATTATTAGGTCCTCATCCCTATGGAATTCTATTCCTCCTTTCATCTGTAATTCCAATACCCTCTCCACCTTTAAATCCCGCCTATATCATCACTTCATAGCCATCCAGTCTCCTTAAAAAGTAAATTGACATTTCCTATTATAATTTACCCTTTAAACCGTTAGAAGCTCTTATTTCACTTTTTTCTTTTTTTTTATATATTTTTTTTCTTTTGTTCTGTTTTTTTTTAAGAAAATATAAATACTATTTAACCAATCTGTAAATAAGCGTGTACATATGTATATATTATCAGATGAAGAAACTAGCTTCTTTTCACTCTATTGAATATTTAATGTGTATTTTTTTTATTTTTATTCATTTAAACTAGAGGTTTCCTAATTATTTGTATCAATTCAATTTGTCATTTAAACTTCAAGGCTCTAAAGCCCTCTCTGTATTTTATTCAATTTTGTTCTTAAGGGACACGTCCCAGAACAAATAAATAAAGAATTTATTATTATTATTATTATTATTATTTATTTGTTTCTCATGTTACATGGTGTTAAAATTATTGGGGACCAAAGTAGGTCAACCAAAAATTATGTAAATACATTTAAAAACTTCTAATCTATTTGATTGTCATAAATTTCCTGACTACTCTTGCAGTGCCCAACAATACTGACTCCTGCATTTTCACCATCGTTCCAGATGGAAGGTCCAGCTCTTGTAATGAAGACAGGATTTCTTCTGGTATCAGGCCGTTGCTTGATATTATCAAAGGAAGAATGCGGC
This sequence comes from Aelia acuminata, assembly GCA_911387785.2. Lineage (NCBI taxonomy): Eukaryota > Metazoa > Arthropoda > Insecta > Hemiptera > Pentatomidae > Aelia > Aelia acuminata. The sequence goes on from OU426980.1 coordinate 16,936,367, forward strand.
TTTCCTTTAAGCCATAAAGCTTCTTCATTCCTTCCGCTAATTCTACGTATTTTCTCTTTTTTTCTGTTACTACCTTATGTACATTATCGTCCGAAGGAACACCAATCTCTATTATCGGCACCATTTTCCTTCCTTTGTCTAATATTAAAATATCAGGCCTGTTGTTTTGTATAGTGTGATCCGTGATCATGGGATGATCCCAGAACATCTTGACGCTTTGCCTGCGGATGATTGCCTGGAGATGATTGGTTCCGGACGATACTTATAATACGGGCAGTAGTAATCAATGAGCCCCATCTTCTCAGCTATGGCTTGATGCACTACCTTGGCTGCGTTGTTGTGCCTCTGCAAGTACTCCACATCCCGAAGTGACGTGCTGTATTTTATGCTGTCTGTTTGCACAGTCTACATAAATCAGTGATATTCTCCCCACAAATATTTTTTCGGTACGCTCTTGTAGCTATCACCTGATCTTGGATGGCCAGCAAGAATCCCTCAGTTTCGGGAAATAAATGACCATTTATTAGCCATGTCAAAGATGCTTTAGTATTTATACCACTGTCTGTTAATGAATGGTAAAAACGTCCATGTAGTGGTTTGTTTTTCCATTCCTCTTTTAAGGTAGCATAGTCTGAGTCATTGCTTGGATTTTTAGCATTTAGTAGATTTAGAGCGGTATAATCTGCATCCAGCGAAGCAATAGTTGATAGCATCTTAGAGTTTTGACATCTATTTTATTACATTATTTTCTTGCTCCCGGCATAGCCTTAACAGGCTCATCAGACCACGGCCTCCCATTTTCCTAGGAAGATATAACCTTGAAACCGAGGATTTGGGATGCCTTTTTCTTGAAAGCACCATCTGAACTCTAACAAGACGATCTAACCTTTCGAGATCTGTTTTGGTCCATTTCAGTACACCAAATGAATAGGCTAATGCTGGCACTGCCCACGTATTCAATGCCTTAATGGTGTTTCTTCCATTTAAGTGAGACTTCAGTACTAATTTAATTCTGTATACAAACTCATCTTCGAAGATTCTCTTCGAATTAGCTTTGAATTTCAGCAGTTGGTGCAGTCCCAGATATTTGTAAGAATCGGTTTCTCTCAACTGATTAAGAACAACATCATCTGAGAGTTCCATATTAGTTCCTTCTACGATCTTTCCTCTTTTTACATAGATGACGGCACATTTATCAATTCCTAAATCCATTTTAATTTCATCGCTGAATGTTTTTACCGTTTTCAACAGAGCCTTCATTTCGTCTTCGTTCCTAGCGTAAACCTTAAGATCATCCATATAAAACGAATGAGAGAGCTTTGTTTCTGAATTAAGTTGGTATCCCTTGCCTGTGTCTTCCAATAATTTGCTAATTGGATTGAGTGCCAAACAAAACCAAAGAGGACTAAGAGAGTCACCCTGAAAAATACCCCTCCTAATTCCATTCCATGTTGGTGTGGAGATTGATATTTTCCAGAGTTGCATTAGCCTTTTCAACAAGTCAATTATTGCGGTGTCGATTTTATATATCTTCAAAACCTCCAAAAGCCAATCATGAGGGACTGAATCGAATGCTTTACGGTAGTCAATCCAAGATAAAGCAATATTGCGAGATCTTTTTGTTACTTGAGCGGCGACGAAGGAATCAATGATCAAGAGCTCTTTGCATCCTTTTGAACCTGTTTTATTACCAAGTTGCTCCACTGCCATAATGCTCTTTGCCTGAATATATTCAGTCAGCTTGTTTTTGAGAATAGCCGTTAGTAACTTATATACGCCGTTAAGACAAGTTATGGGTCTCAAATCCTGCGGTTCCAATTTTTCTTTATTTACCTTTTTTATTAAATAGGTAATGCCTGTGCCTGATTATCTCTTCTGATAATAATTTTTGATACCAAGAAGCAAGATGGCTATGATTATTATTATGCAATTAGGAAAATTGAAAAAATATGATGATAATAATCATAACTGCATTATGTTCATGAAATCCATACTAAAACAAAATTAAATTACAATATAATAACAACTACTATAGAACATATTTTAATTTATTGTCCCAGATATCATGTAACGAGGTCAGATGAAAAAATTGAAGAAATACAACACCAACTATTGAAAGAGGATGAACAAAACTTCAAAAAGGTCTTTAATTTTTTAAGAAAACCCGGATTAACCGAGAGACATAGCATTGAAAAAACAAACGCCAATGACACTTAAGGGTGGAGGCGAAATACAATAATGCCTAAGAATGCAACTTGCTTTATATAGAGGTTGAAAATGGACCGGACGTACGATTTACATATTTTCAGATAATGACCCCATAGCAGATCCGATCATTAGCGAAAACGTTTAAAAATAAATTATGACATAACAAGTATAACGATAGGTGAAATGATTTGAAAAAAAAAATATTTTCGAAAGCCAACGTTTCGATCCAACTAGTAGATCTTCGTCAGGGCTAAAAGAAAACAAATATATGAGAATATTTAATATACGAATATCCAGTTTCCCACACATACGCCTAGTATTAAAAATAACAACAAATTAAAAAATCTGTATACCAAACTCAAAGACCCAGTACCCCTCCTAGACATGTGTAATGTAGTTTATCGTATCCAGTGCTCCACGCTTAATGGCAACAGTTGCTATATCGGTGAAACCAACAATTATTTTTAAAAAACGGATTTAACAACATAAATACTGTATTTCCACGCGTAATTCGTCTACGTCAAAATTAGCAGAACATGCAATCGCCCACAACCATTCCTTTGACTTTGAGAACCCCTCCATATTAGCTACAGTACCAAACCACGATAAACGACACCCCTCAGAATCCATTTTCATCCATCTGGAGATAAAAATAACCCTGTAAATCATAAAACTGATAAAGAGATAATTTCATCCACTTATTCTAACATCTTCCGCATCCTCAAATCCTAGTTTTGATTTCATAGATACCCGCAATAATCGATGTACCTCTTCCTTTTGTATTTTTTCAATTTTTTATGCATTGTCACCTTATGTATTATCTCAATTTTGTGCTATTATTGAGTCCAGACATAATAATTTGTTTACAGTACCATATATTTTGTTAGTTTTTAATATTTTATTTTCACTCAGTTGTCATATAGCCTTTCACTTCAAAAGCGTTGGGTTTCCCCGTCATAAACCTTTAAAGTCGGCAAACTACCCCCTACCACTACCTCTTACCTTATTTTATCTTCAGTCTTTGTATCTACCTTGACTCAGAAGGTAAATATCAGATTCTATTTTATCTTGCTAACCAGCTACTTATTTAAATATTCATGTATAATGCTTATCATCTTTTATATTATTATTAGTTCTGTAAAATATTCATTTATTGTCATCCTCTAGCATAGATACTCATGTATTTGTTTTCTTTTAGCCCCGATGAAGCTCCACAAGTTAGATCGAAACGTTGGCTTTCGAAAATAATTGTTTTTGTCAAACTGCAAATCCTGACTATCTTTTCACCTATCGTAAAGATTAACAGTTGACTATCTTTCACCTCTAACAAGTATAACGCTACTACATATTCAAATATCTACACAAAAAGAAAACAATCACTGGCTAAATCGAAATAGAATATAATTTATCATTCTAATCCATTCTTTCGATGAATAGGGAATTTTGAATGACTCATAGATCAGGGAATGTGGGATAACGCAAGGGGAGTTGTCGGGAGCAAGCAACCCTAAATCTACCAGGACCGAAAAACCTGATGCCGATGGATCACTTGCAAAAAGCCACCCTGTCACCGAGCCTTTGACGGCCTTTAATTTAAAGGGGGGTCCCCCCCCCAACTCCCAACGTACACCCCTTCCCCCATTTAGCCAACGCCTCACTGAAAGCCATGCACTTAACAGGATACATCTACTGATAGGTAAGCCAATATTAGTGAGTTGTCAAAGTTGAAGGGAACTCCTACACTTCGCCACCAGATAACTATCCTCAAAATTATTTACTAGCCACTACTTTCTATGGTTATTTGATACTTAAAACTTTATTTTGAATATTTGTTGAGTAGATTTATTATTTAACAAACATATTTAAACCTTAGTTAAATAAAATGAGCTAGGCTTCTGTGGTATTATAATGATGCCTGAATATTTTTAAAGCTAAATTTTATGAAATCAAAGATATTTCTTACAAAGAGTGTATACTGATGAAATCTCATTCGAATAATATGTTTAAATATTTGATTTTTAATGATTAAAATAAATCAGGAGTGCCTGATTTTTAAAATATTCATAACTACTACATAATGAAAGCACTTAATTACAATTATAAAAAAATATGTTTGAAGTGACTATTTACAACCTTCGTCTTATCCATTTCATTTCAAATTTCTATTACCGGAATTTTTATTTCGTTACCTACATCAAACTCCCGGTCTAATTTACGATTTCATACCAGAAAGAGAACTTGGATTTTTTTTTTTTAATAATATTAAATATTGAAAAGCTACTAGGCCGTCGCATGCCTTGCGTTGACCCCCCCCCCCCCCCCCCACTTAGCCAGATGTTTGACCAAGTAAGTATGTTTTGATACACCATTATAACATTACTACATTTTATCCCGAACGAATTCGGGTGCCTGTTCATTTAATGTTATTTTCGATTATTGAAGTGTCCGAAATAAAGGAAATATCCTCAAATACGGAATGTCCCGCCGACAACGGTCACCCCCCCCCCCCTCCCACCCCCGTGATATAAAAGACCAGAAGTCATTCAAACGTTTCAAGATGCCCCATTCAAAAGTTTGTGCCAAATTAGATAAAATATCTATTACAACCGTTCAAAAATCTCTGAAAATTATGGCTAAAAAAGTAGCACAGGAGGTGAGCTAAGGCACATGCTTAGATCCTCGTCGACTTGCTATATCATTTCAGCATCTGGAAACTCTTTTCCTCATATGTTTTTTCAAGACATAAATGGGGCACGATGCAAAAAAAATGCTGCCAAAAAAAATTATTTTTTGTAATGACCATGTGATCTGTCAACTGAGTAGAAACATAGAAAATATATTACTGATATCTTAGAAAGGACTATATAGAGTAATTAATCCACGACAAATAAAAACAAAAATATGGTACATTGTGCCCCACCTTCTGCTATTTTAGATAACAAATGTTATGATTTCAAACGCATTTCTCTAAACAGACAAGAAGAAAATATTTCTTAAAATTTGATTTCTTACAGAGTAGGTCGTAAAAAATAGCACTTCATTGGAAAATATATAATACAAGGCTTTAATTATTAAAACTATGGTAGCTAATAGCATATGGTATTCGGTATGGTAAGTGCTACTAAAAAAGTTATAAGATACAGAACATTAAAGAAGTTGACTAAGGACATTTCTGTAACATTTCGGGAAAATTAGATAAGTTACTTTTTTTCCATAAATGAGATGTGTCGATATTGATGTCTTAAACATTTTGTCAACTAAATAACTAGGTACACCATCTACAAATATGTGAATTCGATCGATCCAACAAATCACAAAGTCAAAATTGATTAGATAATATTAAATAGTTATTCGGAAAAAGTATACAGATAAAAAATAAATAATGGATAACTTAAAGTTTATTCGAATAACGGATTGCCGTCATCAGCTTATTCTATTAATAGACCAACAATTAAAATAATTATTCGTGACACGTCATTTAAATGTAAAATTATTCGATTAATGCCAACACTGGCCGTTAATGGAATCATGGCAACTGCTATCTACGAGAATATTACTATCCTCCCTTTAACCTCGCAAATTCTAGAATCGCGTTGTTGGGAGCAACGTAGCACCTAAAAATATAACGTACCCTTCATTAATCTTAGCCCACAAGCAGCCAGAGATAAATTCGGGTACAGGTTCTGAAGAGTGGCTCCTGGGCGTGGCCTGTTTAGAGAGGTTATGTGACCGTCACGTTATCGAACTCCTACCGCGTTCTTTTCTATTAAAAAGGGCCCTTGATTTGCTTTAATAGATTCCAGCTTTCGACTCCCGCTTGCTACGCTCGCTCTTCAGAGATAAATAAACCACAAGAAGGGTCCTTTTCAGTGGAGATCGGGCCTTACTTTGAAGGACGCCTTAGTGAACGGTGCATAAGCCGCACTTCAGAACCTGTACCAAAAAGTGCCTTAATTGACTTTAATAGATTCTAGCTTTCGACTCCCGCTCGCTCTTCAGAAATAAATAAACCCCCAAAGGGTCCTCCCTTTATTACAGGAAATACCCACCTTTATGGAAAGGCATCAAAGGATTTTGACATAAAATGAGATCCTGAACAGCTTGACAATAATTCAAAGTCTCTCATTCAGGCGTGTTCTCATCTTAGATGAGGTTGAACGTGTCGCCATAGTTTTCAGTGCCAAGCGAAAAGCAAGGTGATCACTATTTCCAATAAGGGGTAAATGCTTTCATTCCCTCTATAAAGCACAGTGAGGGCAGCACAGGTGATTGAGTAACAGGTTACAATCAACAGTTAAGTGGTCTACTTGGCAAGGTTTTTGGTGTAAGGAGGTCCTGCCCAATCCAACAGTTCTCAGCAAAATGTCCATACTGCTAATACCAGGGGTATAAGAGCGGCAAGTTCGCACTCCGATTCTCTCGTGTATACCACACTTTTTATACGAACGGTACAGATCAGACGTTCTCGCAAGTTAACTTGTATAATAAACCTTTTATCATGTATGACTGGAATGCAGTGACCACTGGTTTATTGTAGTTATAAAACAAGTTAATAAAACAACTAAGTTTGAATCTAATTCAAGAAACGATAGCTTTATTTCATAAGCTACATAACATAATCCACCATCTTTAACAAAAACCTCCTCTCTAACTGGAAAACCTTTCTGTCCGGTTAGCCTTACACTACAACTGGTTTATGGATGCTACCTTCTCATCTAGTAAAACTTATAGGGCCTCCGCAATCTCCCCATTTTGTCTATAAAATCGAAACGATATCCCGTCTTCCCCATTTTTTGTACATTTGCTCCTTCACCAAGCATCTACTCCACTTTAGATTACTATATTCAAGGTTTCTTCATTTCTTGTAGTTCAGATGCAGCGGTTCACTGTCTTTATATTTTTGGGGATCACAGTTGTAGAAGATAAAAGTTGCTATAGCACCAGATTATTTCTTATTTTCTAAAACATGGGCATAGAACATGTTATATGATAATTTAACAATTACAGCACCAAGTCTCAGAGGTTAAGGATTGTTTCTTCTTTGGTTTTATGAGTAATACTTGCCAAGACTCTTCCGAGGACATGCTCAGCATACGTCCTTTGTGAAATATTAATTTCTACCTTTGCAGTGCCATTGTCTCTTCGACCTCTTCTATTTTATTGGGGACGGAACATTAGCGTCCGACAATGGAGGTTTTTTTGTCTGCTTCCCTAGGACTAAAGCAACCATCCATCGTCTTCCCTCCTAAACCAACCTCAGCCGTTTTGGTATGGCACTTTCTATTTTTTCATAGTCAAGACCTATTTCACATATATTTCTCTTTAATTTACTCGTAAACATTGCCCCTCGTTCGAAAAAAATTCACCAGTCCGTTTATCACAAACCCAAGGTAATGCTTAGCCTTCGTATTAGTTGTATTACCCCTTTTGCACAATGCATTTTATACCTCCTATTTATAGCCTGTTATATATAAGGAGGGAGCGGGGTAACCCTCTGGTAAGGCAGTGGATTGCTGTGCTCTAAGTCCCGAATTCGAATCTGACATGGCTCATGATATCTTTATTATTCGCCTCAGTTCGTCTCGTGGGCCGAGAGACCCTCCTGGGGCAAACCCAGCCTCTGTAAAGTGGGTACCCTTAATTGAAAAATTAAGGGGGAAAACCTGGCGGTTGAGCGTGATCACGGTCAAATCACCTCCTTGCACGACCGCTGAACAAGAAACAGTGCTCTTCCTTACATATCACTGAACCCAAGACCCTTTATGGGTTGTAGTGGTACAGGTTCTTTTTTTTTTATATATATAAGGAATCTTTTAGCATAAGGAACAAACGCCAACCTTTCATGCAGTTCTAACAGCTTTGTTTGGGATTTGTGTCTAGTTGTGGTATACCAAGGATATTTTATTTTGCCGGTACCAAACAATAAGACAATGTCACACTCTAAACAATAATCAAACGGTAAAGTAAATAGTCAAGGAACTAAATACAAAAACAAGAATATTTATAGCCACTAATTTTCAGTTTTTATTTTTTTCATCCTCTGGAAATTAGTGCCATTTTTGTAGGCTTCTAAGGATGCATACGATAGCAGTCCCTTGTCTCCGAAACGGACCTTGAGTTGATAGTGAACTTTCCCAGTCCAGGTCAGGGACCCCGTTCATTCCTGTCAAGTGTTGCGATTTCTCTTTAGTTTTGTGGCTCCACATAACACCCTGCATAGGAGCTTACGAGGTTGTGGGCGAAGCCAAAATACTTCAAGAGGAAATGTTCTCTAAGGAATAAATAATCCTTTGCCGAACTTTGTCTGAAGGCCTCTTTAACCGCTTCCATATAAGTCAATTTCAAAGTGTAGGTTTCCAAATTTGGTGATAATAACTCGAGGTACCCATTTGTCAGTAGCGTAACTATAAGAACTGATATATAAGAACTGAAATGACCAGAAATTTGATGAAAAATTCAATCATTCCACCCCTGCCATCCGGCTTTATCAAATCCGATTGATGGTGGCTGCGCCGCTGTTTAGTAAGAGGAATTGTGGCGTTGAAGAAGAAATTCCTTGAAATGGTGCTGGATATTGCTGCTTAAGGCTAAGTTGGTTGGCATTCTTTTCTGAAATTGAACGCCGATTTCTGTTTGGCCGTTTGTCGAAGGATGGGAGACTGCTGCAGTACGATGAAACCGATCGCCTTGTTTCTTTAAGAACTCTGGGAAGTATTCTGAACAGGATTGTGGGTCATTGAAAGAAACAATTAAATTAGGAACACTACATTAAAAGAATATATTTTCATGGATATCGTCTATGCAACAGTCAGTTATCTTGAATATGCATCCGCAATGAGCAGCAAGACCCTATTATATGACCTTAGTATAAGAGCTAGTATATGACTGTGTCATCATGGTGGAAACGTTAAGGAACCGCACACAGACTGCAGTAGAAACCGCTTGTCACCTGAACATTGCTCACCAGGTGAACTTGCTTATACGCACAAAAAGAAGACTCGCTGAAGTAATCTTGCACTCCTGGTCAACAGATCCTCAGCTAATAGTTGCTCAGTGAATTTCTTACCTTCCATTTTGAACACTCTTCCTGGACTGAGTCTGATTGGGCCTCTTTTATGTTAACCCTAGAACCACTAAGGTCCGGAGTGGTCCCGAGTACCACTAAGGAGGGGGCTCCTCGAGCCCACGCATATATTTTTTTTTATTTTAATGAAATACTCAACTATTTTTAGTTTTTACTACATTAGTAAGCATTACCTACTTGAGTAGGTGTGTTATAAAAATATTAGTGCAATTCCTGCAGTTTAGGAAATAGAAAAAAAAATTGAAGATGGAATGAGTATAATTTACAAGGATTCAGATTATTAAAAATAGAAAAATCATATTATTATTTGTATATAAATATTAATTATTAAACACATAAAAATGAAATTAAACCTGTTGATACTTTAATCTGAGGAAGATGATACCTCACATTGGTTACAAATAGTGTTTGAGGTTGAGTGAGTCCTACAAACATTTCTATGGCATATGTAACAGGTTTGCTTCATTTTAGACAGATGTGAATATTTTTGTTATTTATTTTTTACTTCTTTCACACACTTATAACATCTTTTTCGGGTATTTTCTTCGCCTTGAGAAGTAGTAGGATGTTGTGCAGGTGCAGCTATAGTGCGGCCTGATATAAATATTCTGTATGGCTCTTCTTACCTGTCGTCTAGGGGAAACTGTTGTATAGGATTTGCCGGATTTGCTTATTACAATATTATTTTCAGATTCTTTTGCCTCACTGAAACTATTCTCTTCGTCTTCTTCATCATAACAGTCACTGTCATTTATTATTTCAACCACATTTTCTTCAGAAAAAGTGCTGTCATTATCACTATCCGCTTCCACTTCAGAATCACAATCAATAAGTCCCTGAATAAACTCTGCCGTAATGGAGCTTGCCTTTTACAGGTAGCGTGGACCACTAAGGAGGGGGTCCCGCGAGCCCACGGGCTGTTTTTTCTCATATTACTTTTATTTTTCGGTTAAATAGTTGCATAATGGCAGAATTATTTGCATAAATGTGAATTAGGATATTTTTCAGACAGCTACTGAATTTATGAAATGTTCATAACTTAAATTAATTGACATAGAGAGGAAAATACAAAAAATGGACTCGGCAAGCCCCCTCCTTAGTGGTTCTAGGGTTAAGCGACGACTCCAGGTTTAACCTGTGTGCACATGATGACAGAGAAAGAGTGAAGAGAAGAAGGGAGAGAGGTACAATCAGTGCAACATCACTGAAACTGCGAACTTCGAGGATGGATCTATTATGGTGTGGGGATTCATCACATCACAAACAAGTAAAGACCTCCAGGTAATAACAATCATAACAATTTTACCAGCCTGCCTACCTAGACGAAAATGTTACCCGCCTAAAGGAAATCCTGCAAGGTGTTCAGCAGACTATCTGTGAATGTAATATTGTACATTACGGAGTTTCTAGAGGAATATGTGATTCCTTTAAGCCTTTCAAAGGGGATAATTTACCGTGGCCAGCTCGTATACGTAGGCCTGAATCCAATAAAAGGACAATAGGACCAGTTAGGAAAGTGTGTCCAACGGCAACCAAATCTTCCATCTACTCATCAGGACCTCTGAACTGTGCTTGCAGAACAGTGGGAGGTTATACCCCAGGAAGGGGGAGCTCTCCTCATTGAGGATTTGAGCGGTCATCAGAGCTAGAGGAGGAAATACCAGGTACTGAGGACGCAATTTTTTTGTTTGATGAACGTTAAAGAATTTTTACATTCATCAAACAAATTTTTTTGCATATTTTTATTCAGCGATATCAGATTATTAAGAAAATAAACATTTTATTCAAATAGTGAGCAAAAAAGAAAGTTTTGTTGACCATTTAAATCTGGTAGAGAGATTAATTTATTTCTAAGGCACGAATATACACTATCGATTCAAATATCGACTAACGCCCATCCCTAATTTATAACCAGTGCCTCCCTTCACTCATGTAAACAAGTGTTGATTCCTATGCTTTGTAATAATGAAGTGTTTACAGCTTCTATTACTCTTCATTCTATATTGTTTTACACAATGTGAGTGAATTTTATGTTTCAACTTGAGTTTTATTTATTTCCAGCATCTATTTATTACAATAATAGATACATTATTTTTTTTCCTTTCTATGTGCTATAATCTTTAATAATATCATCATAGCAGGTAAAGAATATTCATATTATATCTATATAATATATTTTCTAGGTAATGCATTTGGTATTGGATCAACTTTATATTGTTATCAATGCATTTCAACCCATCCAGGGTGTGGCTCGCCCTTTGAATGGCTTTGGAATTGGAGTCAAGCTTGCCCTGAAACTGATGACAAATGTGTTAAACTAATTGAAAGAAAAGGAGGTTGGTTTTTTTTTTTTTTCCCATACTTTTTTATTTGTTCTGTATATCTTATCTTAATAGCTATGATTATTATGATCTAATTGATCATTTTGTCTATAGAATTACAAAAGTAATTGATTATTGGAAGTAATGTTTTTATGAAGTTACAGATATTTGTTCATTTGTATGTAAATTAAGGTCTTTAATCTGTTCTGACTTAAGTTTTTGACTAAATTCAAACTTTAGATTCCATTCTCAGTGTCGTTTCCTTTTTTATAAAATTTAAGGTTCTAAATCTTTTCCGTCACAAGTTTTTAGTTCTACAGTTTAATGATAGTCATAATTCGCATTTGAATTGACACTATAGTATATATAAATGTGTTTTTCAAATAATTGAGTGGTGAGATATAAAATCCTCCTTACTTTTTATATGTTTACTAAAAAACAAGTCAGATTTTTACATTTTTCAACTTATGTTTCTGAATTACTTTCATCTTCAGGGTTTTCTTTTAAACCTAATTAAAATTGAACCATATAAACTATCTAAATTAACAAAAGTAATAAATTATTAAATATTAAAATAAAACAAAAATCATGTAAATATTTTTACACACATTATCTCTTATGTGTTTTTCATTCAAATTTACTGAAGACAAATTCCAGACCTAAATATTTATTACCATAATTAGGGTGATTATTGGTGATTTCAGAATGAGGCAGAAATTCATCTTTTAGATGAAAAATATTTACTCAAAAGTTTGGGTTTAAAATTAATTTGGTGAAGCTACCGCTCCATTATTTCTGAGCTATGTTACCTTATTTATTTTTGGGTTTTTTATAAAATTAGTAATGCCAAGATTGATTAAGTAAAGCTTCCCCTATGCTACAGGGTATGGCCTATTTCGGGAGGTTGTGTGACTGTAATGTTAGGAAACTCCCATCGTGTCCTTCACTGTTAAAAAGGGCCTCAATCATCTTTATTAGATCCCAACTTTTGCGTCTCACTTACTGCTCTTGCTCTTCAGGGATATATAAACCCCTAAATGGGTCCTTTTCTTTTGAGGTCAGAAGGTTGGCCATGCCCAGAAGTAACTTTTGGGAACCGGTACCTTGGATTTTAAATTAAATTTTAGACGGCTGTTTGCGACCAGTTTTAGAGTTATCTTTTTCCATTGTTCCTTTATGAATTTTTATTTTCTAATAATAATAATTATAATTTCCAATAATAGGTCAGAGGTCATAGGAATGTACAAAGGTTTTTCCTTTAGAATATTTTTTATTTATTATTTAATTCCTAAAATCTATGTTTAGGATTTTTTATTGTATCAGAGCGTATTTTCAATACTGGTGATATGTTTGAGTTGCATTTAGAAAATAAAAAAATTATTTTAGCTAATCAAATCGAAAATGGGTCTGATCGCCAATGTTTAAAAATATTACTAAATCAGAATTTAAAGACACTTTAATACCTAAAAGTTCTTAGACTGCTCATTATAATTTCATTCATTTTCATTTTTTTCTGATTGCCTTGGCTCAAACATTTCTTCTAATATAAGGTATAGGGTATTAGTTAACCTAAAAAAGCTGATAAGTAAAACTGTAAGACCTTTAGATAAAAATCTTTCTATGCTATAATTTACTCCTCCAGAATCAAAATCAGATTTTGAAAGTGATATGGAACTTCAGAATTTGATTTTTCAAATAGGAATATAAATTTAAAAAAAAAAATTAAACCGACTTCAAAAGCTAGTAAGCAGTAAAGAAAATTAAAAAATGCTCTAAAAAGTATTAAATAATTACCTTTTGATATTCATGAATACCTACCAAACAATGGTTTAAAAAAATAAAATAACCGCAGTAAAAAGTTTGAAATGAATAATTTCCATTTGATTTGTAAGAACACACTCCAACCTTTAATAAAATTGATTAAAATAAAATATTAAATACGATCTTTTTTAGAGGTGAACCAAATTAAAAAATTTCGACCCTGGAAATTACGAAAATCTTTAAATACTTCTACATGCTATCACACCTTTATGCATCTTCTGTTCCCAACTATTGATTTTGAAATCTTCCATATTCCAATGAAATCATAATCGGTTACATCCGTCATTTGGAAAAATTTTAATATTTTATTTTAATCGATTTTATCAAGAGTTGGAGTGTATTCATAAAAATCTAAAATAAATTGTTAATTGCATCATCCTCCCTATTTTTACTAGAAATGGAAATCTTTTTGTTAAAAAGACGTAATTGGGAAGAGAAAAATGACAACTTTGTTTTCCTTTTGGAAGTACTGTCATCAGTACTTGTCATTTACATACATGCAGCCGTGTACCTAGAGGAGTTGAGTTTTTGACCTTTTCGAAAATATATCATGAATGGGAGTCGACAAAGGTGGTTTTATGGCCTATATTAAGTCAAAATATAATTTTTGAATTATGAGTACCTGACTTTTTTTCAAGAAGTGATGACGATATTATATTTTGCTCAGTTAGAAACAGTTAATATTTCTTTACTTAATTGTGTTGTTGGAAAAGTAGTGATTAAACTAAATTTTATTTCTGAAAAAAAACACCTCATAAAAACGTCCATGAATCGAAAAAGTAGTCGCCATATAAATGATATCAAGAAGGTTGTTACAAAGGCTGCTTTCAGTTTAGTCAACAATATGTCTTGGTTGAGTCAATTATGTTTATTTTTCAACTTATTGTTGACCAAACTTATCACTGTAATCGGTATATATAATGGCTTTAATCTCATTAAATACAGAATAATTTTGTAAACAGCCCACAAAATGTTCAAAATCACGAGCGTGATCTCCTTATATTTGAAAGAAAGATCCTGCGAAGAATATATGTAGGAGTCCAAGGTGCGAAGGCAATGGCCAAACCGCTGCAACCTGGAATTATTTTCATTAGCCCAAGGTCGTATGGATTGCTAAATTAAGCTGGCTAAGGTGGGCTGGGCATGTGTTAAGGCTCAGGATGCTAAAAATATTCTGTGTGTAAGAAGCTGGATGGTATCCGCAAAGGACAGGGATGGATGGCGGAAGCTGTTGAAGGAAACCAGGACTTGAAACCAGGTTGTAGAGCCACCATGATTGATTAATTAATTGATTGTGATAAAATCATAAATGATGAATGAATCCATAAAAGTTTTTTTATGGGACTAACCTGGTAAGATACCCCACATGATGCAAAAGGTTTTGTTCTGATTGGTCCATCCATCTCGGAGTAATGAATTAAGCTTCATATCATTACAAATGGTTATAGGAATTTTTTTTTTTTTTATAGTGATGAACAAAACTTTTGAACTTCTAAATAGGTAATTTGCCCCACTTTGCAACGGACCCTTTTCAGTTGATGTTGGGAACTTATCAAGTTATGGCATTCCAAGAAAAGCATAGAAAATAGATTACTTTACTGGATATTGGATGTCTCTTGCAGGTCTCATTACTGCATATGAGGAGCATCCCACAGGTGGCAGATGTGGGGATGGTCGTTGGTAATTTCTAGTGAGCTCCTCGCGGCTAAGTCAGTAGGACATACTGACCAACAATGAGAGAGGCCCCCCAGGCATGTGACATAGGTTTGAATGAACGCCCTACTCAAATATTTTTTAGTTCACCCAAACTCCACGAACAGTCATGGATCTCCCTAAGGTAAAACACTCATTATCCGGAAGTAAACTAGTCCACCGTTCGGGTCTCCAGCTGGGGAGTACTTTAGGGGATTCATGGTGCAAGTTGAAAAATATAGATTTTTGTATAGGGACGTGGAAAGTGAGGAGTTGGAATACATTTGGTCAGTTAAAGTCAGTCGGAAATGAAGTTATGGGGTATAGTTTAGATATCGTGGCACTGCAAGAGGTCCGCCTGCCGGGAGAAGGTTCCTTAAGGGAAGCTACACTTTGTGGTATGAAGGTAGCGGAAACTATTTTTAGGCACCAGATTTCTGATTAGAAATAGGTTACTTTCCTCATTGAGGGACATTCAATATTTCAGAGATAGGTTATTGGTGGCTATAATTAGGGGAGGTGGTTTAAAATCGCGTTGATAAACTTACTCGCACCCATCAAAGATAGTGACAATGAAGTTAAATGCCAATTTTATGAAAAACTAGAATCGGTTTATGATAAACAAAGCTGCATGAATTTATTCTGGGAGACGCAAAGGTTTGGAGGGAACAAGTATATTATCCTATGATCAGTAAAGAAAGTTTTCATGAATGTAGCAATGATAATGAAGTACGACTAATAAATTTTGCCAACTCGAAAACTTAATAATCAAAGCACTATATTTAAGCATAAAGATGTACATAAATATACTTGGATGTCACCGGATTCGCAAACCCGTAATCAAATTGATCACGTCTTGGTTCAGCATAGGTGGCAAAATAGCATAACTAATACTAGATCATATCGTGGGGCCGAATGCGGGTCGGATCATGAACTAGTAACTGCGAAAATTTGTCAGAGAATTAAAATAAAATATAAAAATGAGGTTGGTTTATATTGTTATAATTTTAATCTGGAGAAATTAAAAATTCTGGCAATTAGAAAACAATTCCAACTAGAAGTCAGAAATAGGCTTGAGGCTTTAGAATCTTCTGATGAGGATAACGAAGACATTGACAAGTTATGGGAAGGTATCAGGGTTAATATTAAAGATGTCGGTAGCTTGTGTCTTGGAAAAAGGGAAAATAAAAAGAACAAACTGTTGTTCGATGAAGATTGTGTTAACACGTGCGATAAAAGAAAAGCTGCTAGATTAGAAACGTTAGATAATCCTAACAAAACCAATCTCTCTTACTTTCGAGCATTAAGAAAAGAAACTACTAAATTGCTAAAATTTAAAAAATGAGAAATGAGAGAAAAAATTAGAATATAACAGTACAGTACCTCAGCTTTTCATAGATTTCAAAATGGCATATGATTCGATTAACTGCCAAAAGTTGTATAATATTCTTGTCGAGCAGAGAATACCAAAAAAGTTCGTAAACTTCGTAAAAATGTGTATGACCGAAATGTTCAATAAAGTTAAAATCGGTATTATGGGTATAGTGGCTGTTAAGTTAATTTAAGTCTTTCAGCATGACGACACCAGTTAATGGTTTATATATATTTAATTTATAAAAAAAGGAATTTTATGTTAAATTGATGAAGGCATTGTTTAAAGCTGGATAAATTACATCCGTGTTCAGATTGAGACTTGAAAATGGCGACATAGCCGAAACGTTGAAAATAAGCTATAAATGGTAAAGTTGAGATTGTCCTGGTGATTGCTCCAATAAGGTTAACAGCCACTATACCCATAATATAAATATCCCAGGAAATTAAGAAACCAATTTATATATTGGATATAATTAAGTAAAATCGGTAGTTATTTCTCTGAGAAGTTCTAGATTTGCTCCAGTTTGAAATAAGGTGATTCTCTATCACCATTTGTATTTAATTTACCATTGGATTATGCCATTAGGGAGGTGACACGTACCAAAAAGGGTTTGAATTTGGAAGGGAATATACCTATGCTCTGATATGCCGATGATTTAGTTTTGCTTGGTGAGGACGCGGAAACTATAGAACTTAATACAAGTTGATGTAAGCCAATCAAGAACTTGGACTGGAAATAAATACAGGTAAGGCAAAATATATGGTTAGCCATAAAAATGGTGAAGTTTTTTCGCTGATATTAATGTAGAAGGGAATACGTTTGAATGCGTGGAAAAATTTAGAGAATTAGGGGCGATGGTAACTAGAAAAAAACGAAATCGACGAAGAAATTTAGGCTAGATTAAAAATCGGTAATACTAGCTGCTTTTCTGTAGCAAAATTGCTTAGCTCGTGCCTTCTGTCCTGAAACTTAAAAATTAGGATTTACGAAATTATTATTCTTCCAACGGTCCTTTACGTATGCCAAACGTGGCTGCTGACTTTGAGAGATTAGCAGCGGCTTAGGGTTTTTGGAAATAAAGTACTGCGTAGAATATTTGGTCCTAACTAACCTGAGAATTTAGACGCTTACACAACGCCAAACTGAGTGAACTGTTCCTAGTAAATATAATTGATGTGATAGCAGTGAAACGAATAAAATGGATGTGTAAAATTGCGGAACTTAGTAGTCAATGAATTCCGAAAAGATTAATAACCGTGGTGCCGTATGGGAGTAGACCAAGACGGAGTAGGAAGGGTTGCGTTAAGGCAGATCTGTCAAAAATGGGTCTGGATGGCGGTTGGTGGATAGAGGTGTGCAGGGAGCGAGTTGTGGTGTTGGCATTGAACCTTCGGGTTCTTCAAGCCTTTATTATTATTAGATATTTGATGATGAACTGAAAGGAATACATTTCTATTGATTTAAAGTGAAAAGGATATGTTGAGAATGCTGATTTTATTTACTTTAATATCTACTAATTTATGTTATAAATTGTATGGTCATTGAGTGCTATAATTACTTCACCATAAACAAAAAAAATATCTGTATTTCAGTTCCTCCCTCTATTTTCTTGTACATTCTATCCCATGCTTTTAAGTATTATTTATTTAGTTGTTAAACTAACAGATTTTAATAAGATACAACATAAATTTTACTAACATTTGTCTTGTTTTCGCTATCAATCCCTATTTCAGGAACGTTCTGTGACAAAATAAAACTCGTGGCATCTGCCATCGCCTCCATTTTACTTTTGTATTTTCTTGACTTCTCATTTTGCGTGAGTCCTCAGACTCGTAAACTTTTTATAAGCCTCATCGATTGTGATGCCATGCTTGTTGACAATAGCTCCCCAACTGTTTTTTACTTTCACTTACCTATATATGAAATATATAGTAAGTGGAAGTATTGCGATCGTGAAAAAATTCGACTTCCGGTTTTCAACGGAAATACACGTTTTGGGGTCCCCTGAGTCGAAATGACCAAGTCCCGCGAAATGGTCTGTGTGTGTCTGTCTGTGTGTGTGTGTGTGTGTGTGTGTGTGTGTGTGTGTGTGTGTGTGTGTGTGTGAACAGACTAGCTCAAAAACTATAAACCGTGCGATCTTGAAATTGGGTATTTAGTGTAGATATATGTCCGCGATGTGACAGCGTAAATTTCATCAAAATTACTTAAAGGAAGGGGGTACTTTACTTAATAACTTTTTAGGTTTTTTTCGATTTTCTCAAAAACGGCTCTAACGATTTTGATTAAACTGAGTATTTGATATATTAATATGCCTGAGATATGACTGTAAAAATTTCATCAAAATTGATTAACCGGAAGGGGGACTTTACTTAATAAATTTTGTAACATTTTCACGTGTTTTTTTTATTTACTCTAAATAGGCTTTAACGATTTTGATCAAACTGGGTATTTGATGTATGTATATGCCCGAGATATGACTGTTAAAATTTCATTAAAATTGATTAACAAGAGGGGGGACTTTACTTAATAAATTTTGTAACATTTTCACGTGTTTTTTTTATTTACTCAAAAACGGCTTTAACGATTAACAAAAATAAGATATGAATGTAGAAAAATGTGTGACTTTGGGAAATGATATTTAACAAAACACGTTCTTATCTAAGTAAGTTGGTAAGTGAAAGTTGTGTGTTGCGCGCACGCACCAGATTTTTTTTTTTTTCGATCAATGCACTAAATAAAGTTTATGAAACTTAATGTTTTATCATTTGTCAACTTATCCATTTTCATTTAAAAAAAAAAAAATTATCACCAACACTTAGCAAAGAACCAAATGAAATTAATGAGTGAGAATCACGTCAGGGGGAGAAGGACATAAACACAAAATCACAAATGGCCCAGAACATTTTGTTCCGAACCGGCTATATGGTCGGATCAAATCTAAATATTTCATTAACATTTTGGTATACTGCATGCAGCAGCATTAATTGCAATATTATTGTCGCATCATATTGCAGTGAAACGTTATAATAGCTGTATTAGCGCCCCTTTAGCTGTTGGAGTTTTGCCAGACTAGTTCCCCCACCAGTTTTAGTAGCAACTTTAGCAAAATAGAAATAGCAGTAGCGGTTCTCATATAACAGTAGAATTCCAATGATCCAAACACCTTGCTGCTCAGAAAAATTCTACTATGTTTAGAAAACAAATTTTACTTGTGATGTCAAACTTAAGAAAACTGGTGGAATGTAAATATTTTCTTCTAACATCACTTGTGATTTTAGTTACTTACTGTTGAGAGTGTTTTTTTCATGTATGGATGGATGTCCATATGTACCTTTTTTCTTAATATCGGAGCTATATCCAATAATTCCAATATTGATTATCTGAATCAGGACCTGAACTAATTCATTCAAATAAGTGGAGTTCTGCTGTACTTACTTTGAGTTAGATTTAAAATTAAATTATTATACAATATTAACTAATTCTGCGTAATACTCTGCATACATATAGTCTTCACTTTTCCTTTTTTAGTAATTCTCCTTTCTTTCTGGATCACATCCCTCTGTTTCCCTGCAACATTTTATTTCCTTGCCTGATTATTTATTGTTATCTGTCTTATAAATCTTCTGTGTATTAGAATTATATAACTTTTGAAATTTTGGATATAATATCAATGGTTAAATTCATTAAACTATTATCAATCCAATTTATATTTTTCCTGCTTCATTTTTAGCTGTGGAAGTTATCACAAGAGATTGTCTGAGCTCCTTAAAAAGTATTAGAACTGATATTCCTGCTGATCATTACGAAGGTTGTCGGCCAGCTACTGTGGATGTGAAACTTGCTAATTATGTTAATAATAGTATTAAAGAGTTGGACATTAAAAAGTAAGTTACAATTTTTTTTTTATTGTTCATATACTAAGATACTTTATCTTGAGGCTATTTACAATGAAATAGGCAACTGATGAGCAAGTGGTGTATACATCACAAATATGTCTATCTATATTACATATTGTATTATACAGATGCCTGATTATTTATATATAATGTTGTCTCTCATTAGTTAATTATATGTAATTGTTACTTTTATATTTAGAGCAGAGATTGAGTAGGTTAGGCAATAAGGGAGATCCAACCTCTTTAAGAATGCTAGAGATTTACTTTGAGCCTAAAATACCTTTTATTTTTTAATAATAAAGGTGTTATTAGTGCCTTTCTTGTTTCTTGTCATAAGTTTATGGATGGGTTCCCGTTACATGGTTTTTGCTTAAATATAAGCCAAAACAGGCCTTAATGAAATAATTGTATCTATCTATGCATTGGCTCTACAGTCCTTTCAGACCTCCTCTGACACAGCCCTTGTCCGATCATTCCTGTCTGCTGCATGTACCTTCGATCTCCTCATTCTCATCCTGCATAATTTTCCTTCTACATTTTTCAAACCATCTGAGTACCCTTTTAAGTAGGCAATCCTCAGGCATTTTTTCCATATGGGCTAACCAGCTAGATCTATAATACAATGTCTGGTTCACCATACATCAATTAACTCTTGACTTTTGATAGATTGACAATGATTCCATTATAGGTTCACACACACAAACACTCATATAAATCCAATGAATTTATTAAATCGTCTCTAATGGTGTGGTCTTGGTGTGGAGGTATATTTACACTTTGATCCTCTTTGGTGTGTGATAATTATTAGGGCCTGATCTGAAGGTCTTATTTTACAAGACACTGATCATGAAAATCGATTTTTAGATCTAAAAAAGATCTTAGGCATTTAAAAGAAAATATAATCATATTTCTAAGGGTTGGCAGCTAAGTAATTGCGGATTATTTTGAAAAAAAAAATATTATTTTTTTTTGGGTTAATTAAGATGAATATGGTCGCCTTGCATTGTCGTGGTGGAACACCCACCTCTCCGGTTTGCCAACTCTGGACATTTTTCTCGAATTGAATGGTTCAGTATGGTTATTTGTTAAATAGTTTTGAATAGATCGTCTGGTAATAAGGTAAACGTTCAGAATAAAAAATCCCTTATAATCAATCCCTCCAAACTGACATCAAAACTTTACATTGGTGAACATCAGCTTTGAATAATGTTGGCTTGTGTGTTGTATTTCCGTTTACAGGCCCTAACAGCTTGGGTCAAGTAAACTTCCTTCAGCTGAAGTTGAATCCATAAATCAAGTTTTTTCTTGTAACCAAGTTTTTTCAAACGCTTTTCAATGCACATATGTGATGCAACCAGTTCTCTGCAATCTCAGGAATGGAGTCATAACGATTTTCGTTGATAATTTCCTTGATTTGTTTGTCGTCAAGTTAATTTGGTAGGCCGCATCATTTTTTATCTTCCCATGAAGAATCTTCATCGAAATTTCACGATCGAATTCTGTCAATGTTTTTCTTTTTAGCCGTCAGTTCTGTATACATCTCATAAATTTGTGTGTTCTTGTGAAGCTTTTTTTCCTTTACAGAAATAAAATAAGGAAAATCTGATGAAAATGTTCACTCTGTAATCCCATTTCAAACTAAATGTAAAAACTAAACTAAATATCCGATCATCGCAATATTTATATGAAATTATGTAGGAGATATTAGTAGTCGAACAACAGTACAGAGATTGAATTTTTGATTTAAGTAAAAAATAGTTCAAATTGATATTATAATCACACATTAGTAAAATCTGCAATGAGTTAGTTAGTTGCAATCCCTGTAAAAACAAATATATAAAAAATATTAATGCAAACACATAAATATAAAAATTAATGTTCTCAAAAGATGGCTTTTATGGGACCAGTCACCACTGCAGCCACACTCTCTTCCCTGTCCCCTGGGAATATCATTTACTGCATGGTTGATATGGTTCCTAGAGTATCCGTCAGGTAATAGTCATGCTTCTTCATGGGTGGATTGTGAGTAAAATGGGGAGTGAGTTACTGAACTCTTGCTCCAGATCTAGGTTTAAATACAGCTGTGGCAGATAATTTTTTATTAATTTTCAAAAACACTGGATCGACTAATATATAATTAAATAATTAAGTTACTATTTTTTATCTTTATTTAAATTTTTAAAAAATAATACTGATTATAAATGATTATGATATTTCATTTATCAATAAATGACTTTTTTATTTCAGAAACTATTATGACGAAACAACATGGTGCTTTTGTTTTCTGGATAACAGATGTAATGGATCTGCTGTAACCACCAGTACATTTACAGCTGTTTTAATTTCAGTTATACTGACAATATATTTTGTAATTTGACCAGATTAAGATTACAGCAAGTATAATGACATATTTCAACGAATTACTGTTTACACATTTTTAGATCTTTTAAATAATAATGAATTAATGTCATTGTGGTTCTGCTGTACTCATTTGGACAAATTATTTTTATAACATAGTTAACCAACCAAAGTTTTTACATGTTTACTTTACCTGCTAAAGCAAGTAAAGTTCCTTTATAGATTTTTTTCTTTAATTCTCACCAAGATGAGGAAAAATTGATCATTTAGCCATAATATTAATAATTGTTCAAAATAAAATTTATTAATTTTAATGTTAGATTTTTCAGAGTTTACATGTGTTGAAAGGGTTTTTGATTAACTGAATGTTGATATAATTTTTAAGGTAATAATAATGAGACCTTATTAAACTGGAAGGTTTGATTCAATATCACTGACTGCCTCTATGCCTCCCTTCTGGATATAATTTTTATCCCACTATTAAATTTGGATGGTGTCCAATTCAATATGACTCAGAACTTGAACTGTGTAATTAATTATTAGTTTATTAATCATCATTATCATGATCATTAATTATCATAATTTATGGCCCTCAACCTTAAGGGCTAGATCAAGACCTGTTTAAACAGTTTGGTTTTTGTAACAAAACGTTGCTTCGCTTTTTGACCACCAGTAATGACTACAATGGACCAAATCAACTTGCTTATGCGATTAGGTTTTTTGATCAGTCTTGGGATGAAAACGTTGTTCACTTATTACCCGGATAAATTGATTAAAAAATTTGACCGTGTTAACACTTCAAAAAGTGAAGCATCATTTTGTTCAAAAAACTCAACCTTGTAAACTGCCTGTATACAGGATGCTGACCAAGCACTCTCCTGGTAGATGTCATGTTTCCTATCATTTTTACTTATCATTCTTATTTCTTAATAAGATTGATCAATTACCTTTTTTTAAAATCTTGAACGAATGATAGATGAATAGTTACCATAGTTAATAATGAAATAGAATTTTAAAGGAATAAAAGGAACATCATAAATATGAGGAAAAGTAAAGTAATTTGTTTTAGGCTTTTGAGTCGGTAGGGAGGGACAAACATGAAAGATATTAAGATCGAAGATTACATCTGTAGTATAACCCTAAATAAATATTTAAAAAATCATACCACTCAACACATGTACTACCATCAGTCCTCTCTCTGTTTTTCAATTGTAATTTTGAAGAATCTTAAAACTTTAATTGTGATATATAGTCCGTCCTTCCATAGTTGTGTATAATGAAATTTTGATAACTTTATATTTTTATATTAAGCTAAATATATTAGTTTCTTTTGTAGTTATATTTATTTTTCTTGAAACTTTTATTCAATTGTTCAATTTTTAAAGCATTATAGTATAGGTAATGCTTTTTCTGTTTATGTATGATTCATCCTTATCACTGAAGATAAATAAATTAGCATTTATTTTAACCATGTAATTTACTCATTTTTGTAGATTGAAGTAATAAATATTTTTATGAAGTTAACAATTGTTCTTGCCTTTTCTCCCACAAACGTTTAAAAGCTAATATGTTAGAGCAATTGGGGGGGGGGGGGGGGGAGTTCCCTGTGCCATATTTACTGGTATTAATTTTATGGTATCTTCATTACAAAAGAATAATATACATCATAATATTATTTTATTATAGATGAGTTTTATTGTTTATCATAATTATTTTTTTAATATTGTTTCTCTTTGCAAGCTATCATAATTGGATTAAATCTTCAATATAATTTAATTTTTAATAGTTCAAATGAAAGTTTTAATATTGTTAAATTGCTTCTCATTAAGAAAAAATGATCATAATCTATCTTTTTATTCTTTGTAATAATAGTCAGTATATATATTATATATACAATATATTAACATAAATACTAATAGTTAGTATTTATGTTAATATATTCTGTTCTTGAATATTTGTGCTGTCCTTTATTCATGCTGCTCCAAAATAATAACAAAATTCAACTAATTTTAAATATGAAAATGTTAATATTAAATAAAACAATTAGTTTTAAAATATAATTTATTAAAAAAAAAATAATACAACACTTCAACATAAAACAATTTAAATGTAAATCATTACTACTAGTAAACTCGTATAGTTCATAAACAATGCTGTAAATCAGGTCAGACAAATAGTTTTCAGTAACATAAAAGATAAAGTAATTGTAAACAAATGTATTTATTAACCATTAAAAATATAATATGATCTCTCTTTCAATAAATGCAATATACAGTAGCTAAAGTGATTCTCCTAAATTGCAAATTAAATCTGAATTAAATACAATTCAAGATTAACAAATCTCAAACCAAAACCTATGAACAATTAATCAAAAATAAAATACAAAAATAGCATAGTTATATGATTTGTTTAAATTCAAAATGGATCAATTCAAATTGGTATTTACAGTTTAGTTTTACCCTTTATTTGGTGTATATACAATCATACAAACTTCACATTCAAAATGAATAATTGATAAAATTAAGATCTAGAGTATTAGGAAAAATTCATAAACAAGTTTTGTAAAAATAATTTCCTATATCCAAGATAATTAATTATGATTGAACATAAGTCATCAATATTTGAGTATAATTTTGTAATATTTAAAACAATCAGCCTTACCAGTGAAATTTAAGTATCACAACAAATAAAATAACACTTTTATTTTTTCTGATAACGTAACACACACACACACACACACACACACACAAACTTCATGTATATTCAAAGTCTAATTTAGAATTCTCCAAACCAAAATAGGATTTTTCCAAATGAAATTTAGTACTCCAACCAAACCAAATTTAGAACTTACCATTTTTTCCAACCTTACCAACCTTAAGATTTTTCCAAGTTAATTTTTATATGGTTATTTTAGTTTTATTATTAAATTTCTTAGAAGTAGAACCTATTATGAATTACATGGCGTAATTGAAATTCTTAAATTGATTTGGAAAAAAATAAACGTAAAATGGAAAATTCTAAATTGGTAAAGGAAAAATCCTAATTCAGTTTGGAAAGTTCTAAATTTAGTTTGGAAATATGATATGAAAAAATCTAAACGTAAAATGGAAAATTCTAAATTAGTAAAGGAAAAATCCTAATTCAGTTTGGAAAGTTCTAAATTTAGTTTGGAAATATTCTATTTTGATTTGGAAAATTCTAAATTAGACTTACAAATTGTGTATATATATATATATATATATATATATATATATATATATATATATATATATATATATATATATATATATATATATATTAAAGAAAAAAGTAATAATGAAGCAAAGTAATATAATAAAGGATTAACTCTTCAATTAGGTTCAAAAAAACAAATAGGAAAAATGCATCGTATTACAATAAATAACAATATTTATAAAAAATCAGAAAATCTATTTCTACTTACTTAACTATAAAAACCGTGTTTATTGAGACGATTCCTGTCATTAAAACGAGTATCAATGAATTCAATGAATATTTTGAAATAATAAAAATTGATTTATCTAACTTACTATTACAATACTATCAGAAATCTAATATACCTATGGCTCCATGATTCTATTAATACTAATTTAACTAATATCGGGAAAATTTCGTTTTCAAAGCGTCATGTTTATTAGTTCAGCTATTATTGATATAAGGCTATTTTTAGAATATAGGTTTAGGTGGTTTTATTCTTGATTGAGTAAAAATTTCAACCAATTATTGCTATGAAAACTAATAGCTACAACTGCAGAACTATTACTTTAAGAAAACTAAGAACGATAAACATCTACAAAATCATTAAGAACTTAACATAAGAAAACAACACATTGAAGTAGTTAAAACTTTTTTTATGAACTGAGATATAAATTAACAGTATAAAATTTCAAATTAAAAACTACTTATTACATTACGCTCCAAAACTAAAAAAAAAAAGCATAAAGTGTATTAATAATAATACGTAATTCGCATGAGATCAATAAGAGAAATTAGAAAAAAAAAAAAAACATTCTAAAGATTATCGGACAAAATATAACCTTCACATACATTTACCAAATAACAAGAATCCAACAGTAACAGCAACTAAGGTTGTCTTCATCAATAAACTGTAATTCATAATTATTTCAAATCTTTCATCCTAATTGTGCTGACCAAACTTTTCACCCTAATTGTGCTGACCAAACTTTATTTCTTATCTACAAGAAAGAAATGCACTACAAATAAATGGCATTCATTTCAATCAATTAAGAAATAATTGATTTTAAGTTTGATTGAGAGGAAGACATTGCATAAGTAAAAAGTTAATTTCATCTACGAATCGGTTTACATCCCAATGCTGAATAAAATTATTATGAAACATTATAATAGTTATAAATAATTTAGAAGCAAAAATATAAACCACAAGTAGGTCAACACAGATGCTAACTTAAATTTAAACCAATAAACTAAAGATAAATATTTTACAACAAAAAATTTAAAAGGTACTTATGTAACAATGAAAAAAAATTAATTATTTTAAAGCAAAAGGATCCATTTTGGATTAACTGCCACTGAATATAAATGGACAACTTTTGTTTTATAGATTCATTTCCTAATTATATTAGTGGATTATTTTAACTTTTAAAATAAAATGTAATATGTATTGACTGATATATTAACATAAATATGTATGCATGAATGTAGACTTTAATGTAAAAAACTAAAATTGAAACTTCATTTAAAGTAGAATAATATACTGAATTTATCATTATCAAATTCATTAATTCAAATTCTAAAAGTAGTGTTTTATATGACCTAAAAAATTGATTTATTCAAAATAAAAGATGAATCGAATTTATCGATCTATTCCAGCAATAAATATATTTTAAATTTACATCCTATTTCAATAAAATTAAGTAAATAGTTTCTCAAGGCAGTTTATTTCATAATGATCTAAATCAGCATATTTCTGTCTTGTAGTTAAAATACTTTATAAATTTTGGAGTGAAAACTTTTTAAATTAATAAAAAAAAAAATTCAAGTAAAGCTGTCACTGTTTTACTGTGGGGCATAGCCTATTTTGAGAAGTTATGTGAACATAATATAAGCTTACTCCCATCATGTCCTTGTCAGTTAAAAAGGGCCTTGATCAGCTTTAATAGATCCCAAATTTCGACCCCAACTCGCTCTTTAGAAATAAATAAACCCCCAAAAGGGTCATTTTCAGTTGAGATTGGGACCTCACGAAACGGCAACATATTGGCCAAGCCTGGAAGTAACATAGCAATACTAGTACCAAAATCGTATGAATTCATTAAATTAATTGATGCTTTTTTTTTTTTTTTATTATAGAATATTTACTTGATTTCGGATTAATCAATTAAATTATTAAACGTTTTAGTCTAGTCACTAATTTATAATGTGAAATAGACAATAATATGATGTGAATGGCAGTGATTTTCAACGCATAAATTATGACAATTATTGAACTTTTAATACTAAATATATACAATGAAAACTCCTTAACAGTCACCTCTATCCAACAGACAATCTTTCCTAGCCTGGAAATTATGAATTTTGACCACATAGACACTCCTCAAATGATCATCAAATTTCAAAAATGAAATCGAACTAAGTAAATCCTCCAATTAATAACTGTTTGTACCATTAATAACAGTCATCAGAAAGTAAACAAACGTTCAATGGGAGAATAACTTTTGAACTGCACAAAGAAATACAGAACATGCGTACTTTTTTATTACATATAAGGAGTGAAGAACATATTTAACATTAATATTTAGAAATGTATGTTTCAACTATTTCATAGAACTTCATTCTGTTTTAACCGAAATGTTTCAAATTGCTCACCAATCACTAATATGAAATAGCGAAGCGTTTAATTAAAAATTAAATGGTCTAACAAGATTCATTTTAAGCAGTAGGTAGCTTGTAGCAAAAATACAAACTCATGCTTAGCATCAATACAAAAAAATGAGTGACAAACTTTTCTGAAGTTTAACCAGTTTAATTTATATCTGCAAGATATATTCTTAACTCAAGTACAAGCATACTCACAGATAGATGAAATTTTATTTATCTATTTAATTTAATACACTTTTTTTTTTAAGATGCTTTCTTTTGGAACAACCTATCAATGAAGGATCAATCCTATGGTTCATACAAGGTTAATCAAAGATTTTCACATTTAATTCATGAACAGAAGTTTATAGAGAGAGGAGGTCATGAATGGTAAAACACTGATAGAAGTATGTTAAATTATATTAATTTAAGAATGGTCAACTAATAATATTATTACCATGATTTTTACAATTACAAAAACATATACATAGATATTTAACCTTAATCATATGAACAAAATGGATGATCAAGAACAATGAATAATACCTATATCGTTTTAACTTCAATTTGATATTTAATTAAAAACCATCTCTCAAAATTTACCTTTGAGATTTACAACCAATAAACATTTTTAAAAATGTATGATAATCACTATAAAAAAATTTAAACATATTTAATAATTCACTTAACCTTTTCGTTAAGTACCTAGTTAAAGAACAAATAACTAATGACCAATAGAATTCTTGTACAACTATTGAGTCCAACTATTTCAACCATTATTTAGCCCTAAAAAAAAAGTAATTTATATTTCAAAGACACCATTTAATAACAGTTAAAATAATGCATATATCCTTTATACAATTACAAATATAAGGATAGAAATTTGTCAATGAAACAAAAAAGAAAAACTAAATAAATTAAACCAGAGGCATGACTACCACACAATTACATCATCTAATCACCTATTACGTAAAAAAATTATTTTCATCCATCAAAATAATTTTAATAAAATACGTAATAAATAAACAACAAATTACACAAAAACTATACTAAACGTCAAACATTTTTAAAACATGTCAAGAGAAAGATATACTTGATGGATTTCGGATATGTACTTTACACGTATCTTGTTTATCCATAATCACTACGATTCTGACCATAACATCGTCACTGGTATATTATTTACAATTATGAATATTAAATTATAAGAACTATATTCCTGAGATTGATTGTACATTATAAAAGCCGAATAACTAAAGTTAATTGTAACTAAGTATTATAAAATATATACAAATAGATAATTGGTACTTTATTTTTCTCTTAAAATTTTTCATTTCCCATTCTAATTAAACAATACACTAAGTAAGAAAAGGAATACTTTAAGATGAGACAAGCACATAATCATTTATAACTGACCTAAGAGATTACTGCAAGAAATTATTAAACAAGAAAGTTTACCTGTGCAGAGCACTAAAGAAAAATTAAATAAATCAATAATGTAATACGGTCATATTTATTATTCATGTTGAATAATGCCCAACACCACAAACAAAAGTTAATAGTATAATTGATGACTAGACAACAATAGAGCTAAGAGACAAACCGAATAAATTGAGTGAGGCCAGAGTTGCCCTAAGGGGTTTGAAATTGAAACACTGCAGGCTAGTAGGTTTCTTATTCTTCATTTGGTTATTATAAAAAAGAAAATCTTTCTGGAATGAAAGCATAATTAAGACTTAGGGGTTTTATGAAGTAACAATATTAAAATCCTAATAATGAAAAACTTAAATGAAGTGACAGAGCAAGTTGTACCCAGATACTTCAAACATATTTTTTTTTTATATTATAAATAATGGTAATTAACTTTTTTTTCTCGGTATATTTTAGAAAACAAATGCCCATTATATATATATATATATATATATATATATACCTTACTATGGGGTCACAGTCATAAAAAGATTATCACCATTTCAATTGTAATTAATACTGAATATTAAGTATGTTAATATACTTATGTATATATATTGGTAATATCAAATTTACATTTGTGAGAAAGAACTATCTGCAGCCGACCCAATCAACCTAATGCAAGATAAATGCCACACAATCATTATAGAGTATATCTAATTAAGATAGTGATACTGAGCCTACTTTTTAGTCGGTAGGAAAATTGTAAGGAAAAACCTTGTCTGAAATTGCCAACTCAAATTTTCAGGCTTGACACTTATTCTGTAATTGATGTCCAGTCTTCATCCATAATATGGAAAATACTAACAACTAACTTTCTGATAACAGGATCTCTTCCTATACAAAAATTGAAATGATTTATCAAATACGGATTAATTCTGTTAACAGGGAGTAGTTAAAATACCAAAAAGCAGGTGTTCCAAGCAACGTTTAAAAATCGTTGATTGGAATGTACAGCACTTTATTTGTTAGATGTGGAGTTATAAGTCAGTAAAGTGTTTTCCTAGGAACTGATTTCAGTCCAACGAACAGTATATAATATTTTAGTTTAAATTTATCATAAAGAGATAACGAAAATTCCACTTTTGAAAAACAAAAGGAAACTTGCTTAACTAATAATAATGAATAATATTTATGATAAAGATGAACAAATCGATTATTACCTTACTGCCAGTTACCGAAAAACACCTTAATTATATTAAGAATGGTATTTCCCAACAATTACTTCAAAACCATGAAGTCTATAGCCATATAAAATTCTAAAATTACTTGAAATTCAAATAAGAACTTTTCAATCACTCTTGTTTAAAAAAATTGGTCGCACATCAACATGAGTAATTAAAAATGAAACTTTTTCAAAAGAATAAAGCAATTCGAGCAAAAAAATATATACAAATTTGAATTCTAATAAATTATCAATTCTATTTATTCATCAAATGATAACCTGATGGTTTAATCAGAGTTCCTTTCTAATTAAATATTTTGCAAATAACAAATTATAAACTCATCATGGCTCAAGTGCCTATTGAATCTATAGTTACCAACCAAATCTAGTAGCCACTTGTATTCCAATGTTGAAAGGTCTGATATAATTGTTTTGAGCATTAATGGCTAGACTTCTAGAAAGAATATGAAAATATTCAACTTTTTTTTAAAAAGCTTAAACAAATCAATAATCCTTTTAATGTAATTTATGAAAAATGCAATAGAAAGATATAGACTATTAAGTTATAATACTTAAGTCTCAGCAGTCTAAAATATTCAAAATAATATTTTTTTTTTATAAATAAGCCACATTGTTGTTCATTTTGGCATCTTTGGATCGTTTTTTTTTCTTTTTTTTTTTTCTTTTTTGTGAAGGTGTACATCTGAAAATTACATGACAAGAGGACTTAATATTTAAACACAAAAATATGACTAATTGTTTTTATTAAAAACAATTTGAGATTCCACACTAACAATATTCAACAAATTACATGACTGATTTAAACTCTATAAACCTCATACAATCAAGATAAATCACAGATAGGATCCAAATAGTAAAAAAAACTCTAAACCAAACACTACAAATTCGATCCTCAATTCTTTCAAAACTAAAAAATAAGATGGAAATTAAACACGGACACATCTTACTAAAACCTGTTGCCTATAAACCTTGCATCACAGATAAATGGAACAGCCAAAAATACATTTTTTAAACTTAAAGGCTTTCAGACCATCCCAAAAACATTCAGAACAATTACAAAAGCACCCCAGTATGTGAACAACTTTACATACTGAACTTCTATGGTGCTTATAAATGACATGGCCAACAACACTCAATCCATTCATAATCCAGGTGAATAGGAGCTGGATGAGGTTGAGGTTCCTTCTTGTCTCGTAACTAATCCTAGTATCTCGTCAGGAGATGTCACTTGTTACAATTTCCATTTATGTCATTGTTTAAATTTATGTCAGAAAATTAACTGATTGTAATGATTATTTTTAACAGAGGTGAATACAGATAAAATATTTATATATATATATATATATATATATATATATATATATATATATATATATAGTGAAATATGTTAATGAGAAAACGCTTAAGACAAAATGTCAGTTAACACAAAATCATAAGACAGACCCAAGGAACTATTATGTACTTTCATACTTTTTTTTCCTCCCTTATCATGACACAAAAGAGATTAAAGAAATTCCGCTTCTTGGTATAAACTAAACACAGAAAACACCAGCTTTGCTGGCAAGAATTAGGAGAGGTTTGAAATGAAAGAGACACAGTGTCTCATTTAACATGAAAGAATGCTAACTTGACTTTGAAATACCGAAAAACATCAAGATAGCTGGTGAGATGAGCCAATGTTGTTTAACTAATCCCACTTCTCCTGACAATTTTTTGTTGTAAAATTTAAAATGAAAGTACACTCACTGTCTTAAAATGTACTCTTAATGTAAAAAATAAAATAAAATTATATACATATAAATTTATTTATTTTTTTACATTAAGAGTACATTTTAAGACAGTAATGTATTTTTTTAAGACAACTGAGGCCCAAACCTTATTATTAAAAAAGTTTGTATGACTAATAAGTATTTTAGATATTTTTTTTTAAATGCACAGCATACCAAAAAAAAAAAAAAAAAAAACGACTAATGTACAAAAGCCTCAATGATGTCAATAATGGGCAAAAATCTGGCTTATTATTATTAAATAATACTTTTTTAATATTTGAGACTACTAATGATCATACCTTATTTATACTTGTGAAATGATCCCCTTCCTTGGTTATCCTCAATGATGGATAAACTATATTCTTACTACCGTACCATTAATGCTGCTTTTTATGGATTGCTGTTTCTTTCTTTATTTATTTTTTTAAACAAGATGATTATTAGGTATGTGGCTATTATTTCTTAATTGATATTAGTGTGAATTAAACTTGCCATTTCTTCCAAAATTACCTCTGATTCATTGGAAACTATACACTGTATACCAATAAAAAATGGTATATAGAAACTGAATTTTTCACAAGTTTCGCTCAAAAACCAGAGAAAGATAATTTAAACTACTGGGAGATACAATTTAACACATTAGGTGCGGCATCGGTCCCCGGGGTCCGATACCTGAACTGAACAGGATACCCCAAAAATACGCCGTCGCCCCTAACCTGTTAAACACATTGTTACGAATAAAACATCAGGCCATGGCCAAACCTCATATCATGGTCATATGGTGGCATGTAATAACCAGGCTACTCTAAATGCTCTCATGGAATCGTTTACCCATCTAGTCACTATTTCACTAGTTAGTAACTTATATTGTGGCCCGGCTCTAAATAATACCAATTCAAATGAAACATAAAATTTCTATATTGAACTAAGTAATAAACATATCAAACTATTTACTTTTTGAAAAAAAAATATATAACAACATAAACTAATGACTCAGAGGAGAGCTAATTTTAATTAAAATTTAATCTTCAAAAGTAACAAGTAATTAAGAATTATATATTTAACATATTAAGAAATTATGTAACAGTTTCCCCAAAAAATAGTAAATTAAAAATAAAATTATGAATAAAAATGTTTCTTCTAAAGTTTAACTCTTTATAGTAAGCTAAAAAGACATAGATAAAATATAACTTCAGTAATTTCATATTTATATTTCAAATTAATTTTTCCGTGCTAACTAAATAAGGAAAACATAAATGTACAATTATCGTACCATAAATATTATGAAATAGTCCTACGTAATAAAAAATAAAATAAATAACAAATAAATAAATGGCTTTCGTACTACCACCTACCATTTGAGTGATTTACCATGATTATAAAATTTGAAAAAGAAAAAAAATTAGCCTATTTTTTAAATGATGAAGTATAAAAGATATCCGATAAAATTGAATAAACAAAACATAGACATGACTTAAAAACTCTGAGGGTGCTTAAATTAGAATCTAGTTCAAGTTCCTGGAAGATAAGTAGATATTTCATCTTCATTCCAGTATCACCATTACCACGGTAATAGAACACATTTAGTTGCCAAACAGAAATTTTTAAGTTAAACTTGATTTTTTTTTATTTATGATTGAAGATTTTAGAAAATTAATTAGTAAATATATTATCATTTTAATTGCTTTCGCCAGCCTATTACTAACTATTAAATCATTTTTAGAATAGCATAAAGCACAAGTATATTGCTACAGTTTAAAAAGGAATAACATTTCTACCCTCTAGTATAACAATTTTTGTATGCATTTATACTAAACAGATATAAAATCAACAATAATAGGGAAAAATAAGGAAAAAACAACAAAAAAATAAATTCATGAAGCTAAGACTAACTATAATTAAAAAACCTTATGAAAGTTACCTGAAATGACACATTATTAACAAGTTTGAACCTCAATTAACTGGCCATAATTAATACCAATGTATATAAACAACAACATTCACCCAAAAAATACAATGAACCATTCATTTAGTTACGAAAACTATGTTCAGAAAAATGTTCGCTTTGTTAACACCCGTTAACTCCATTATCTGCAAGCGGTTTATCTGTTTTTCCGCTAATTTTAAATACATCCTGTATAGATCCATAGTAACAATTTCGGTAGGTGAAGGCGTATATCGAACAAAACAAATCAAACAAATTTGTCTTCTCAATTCCTAAGAGAATTGCCAGTGATCATGTCTTAAAAATCAAGAATATTTTTCTTAAATATAACAAAAACTATCGACCGATTTAATTTTTTTCATAACTCGTGAGTTATATTCCTATTATTAACGCGAAGTGAAATGTCTTAATATTGACATTAATGTGTATGTACATATCCATTTCAACATAATTTTGGTTTTCCTTATGAAAATAACGATTTTTTTTTAATCTCTATAATTTTTTTAAATCTTTTAACAGTTATCAAACACTTTCACGTACTTTAAGTGAGACTGTCAGAAAAATAATATTGATTTTGCAAAATGATTTTATTTACACACATATATTCTGGACTTAAAAGGAACCAAAATGCTATACACTATATTTAACAAAAAATCTATTTCTTCAAATATTTTTACATTGAATAAAGTAAAGTGTTAAAATAAAAAATATTTTTTAATTATTTAGTCTTTTTTTTGTCATTTACAGTTTATCTGTCAAATCAGATTAACCTCAGAGATTGCGCCAACCTAGTCCATAAATTCCAATAATCAAAAATTTACTGTGTATAGACCCATAACAAATGTTTAAAGCGCCTAAGTTAAATTTAAGGGATGGAGCACATGGAAGATAATCAGGCTATAATTAATTGTACTGAAACCTTGCTTCACAAAAGTTTAAAAAATATATAGAAATTAATTCATATTTTAAAAAGGGTATTTGTTGTGAACTTAAAAGTCTGAACCACATCCAACCAAATATAAATTTAATTTTGTCATTCAATGTTAGAATATTTTATTTGAATTTTTAAACATAACATGAATAATTATTAAAGGCATATAAGTAAATACCATTACATCATTAAGCCTTACACAGCAGGTAGATGTATCACCCACTTAATACCACAAGGTAGGTATGTGGTTTAATAATTTAACAATTTTTTTATAGAATCAGACTTTTCGCTCTTTATATCTTATAAAATTTTAATCTGTTTTCTATCTTAAAAAAAGAAACTCCAATCAGTCGTTCCAATTTCTCTCTCTTTTCCTAACTTCTCTCATTTTTTATTAATATTATTATAATTATTACAACTTTATTTTAGAATAAATAACTGGTAAAAATTAAATATTGTCACAGAAGCATTCTTGAGAATGTGTATTTGATATAAAAAGATACCATAGAAGAATAATTTAGTTGGGATCCAGCTCCTGAAAAAAATAAATAATTTAAGTATATATATATATATATATATATATATATATATATATATATATATATATATATATATATATATATATATATATATATATATATATATAATAATAATAATAATAATAAATTCTTTATTTATTTGTTCTGCGACATGTCCCTTAAGAACAAAATTAAATAATACTCAAAGAGAGCTTTAGAGCCTTAGAGTAAAGGCTTCATTCGAATATACAAATTGAAATGAAACTAACAACGATAAATAATTAGGGAATCCCTAGCATAAAAAATGTAAAAATAAATGAAAGTTAAATATTCAATTAAGTGGAAGGAAACTAGTTTTCACATCCAGTAATATATACATATTTACACACTTATATATATATATATATATATATATATATATATATATATATATATATATTTATATATAAATAGAATACATTTTAGTAATTTATAATGCAACCGGAAATTATCATGATGTATCAGTATTACATTATTTAACATCACACTATTTCTACGTTGAATAACTAGATTTTCAGAATATTTAAGTACCTTCCTTTCTGGGAATAAGGAATCAATATGACACTTCATGATTCAGTTTTTTTTTGTGTAGAAGCGATCCCCCATTTACGTTATAAGTAAATGAAATTTTTAATAAAATTCATCTGCAATACAGGTTATTATTACAATACTTCTCTGACTGCTATTTTAAGCAGAATACCAAATATTCGTAGAACAAAGTATACTGTTATTTCATTGAAAAAAAGTTTGAGCTAACACAAAATAGTCGTTGACACTTGGCTTCATCAAATATGTTTGTCACACATGTTCGTCCAAAATTTGTTTAAGTAGTCTTAATGTTTCTAGATCTAAGATTTTATAAGAAGGTGATTTGGCCTCAAAAATGTTTAATCACAAAGTTTCTTTCCCCTATTAAGGGTATCCATTTTATAGAAGCTGGATGTACCCCTCAGAGGGTCTCCTGACCCCAATAAGTAATTAAAAACTAATTTAAATAACTTACTGATTCAGCTCGATGAGGGCACAGCTCTTTGTAAATTGATTCTATAATTGGCCTTCTGAAAAAAAAATTATAACACAAATGAATAAATGACCTTAAAAAATAAAATGTTTAGTTCTATCATTTAGATTATAGAAAATCATATATTTAAATTTTTTCTCATTCTTAGTTCAGCATATAGGGGGAAACTAAAAGACTTGATGTCAAAAAGTAATGGTAATTTATATTCCTGATGGATTCTGAGCCTTTCAAGGGTTTGCCCAACAACTATTTATGCACAGATATTAATTAACCCTTTAACCGGGCAGGACTTATAAATGCGTCCTTGAAATATATGTTGTACCCTGGAACTGGTGGGACTTATATTTCCGTACAACAGAGGTATTAGTCATAGATACATGTATCTATGTTTATATATATAAATAAATAAATAATTATATATACACATATTAATAATAATAAAAACAACAAATATTTCAGGACGTCTATATACGTCCCGCCCGGTTAAAAGGTTAACCACATTGGAACTGTCCAGGGTGCTGAGAAGAATGAGAACAAAGCTGACTGTGGCTGATTTCTTCTGACTGAACCCTAACTAGTTGTCCACAGAGTTATATTATAGTAACAAGAAAATTTGATATCCCTAGTGCCATTTCAAGAAAGTAACCTATTTTTGTGGAACCCAAACAGTTATGATTAAAAACGTAAAAATAAATTTAATAAAGATGCACAAGCATTGCTCAATTGCTAAAATAAATCAGTCTGAGATCAAAAGGCACTGAATTTACGCTGGCACTGTAATTCATGCTCCATGCGGCTGAGCTTAATGATTTTCGCTCTATCGGAAGGGGTTTATTCAAGGGCATTATGCAGTATTGACAATCCAACAATAATAAAATAAATAATACAATCCTACCTCGTTATACATCGTCATGGAAAGTTGTGTGATTGACTAAGGTGAGACAGCTAGAGTGGGCCACCGGTGGTACACACCGGCGTGAACGTGTTAATATGGCAATTTTTTAAATATATTTTATATGGTTTTGTGTTATTTTCATTCACTCAATAAGTTTTTGTCTCAATATATATGGCCGAAATTCAACTTACATCTACGAAATTCTTAGCTCCAACAAAACGGTACTTAGTGACTTTAATGATCTGTTTAATAAACTAGTGAAATAGACACTAGCAATGGAAAAAATTAAATGATTGCTTAAATTAAAGACTTAAAATACACAAGAAATTATGAAAGTAGGTAAACGGCAAGAGGAGATATTGGTGGTCAAATTTGACTTCAGTTCAAAGAAAAACAAACAGGTTAAAACATATGACACAAATTTGTTGAAAAATAAAAATGTAAGCATGTGCCATTTTGGGGGATCCCAGGGAGGTGTAATAAAATATAGGTATAGAAAAAAGGATAAGAAAAGGACAGTTGTTCTTGGGTACTGAGAAGTGGGACACATTCAGAAGATCTTTTGCAGTTGAATTTAAAGAAGATTGTTTTGGTTCATATTCTGAAAGTGCAAATGTTCTGCTGGATAAATGGAGGAGTACTACAGAGAAATTTGAAGAGATTAACTCATAAGGAGCATACAAAAAAAAAGACTAAAAGTTTTTATAAATATATTACTTGCCTATTTATGTCAAATTTTAAATTATAAAATATATATATCAAGAGTGAAGAAAACTTTTTATTGAAAACCCTGTGAGGAAACAAAAAATCAAATATTTTGAGGGAATGAATATTATTGTTTTTTGTTTTTAATTTTAAAAATGATTAATTATTACTTTATATATATATATATATATATATATATATATATATATAAAATTTAAGAAAATTTTTTTCAGGCTGTAGTAAAGTAAACCACCAATAAATATAACTTTGCCCTATCCCATATATTCCTGTATTCAACCACTCAAAAACATGCTTCGGTGAAAGTAATCAGCTGGTTTTGATGAAACAATACTTTTTTATAAGGATTAATATAACTTATAAGATAATATAAGATTATAAGATAACACTAATTATGATTTTAAAAACCTAATAACACTAATTATTATTTTAAAAAATGTAAAATTAAAAATCAGTATTATAAAAAAATTTCAAAAATATTAATTAAATCAGATATTTATTATATTAAATAAAAATCAATTGAAAAAAGTCCTTTTTCCAGTAATTATGGAAGTTAAATTTCTATTAAGGTGTCTAACTATTGATAAAAATGATCGTTTCTTTTTTTTTCCAAGCCACATTTGTAGGCTTAAGACAATCTCCATCAAACTAGTCTTGATTAAACTCATAACCACTCCTGAAAAATATTTTTTATTTATAAAAAATTTCCTTTATTTGAGTGTGCTACACCTTGTCTCCTAGACACAACTGAATCTTATTTGATCTTAATTAAAACTGGAAGATATACATGAAATAGACTACTTTTGCTCCCTGTTGATTAAGAAAAACACTGTTGCAGTCATCCTTATTTTTATTTGGGACTAACAAGGGGAGGGTACAGCTATGGGGTCGTCGATAGGGCCCATTTTTTTTTTTGTGATTCTACATCGAAAAATAGTCGACACATGTCCGAGCGTTCCGTCTAATGGGCCTTAGGTGCTGAGAAATAAAATAAAATACCTTGAAAATCCTTTATTTTTTATCTTGAGTTTGGAAAATGATATCGCCATGATTCTTTCACTAATTCATTTATTTTAGAGAGTAGATTAAAGGAAAAATACAATCGTTAAAGAAAATATTTCTCCAATTTAATTTAAAAAAAGCTTCAAGTTTTCAAGTAAACTAGCTTTATACATTTTTTCACATAAAAAACAATAGCAGAATTGAGTTCAGCACCTCAAGAAACCTTGATGTCTTAAATATCATCCAAAACAAAAAATAATAATTTTTTCCTCTCAGGAGCAGCTTAAAAATGTTTCAGCAAAATTGT
The DNA here is from genome assembly GCA_911387785.2 of Aelia acuminata. NCBI lineage: Eukaryota > Metazoa > Arthropoda > Insecta > Hemiptera > Pentatomidae > Aelia > Aelia acuminata. The sequence continues at coordinate 16,976,787 of OU426980.1, forward strand.
ATGTGTAGTTTCAAATTCTGCATCTCGTGTTGAGCTGATCCGATTTTTATGTTCTTGAGCTCGTTGCATAGAAGAAAGCTTCCTTTTTCTAACCATATAAATAACTATTGTATTATCTCGGGAAGCTCTTGTAAAAAATGGTCCTCAAAATAAAAATTAAATTCAAACTTTTCTTTATATTATGTTGATTCCTGAACACGTAAAAATATCTCGATTAGGTAAAAATGTGTAACTCTAGAGCCTTTATTTACCCTATAAATTTGATGAGAATCGGTAGAATTTTCTCCGAAATATGGTCTGATTTTTGGATGTTTAACGAAATTGTAAGGGTCTAGCCTTAGCAAAACTTTTAATGCAATTTTTAATTTTTTTTTTTTTTAATCTTCCCAAAATTTACTTATAGGTTTTTTTGATTGTCCTCAAAACAAATCTGAAAACTGTTATGAAACAAAAGAGCCGAGTAACAACCAAAAACAATACTAATAATTTAAAAAAAAATCCAAGAATGAAAGAAAATAAAAAGTTAGTCGATCACTTTGAGAGAGAGGTTTGTAAGAGTTTTCAATAACAAATAACAATTAGGAATGATTCACATCGTATCAGTTTTAAAATCCCCCACCTACCCTCACCAGTAAGTAAACAAAGAGTATATGCGGACGAGTACAAAATACGTTTTTCTATTTTAGTTCACACTTGTTTCATTATACCACCTTCACATTGGAAGTATATCCATAAGAAAAAAGTATTACTTGTTGATGGCGAGGGCATAGAAAAAACACATTGCATATAGATCATTGAGAAAAAGTAGTTTTAAATTTTAGTTCGTATGAAGTTCAAAATCATTTTTTGTAAGGCGAACGTGAAACAATTGGGATGAACCCATTTTCTCCTAGCCGACCAAGAAAAACAAAATAGGCTCCGTAAAATGAATTTACTAGTGATAAAAACATCGTGAAAAGAATGGAAATAATTACTTTTTAGAGTTATCTTGATGGAATATTCTGGCAAAATACTGACATTAAAAAATCATTTTGTGCAAAACTGTTTTTGTTTCATAACAGTTTTCAGATTCGTTTTGAGGACAATCAAAAAAACCTATAAGTAAATTTTGGGAAGATTAAAAAAAAATTAAAAATTGCATTAAAAGTTTTGCTAAGGCTAGACCCTTACAATTTCGTTAAACATCCAAAAATCAAACCATATTTCGGAGAAAATTCTACCGATTCTCATCAAATTTATAGGGTAAATAAAGGCTCTAGAGTTACACATTTTTACATAATCGAGATATTTTTACGTGTTCAGGAATCAACATAATATAAAGAAAAGTTTGAATTTAATTTTTATTTTGAGGACCATTTTTACAAGAGCTTCCCGAGACAATACAATAGTTATTTATATGGTTAGAAAAAGGAAGCTTTCTTCTATGCAACGAGCTCAAGAACGTAAAACTCGGATCAGCTCAACACAAGATGCAGAATTTGAAACTACACATACAATTTTGCTGAAACATTTTTAAGCTGCTCCTGACAGGAAAAAAATTTTATTTTTTGTTTTGGATGATATTTAAGACATCAGGGTTTCTTGAGGTGCTGAACTCAATTCTGGTATTGTTTTTTATGTGAAAAATTTTATAAAGCTAGTTTATTTGAAAACTTGAAGCTTTTTTAAAATTAAATTGAAGAAATATGAATAATTCTTTAACGATTGTATTTTTCCTTTAATCTACTCTCTAAAATAAATAAATTAGTGAAAGAATCATGTCGATATCATTTTCCAAACTCAAGATAAAAAAAATAAAGGATTTCCAAGGTATTTTATTTTATTTCTCAGCACCTAAGGCCCATTGGACGGAACGCTTGGACACGTGTCGACTATTTTTTGATGTAGAATCACCAGGAAAAAAAAATGGGCCTGATCGACGATCCCATAGCTGTGCCCTCCCCTTGTAAGTAACTCTTTGATTTGGAATACAAAATATTTTATATATATAACAGGCTAATAACCTTATCATCTATATACTTAAAAAAAGACCTGTTATACTTTCTTACGAAGCAAGAAATTGTCTTCCAAATTCAGTGCCCAACTCAATTAAAATGTGTACTGGATGCTTTGCATCTGAAGTAGTTGAACACAAGGTTAGGACACTACACTATACTGTAGATTGGGCATTTCAATAACTAGTTTGAAAGTGGTATAGATGAACTAGCACTGTGGCTTGAAGAAATCGCGAGAAGCTATTCCACAATTAAAAATCTTGTTACTTCAAATTCAAAGTTTCTACGCAAAGTCCACTGGTATCGAGTAACTGATGGTCATTTGAAAATTCAGGACAATATGTACTTTCAATCTAAAGAGTTTTTAGCTTTACATCTTTTGGTACAAGAATTGTTGCTGGCTCACTAACTATTACGAACCTTGGTCATTAATTGAAGCTAATGTGGAGCAGATGTGTTTAGGAATGATTCACTTTCAGAAACAATGTCCCTTCTCATGTTTTTAGGATGACTTTTACAACTCATCATATATTTTATTTTACCGTCAGTTATTTTTAAGCTTATTTTTTCATAGCTCCCCTTTTCAGAGAAAAAAAAAACATTCAAGAAGCAACTGTGAATAATTAATCCACAATTTTTCAACTGGAGCTCTTTTTGTACATAACTGAACTAGACTGGTTACAATATAATAAAATTATTGGCATTCAAGCTCCTTCTGATACAATAAAATTAATAAATAAAAATTCATATATTAGGACAGACATTGTTGAATTTTAAACCCTTTTAAGACTACACTGATTTGTATAGTCACTGACTTATCATGGCTGTAATTTATGATTTATCAGGGCTGAGTGCGTCAATTCCCATGGCCATAGCTCAGATTTATCTGTGCACTCACTTTAGCATTAGAAGACAGTACAATTATCTTACATTTCATCTCTATCTCCATCTAGTGGTTCCCATGACAAGTTATAGGACCTTATATTGCCACTAGAATTCATAGAAATGAATTTTTTATTATACAAAAAAAAATACTATATTATGTATTATAATTAATTGTTACAAAATATTTTTACAATTAATTATTAAAAAAAAAACTAATACAAAAGTATATCGGAAGAAAAAAAAGTGAATAAGGCCAAAAAATTTCCTGCTGCTGAACTAGTCTCATAGGCAGGGCTACAATACGCTCACAGTACTCAATCCCTAAAGGGTTAAATAAAAGGAGAATCAATAATAATATGTTAAACTTACTTAGCACTGAGGCCTCCACCAGGTGGCAGATCAGCAATTTTCACATCTCCTAAATAACCTAGAACTTGCCTAAACCCCATGTCTAGTTTATTGCTAACAACTTCTAAAAAAAAAAAAATCATTTAAATGTAATTAGAAGTGCAGTTGTGATGAAATACAAAGTTATATAATAAATCAATCTTTATTTCCATCTAAATATAATAAATTCACAAGACAGAAGATGGACATACAAATTTATAGTACTATCACAATGATATTACATAAATTAACTAAAGACAAAAACAATCCTTTGGGGCGGGAGACCCAGGTTCGACTCCCGGCTGAGCCCAATCTTTTCTCTTCAAAAATAAAATATTTAAAATTATTTATTTGTTGTTTACCATTGTCAGTTATCTTCCTAACTTGTTATTTCTAATGATAAATTTGCCTGTTTTAGTGGAACAAATGCATCTGATATGTGATACTGATTCTCCAAACTTGCTAATCTAGTGATTCATTAACTTATTTAAGTCAATATATGTGCCACTTATAGTTCCGAACATGAAATATTGTTTACGAAATGCTCATCTGTCTTTGTCCTAATATTCTTAAAGCTAGTGCTAGTCACAATTTACTTTCAATTTCATGATTTGTCAGTATTTGGTACTTTGAACATCTTCGTCATCTTAATAATATGATTGGTTCAGAGTCTATCAGACTCCATCCGGTTTCAAGCAATCAATCAGTGGTATAAACTGAGGGTTTAGTTATAGATATGTATCTTTATGTCCAGCTAAATGCTATTTCATTATTTAATAGCTTTTATATGCTGCTACAATTCAAATTGAAAAAAAATATTAATGCTGAGAACTTATGACAAATTTCACAGAATTCCACATTAATTACCAAGCATATATTTAATATTCATTTTAAAAATAATAAAAGAAAAATCTATTACTAATATATCTAGGGGAGAAAACTACAACTAGGTAACTACATTTCCGCTATTATGAGGAAAACTCAAATTAATGTTTTTCTATGATTTCTGGAGAATTTGAAGTCCTGATTAAATTTTAATTCACCAACTTTTCTAAATTTTATTTAATTAGAAGTAGTTATGAATGAGATCTAGGTAAATAGAAATCCCTGCCTAGCACTTTTAGCACTAAGAATATTTGTGATATTAATTTATCAGTATTATACTACCAAATGTTTAAATAGCACCTTCGAATTGTCAACAACAGTTACCCCTAGTTTCAGTGGCGGATCCAGGGGAAGGGCACGGAGGGCGCCCCCCCCCCCCCTTGGAGGTGAGGACACCAATAAATTATTACTATTTCAGTATAAAAAGGGCTATCTTTTATAATTTTTTAAACTCCTTAAATGAAAAATGGATTGTATTTAAACATTTAACAGAAATTTACTACTTAAATGTGCACTGATAATTTAAATTAGGTCCTTTATGATGCAAAACAAAATAAAAAAGTGCGCCCCCCTAAGAAAATTACTGAATCTGCTACTGCCTAGTTTTAGTATGTTTTGGACATAAACTAATGCAATTTTATTTTTAACTATACATACATATATATACATATTTTGCCAACTTTGTAGTTACCTAATTGTAATACTAAGAGAACCCAGTTACCTAATTGTAACCCCAAGAGGTGTATGTGAAAAATATCATATTAACTAACCTCTAACTAAACTTTCTATATTTTTATTTAAAGCTTGATCTCGTTCTATTGCTTCTTGAGATGGTTTGGGGGCTGCTGGAAACGTTACAAGTACAATGCTCATATTATCACGACTTCCCTGTTAAAAAAAAAAAAATATTCTGACAAACATCGAACAAATTAAACTTAGCACACAAGTTCACAGTAATTTTATAATTAATGCAACAATTAAGATCAATAAATTTCCTAAACAATTATTAAAAATAAATATAAAATATTGCAAAACTTATGATATATTTTAAAGTGAAAAAAAAAACCCTTTAATTTCTAAATGACTCAAATTGAACTATTATGTTCATATAACAGTAAGTAAAACAAATTTATTCTTTGAATTTATTTTAGAACCATTCTGGTACTCATAGAGTGTCTTAAAGACTCCTTTTATTGTGATCATAAAAGAAATTTAACAATTCACGTTTACTTTCTGCAGATTAAAACATTAATTAAACCGGAGTTTACTGAAATCTTTATATGAAATCCCTGTCTTTCCCAGATCATTTTTCTAATCATTCGAGGTCATCGAAAAAGTTGTAATAAGACACATCATTTAGTGAAATTGGTATAATTACATTTAAAATACCATAATCGTTATTGAATTGATAGCATCCTACTGCAGCCTCATAATATATACGTCTACATTTTTACATTCTCTCTCTCTCTCTCTCTCTCTCTCTTTAGCCAACGGATAATAACATCCAAAAAGCCATTTAAGAATAGAAACATCATCTGTATTAAATAATTTTACACTTATTTAACAAAACCAAAACACCCTTTTTAAGGCATTGAGTCATTTGTATCTGCCTATTAAGTGAACTAATAATCACCAATAGTTTATTAAACTTATCAAAAGGGGGTCTAAGTTACATCAAAGGATGGTAGTAGATTTTTTTTTCTTGTATGAGATGTGGCTGAGATGCAAAAGCCAAGTTTCCAACCTCGGCAGCCGTTCACTTTTCACATCCCAGTTCAATTTTGAATATCCCAAAATCGGCAAAATTTTGGTACTTTTATCGGTTTTCACCGTTTAGACCATTTTGACAAAACTTATTCCCTAAACTTTTAAACTAGATTAAATTTCCAAAAATTTGAGACTGAAACTAGCTCAGTAGAATAAATAGGTTCTCAGATGCTGATTTTCAAAATTTGCCAACTTTTTATCTTTTTTCCAGAAAATGAATTACAATTATGTTTCAATGCGTGCAACTCCGTGTAGAATGAGCTCAAAATTTTAATTTTAGCTTACTCCTGTGTAGAGGAACTAATTAAAAACGTAAAAATATCCGTTTCTGTAGTTGCTGCTACCTTCTTTTGGTGAGTATATGGGGATATGATAGAATATTACATAGAATTAAGTATATAAGTAGGTAGGTTCTTGGCAATTTTTCATCTGGAGTATCCCTTTTTGAGTTGCAGGCATTGGAGCATTAGTATATTTTATTTCTGCTAAATTAGGGGAAAATTGCCAAATATCAGTAATTGTTTTGGCTAAATGACCTAAAAAATGTAATTTTAAGTTAATCATTTGACACGAAATTTTGTGATCTTTTACGTTTTTTAAGATATGCAAGGTTTTACAGTAACATTGACTCCGGTACTGTAGCTGTCTTCTGGTTGTGTATATTGATTTCCCCCTACACCATCCTTCCCCCCTCCTTCACCACCCCAATGTTGCAATTCTTTCTTCCAGATCCTCCTTTTCATCTTTCCTCTTGAAGTTCTCCATCTCTCCTTTTCTTTTTTGGGCAATACTTGAATAGCCTTTTTGTCCACCTTTCTTCTAACATCCTCAGAACGCGGCCAAATAATTTAAACACTTTATTTTCTATTGCAAGTTCTCTAATCTGGGAGTTTGGAATGTGCTGCAGCCTTGAGATCCTACAATTAAACTCACTCTTTTCCTATTAAGTCAACTTGTATTATCCCAATTACGGGCAAGAAACTTTTCGTTAAACTCAACTTAAATTTTAGTTATTGAAGAAAAAACTTCTGTCTAGAACATTAGCATAACTTTCACAGAGCAAACTTTTTCTTTATAAGTTAGTTAAATACTTTAATATGGAACTGTTTCAAAAGAGTTAATGAGTTTGTGCCCTATGCTTTCTTTAAGTAATAAAAGAAAAAAATCTGAAAAGGAAAAATAACATAACATTTGAATAAAAATTATACCTTATAAAGGCAAGTGTCTATAACTTGATTTGTAATAGCCTCTAAATCATCAGTCAGCAACAATAAAGAACGGATGTAATCACAAACATCTTCATTTGACATGACATCCCAAATACCATCACATGCTAGGACCAAGAATTCGTCATTTTCTTCATCTCTATCCTTTAACAAAACCATTCATATTGTTAAGATAAAACAAATAAAAACAATAAGATCTTATAAAATTTGCTGTTTCTGTTATACTGATTAGATGTTTTTAATAGAGAATAGAAATCAATATAATGAAAATTTGGATTCCTTTAATATCTAAAAGAAAAATAATATTCATAGTAGAAAACGCTGTGAAAATGAAAATTAGGCTACATTAGGTTTTTGTGCCAACATCTCATTATCATGGCATATCCAACCTCTAATTTGATAATCCGGCTTGGAATATTAAAATTCTGAGCCGGTTTCTTGGATTAGTTGGTTCTGAAAACCTTATGAATCCGCCCCCAGTATATGTTCTTGTTGTGTTTGCATAAATTGCAATTGAAAATGACATTATTTTTTTTTTAATCTAGGCAATTACTTACATCAAAATAAATAAATCTTAATTTTTTAATGTCACACTGTGAAAAATTTAGATTTTTGTATTTCTTTCAAATACAATTGTTATGTTTAAGTGGAAAGGGGGCGGAGAGCACTATGAAAAGGTAAAATTTTCGGATTTTACCAACTTCAGATTACCCACGGGAGCTTAATATTATGTTATTGAGGAAGTTGTTTTTAAAAAAATAATTTGGAATTTTAGTAACTACGATATTTAAAATGGTAATCTTTTCAGATTTCATTCAAACGGAGGTCCAATAATTTATAATGTTTAAACTATTTAATTAGAAGATAAAAGATTCGACCACGGCCGGGAAACAAAGGTCTAATATTATGTTATCGAGGAAGGAGTTTTTGAGAAAAATAACAATTTTGAATTTTGGTTTGGATGCTGAACTTACTTGCTGAGAACTGTCAGTTATCAATATAGCACTGATTCAACAAAAATACGGAAGTACATACTACTGACTATGCTTGAAAGATTTGAAGATTTCGGCAAAACATACTACTGCTGCTGAAGTGCATGCTGCTTGTACCTAAAGAGCGTTTCTTTAGATTGCTGAAACTTCCTAAAGAAAATATCAGCAATAGACAAAGAAGTATGAGGAATGTGAAAAACAAAAATAACAGATAATTTTTTTTAAATATTTATATGTAATTTTCTATTTTATGATATTTTTTCTCCTTTTTTTTCTTTAATTTTTTAAATACATAATTTTTAAAAATAAATTTAAATAATATGTACGTGTATTAATGTAGGATTAATTATGTACTTAAATTACATTTGTATATATGCATGAATTAAGTTGCATATTTTAACAAACAGAACTGACAGTGCTAGGCAGTGTTGTAATGTTTACAGCAAAATAGAACACTGGCTACATTGTACATTAACCCCTATAAATTTATAGTGCCCCTTGAAGTTCCTTATAAATGATTTAGACTGTATTTCGACGGGAAACACTACTGCTGTGTCAGTTCTTGGCTTGGCCAATTCCCATCGCTCCCTTTTCAGTTGAAAACGGCCTTGATAAACTCTATTAGAACACAGCTTTCGACTTCCGCTCGTTTGGTTCACTGGAATGAGATGAACAAACGGCAAAGGGATCCTTTTCGGTTCAGACTGGGGGACTTTTCTACTTTACTCCCCCTATGATTACTTATATGGAACAGTTAGTTACCTTGGAGGTTTCTTTCAAATTATAACACATGATCAATAAATATGAATTCATTGTAAAAATTGTTAAAAGGTTAAGTCCATATATTTCTCATATTATTTAATAATATAATTTCTAATTCTATTAATAATTTCTCATATTGTTTAAAAGTTAATAATGAAAGGATTTGAATTGTTCAATTGCTTCTTTATTTATTTTATATTATTTAATTCATTTGACAAGTGTTTACAATTTGTATTTGGTTATGTGTTAATAAAATAATTTAAATATACATGTGTTTGTTTATTTAAGGTAACTTAAAAAGTAACAGATATTATGGTTTTTATACTTTTTTAATTTCTTATCATTTCTTTTTTTACTGTACTTCTGTTTTACAAATATACAGGTTGTATATGATTACAGAACATGGCAGAAACTGTAATAATAAGATTATGGAACTGAACCATGTGAAGCATATGCTCATAATTTTTGTTGAGGAGGCCCTGGACAGAATCCTGGAAGGTTTTCTGAATATGATGGAACCCACTAATGAGATGTCGGAATGGCATTATAAGTCACTCAAAAAATTATCTAGATTCCAGGATTAAAAAAAAAATGTATGGAAAATAACAAATTATTGTTTGGCAAAAGAGATAAAAAAAAAACGGGATTTCAAGGTTTACAGATTCCTTGTATTTTCTTTATTGAGATTAAAAACATTTTATATATTCCTTAATACACATTTTTCCACGAATTTTGGGCTGGTTGCCGTACACACAGAGTTTTAGTAAGTGATAAATCATCAAGTGCCAGATCATGAACATAAGTTTTAGAATCAGTGAGATAAAAAAAATAAAAAAATGTATAAAAAACAGTGATGATCATTAGCAAAATATCAGAATTAAAAAGCTATTTATGTAAAATAAATATAGCTTGGATAATCTCAATACAATAATAAAAACTAGATTTACAGTAGAAATGTAATGATATAGAGAGAAATAATCTGAAAGTGTGTTAATTTTATCTAGTGATGACGGTGGGAAACCAGCCCGAAACATTGACAAGTATATAAGGTATATAAAAAAAGGGTTGTAAAATACACGGGACTTTTCTACTTTACTCCCCCTATGATTACTTATATTTAACAGTTACCTTGGAGGTTTCTTTCAAATTATAACACATGATCAATAAATATGAATTCATTGTAAAAATTGTTAAAAGGTTAAGTGCATATATTTCTCATTTATTGTTTAAAAGTTAATAATGAACGGATTTGAATTGTTCAATTGCTTCTTTATTTATTTTATATTATTTAATTCATTTGACAAGTGTTTACAATTTGTATTCGGTTATGTGTTAATAAAATAATTTAAATATACATGTGTTTGTTTATTTAAGGTTAATTAAAAAGTAACAGATATAGAAAGTAATCATAGGGGGAGTAAAGTAGAAAAGACCCAAATACACTAAATCAAGAATGTTAGGAGTAATGGATTGTTCAATTTTTTCTTCAACACCACAAAATTAAGATAAGCAGTATCGAAAAAATTTTATATGCAAAATTATTAAACTAACAGATAGTCAACTTACAAAAGCTACAGACATAAAACGCACAATAATTCAAAGAAAATTTCTCTCTTATAAACCTAATCCATAAATTATCATAGAATAAAATCACAAACAAATTACAAATCAAAACTGACAACAAGAATGGCACACACACCCACACACACACAAAGATATATATGTTACAACAAAATACCAACTAATAACTCAATTTTTTAAAGAAAATATTAGAAATACTGAATAAGTTACTGATATGCATTAAGTATACAAGCACGAATATAAAAAAATAACTGTACAACATTTTATAAAATGGCATTTGTTCTTGCATCAGAGTGTCAACCTAACCTTTATAAAGAATTTTCTGGTTATTGAAGTATTTGTAATAGGATATATAAATATTCTGTTAAAGGCACTATCATATCTAATTTAAAAACTGTTAAACAAAATTCTAGCCAATCATAAACACAAAAGGCACAACCTTTCAATCAGCTGTAAATCTCAAATAAAAGTAAAAAATGGCATATATATTGAGCATTAAGAATTGTGCTAAAGGAAGTCTGAAGACCATCATCAATTAGCCATTCATGTGTATCGAGTATGAGATATCGAGATGGACTTCATAAAAAGAATTTTTGATAGTGATACATCTTCCTATCACTTTGTGGCAGCCAACTGACAGGCGGACTCTGCACCCTCATCTTAATCACTTTGACAAGGTTGCATAGCGTAGCATCTTAAAGACAGACCAAGGAGAACTATGAATGGTTTAATAAAATTTATTTAATGGATTTAGAGATGATTCCCTGTCTCCAACTGCTGGGGTTAGAAGAAAGGATAATCACGTGTGATGAAATGTGGATTGTATATGACCGGCATCAAGGCCAGTGGTGGTAAAATATTGAAGACATAGCGAGACAGATGCCACAACTAAATTTGCAACCAAAAAAATTATCGGTTTCTGTGTGGTGGTCAATGGCAGTAATAATTTGTTTCTCATTTTTATCGGTATGTGAAATAACTACAGTCACACCGCACTGCAGTGATTTCAACATAATGCATCAAAAACTTGTCAAAAAAAAACCCTGAATCAACTGATAGGAAGGGACCTATATTCTTACAAGACCCCAGACCTCATACCTCATGTTTTACGATAGAAAGTGAAGAAACCAAATAAACAATGTTATGAAATCCTTCTACACCCACCTTATTTGCCGAACATACCTCCAAAAGATTTACACCTGTTCAGAAAAATGGGCATCTTCCTTAAAAGGTAAAATTTTTGGAAAAAATTCTTAGGTCACAAACGCATCTCTTCACAAAACCTTGAATTAGTCAGTTCTGGGTTTGAAAGTTGGGAAACATGTAAAAAAATAAGTGGAAATATTTTTAATAAAAATGTTTGATTTAATACATGTTTGATAAATAACCTGAAAAAATTTCTTATGAAACAACCCGAAATAAAAAATCTTGGATCTTCCCAAAATTTTATATGGTCCCTAGAACTTTTATTAAATAATAATAAAGGCTTAACCAACCCGAAGGTTCGATGTCGACACCACAACTCGCTCTCAGCACAACTCTATTCACCAGCCGCCATCCAGACCCAACTTCGAATGATCTGCCTAAATGCAATCCTCCCACTTCCATCTCGGCCTACTCCTCGGATGATTCTGATTCGGCACCTTTATTAATCTTATCGGGAATCGTTCACTACTAAGTTTTGCAATTTCACACGCCCATTTTATTCCTATCGCTGCTATCACGTCAATTATATTTACATGGAACAGTTCACTCAGTTCGGCTTTGTGTAAGCATCTAAATTCTCCGGTTAGTTCATCCCTCTTCGGTCCAACTATTCTACACAGTACTTTATTTTCAAAAGCCTTTAGCCATTGCTCATCCTTTAATGTCAGCGGACACATTTCGCATTCGTAAAAGGAAGAATAATAATTTTGTAAATCCTAATTTTTAAGCTTCGGTACAGAAGGCACGACCTAAGCAATTTCGCTACATAAAAATAGCAAGCATTACGGGCTTTTAATGTAGCCTTTATTTCCTCATCGATTTCATTTTTTTCTAGTTACTATCACCCCTAAATATCCAAATTTCTTTATGTGTTCAAACGTTTTCCCTTCTACATTGTTATATACAAAATCATCACCTCTTCTACGACTAACTATATATTTTGTCTTATCCGTATTCATTTCCAGCTCAAGTTCTTGTCCGGCTTTCATCAACGTTTTAGTGTTTATTTCTACGGTTTCCGCGTCCTCACTAAGCAGAACCAAATCATCGGCATATCCGAGCACGGCTTCATTATCTCCCAAATTCAAACCCTTTCCCGTACTTGTCACCTCCCTAATGTCATATTCCAGTGCTAAATTAAATAAAACTGGTAATAGATAACCACCTTTTTTTTCAAACAAGAGGGAACCTCGATTTTCTTATAAAAAGAACTACTGATTCATATTTTATTGAATATTTCGGTCATACACACGGTTACTAGGTTTTTTTGTATTCCCTGCTCGACAAGAATATTATACAACTTTTGGTGGTTAGTCGAATCATATGCCTTTTTGAAATCGATGAAAAGCTGATGTAATGTTCCGTTATATTCTAATTTTTTCTGTATTTTCTTATCTAATATTTGGTCTACAGTTGGGCCGTTCTATCTGAAACCACATTGATAGTCACCAAAGATTTGCTTGGTGTATTCTTTAATTCTAATAGTCAGGATTAACATAAATATTTTTTAAAAAAATGGAAGGAGTGAGATTCCGCGATAGCGATTGCAATCCATCATTGATCCCTTTTTGTGAATCGGAATAAGAATAACTTTTATTGAATAGATTATTTCATTTAATTTTAAAAAAACATTGTAGAAAATAAAATAAAATAAGGCTTAGTAAATTGAGAGGTTCATCAATTCATACATCAATGCCAAATAACCTCGCCCTCTTCCCTGAGCCTAATCGAAACCTAAAGTATCATTTACCTATTCTTCCCAAGTATCATTTACCTATTCTTTTTTTGGCCAAATATGCTAAACATTACGTTAATTATGAGTAGGCCAAAAAAAAAAAAGATCCAAAAAGGTCAATGCTTAGGAATTAGTGGAAAAAGCTTAATACTGTTTTAATTTATGTATTCTACCTCTACTAGGAAGGAATGGAGTTAGTGACAATTTATTTGGCAAGCTTCAAGTATATTATGAAAACACAGAGAAATATCCAGACTTTTCATAGTTTTCCAAAAGAGAACACACTTTATTAACAAAATAATAATCATGTTAAATGTAAAAAATTTAATTATGCATTTAATGGCTACCAAAACAAAGGAATTCAAAAGAGGGATATATTAAAAAATAGTCCAACAATTTTGTTTACTTTCAGTAGTACCCTTCAGTAGAAGCCTTATAATCAATCTTGTCGGAAAAAAAATATAGAATAACTGTAGCATATAATCATAATTACCTTCCTAATGACTACCACAATCAAAAGATGAATTAAACTGGCTGTATTAAACCCCAAAAAAAAATGTACCTAGTATATTGGGACACTTTTCTTTTTAAAAACATCCAATACAATTTGTTAAATATTTGGTTGATCATTATTTCATTCAAGGATCTAATTAACAAACCAGATACAATATTCATTCCTTCTAGAAATGTGTACAAATTGCTGAAAACTTCTACAACACTGTACTGATTTATAAGAAATTATTTGGTATGTTAGTTGACTCTACATTCTACAGTAAAACTTTGTTTATGTTTATACATATCAGATATGTAGACATTTTTATTTTATTAAATGATTCCATAAATTCTTGTCATTCTAAGGAAATCCAAGAATCCTGAGCCTCAAAAATTTAAACCAAAATATGTTGCCAGTGGTTTAATGATCACAAAAAATGCGTAAATGGATTCTTTATTGTTTAACAATTTGTTTTTTGGAAACTTTTTTCCTGAAGTGTGAAAATTCCTAGACTGAAATAATTTAAAAGAAAAGCTATTTTGTTATGTAATCATTGGTTTTCTGTTAGATAATTAATTTATAATTTTTAAACTATTTAATTAGAAGATAAATGAATCGACCACGGCCAGGAATCGAACCCAGGTCCTCTACGTTGCAGTGCTCTCAATTTACTAAGCCATATTTTATTTTATTTTTTATAATGCTTTCTAAAATTAAATTGGGACATGAGACTATCTATGTGGTTTCAGATAGAACGGCCCAACTGTAGACCAAATATTAGATAAGAAAATACAGAAAAAATTAGAATATAATGGAACATTACATCAGCTTTTCATCATTTCACCAAGGCATATGATTCGACTAACCACCAAAAGTTGTATAATATTCTTGTTGAGCAGGGAATACAAAAAACCTAGTAAACATGTGTATAACTGGAACATTAAATAAAATAAGAATCATTAGTTCTTTTTATGAGAAAATCCAGGTTCCCTCTTGTTTGAAAAAAGGTGATTATTTATCACCAGTTTTATTTGTTTTAGCACCGGATTATGCCATTGGGGAGGTGACGTGTACCAGAAAGGGTTTGAATTTGGGAGATAACCCGTGCTCGGATATGCCGATGATTTGGTTCTGTTTGGTATTTAATTAGAAGATAAGAGATTCAACCAGAAGAAGATTCAGGCCGGAAATCGAACCCAGGTCCTCTGCATCTACGTTGCAGCGATCCTACCACTGAGCTGACCGTGGGGCTGTCCCAACCGTGATCGAATCTTTCTCTTCTGTGATCCCACCCACCAGTCTTGCCACATTGTAACGAAGTACCAGGGGGCTGAACAATTGTCCAGACAGAAGGGATCTAGTTGACATACGTGAAAGATGTACATTGTATGTTGTTATGTAATCATTGGTTATCTGTTAGATAATTACTTTATAATTTTTGGTAGGAGCACTGCAACGTAGATGCAGAGGACCTGGGTTCGATTCCTGGCCGTGGTCGAATCTTTTATCATCTAATTAAATAATTTAAAAATTATAAATTAATTATCTAACAGATAACCTTTTTTTTTTTTTTTTTTTTTTTGTTCGGTACCAGATAACCAACATACTAACAGATAACCAATGATTACATAACAACATACAATGTACATCTTTGACGTATGTCAACTAGATCCCGTCTGTCTGGACAATTGTTCAGCCCCCCCCCCCTGGTACTTCTTTACAACGTGGTGACACCTGGTGGGTGGGATCACAGAAGAGAAAGATTCGATCACGGTTGGGACAGCCCCTCGGTCAGCTCAGTGGTAGGATCGCTGCAACGTAGATGCAGAGGACCTGGGTTCGATTTCCGGCCGTGGTTGAATCTCTTATCTTTTAATTAAATAGTTTAGAAAAGCTATTTTATTAATTAGCAATGCTCCATCTTATCAAAGAGAACAAAAACTCATGAGTGGAGGAATTAGAGTAAATTTTCATAATCTGCTGCAGGGAATCCTGGAATATATAAAAAAATCCAACAAAAATGACTGATCAGGAAAATAATTTGGCGATTAGGTACAATTAACTGTAGATGACCTTCTGGGAATGTTGGAAACAATAAATGGGTCAATGAGTGGCTCAAGAAATAATAACAGTGGTAAAGCAACTATGATCAAAGAAGAAATTATTGTAGCATGCACTTCAAAAGAGGAAGATGAGACGATTACACCTCAACAGCAAATGATAGTTGAAGTCAAAAAACTTAATTTATCACAATAATTCAAATTTGTTTATTTTAGGAGTTATATTGTTTTTATTACCCATATTTCCAGAATACCTACTCCACAACTTTTGGATACTTTTAATCTTAATCAAATCTAGTATGCATACTGACATAATAAACAGATGCATTTATTGGGTTCAATGTTTTCGATATTACATTCAAGTTTTTATTATAAAAACTTGTGCTTATTGAGCTCCTTACGGTAATATTATTCAAATATTCATCAAAATCTGATTAATTAGATAATAGTGCAAACAAATTGTTGAAATTGAACATACTTTATCAAGGTTTTAGTTAGTTCAAAATTTTACCGTGGAAGTTTGACCAATTTAAATCGTTACCATTTTCTAAATTAATTTTATATTTGAAATAGTGCAACTCATATAGAATAAAATAGTATTGTTGCTACTTAGAAGAAATACACTTAACACCGAAATCAAAGGCATCCATATGTACTTAAATATAAATATAAACTTATTTATTTTCAACATTTGAGAACAAGGAATAAATGAAATCATAGAGATTTTAATTTGTTTCAAAAATAATTTCTTTCTTTTTCTTAAGGTCTAAATGGCCAAATAATAGGGTCGCAAAATAAAGTCTATCCCTTCTCTCTGATAGCTTAATATATCACTTGCACCCAAAAACACAAAAGAGACAAAAAGTTTGGGAAGAAACAAAATAAACCCTATTTATTTGTGCCACATTTAAAAAGAATAATATGGCAATAACTTACTAATTATGCAATAACCTTTGTGGTAGCCATACTCATTCATAAATAATAATTAAGAGGTTTCATAAACAAAAAATTAATTAAGCATCTAATTGAATAAGAATTCTGATTTCACAGAGTATCCCATACCTGTACAAAAACTTCTGGTTCAGGAGACACAAGCTGCTCACATGGCCCTCGCCCTTCAACACTTTTATATTCATAATCCCCTAATGCTCTGGATACAGCAAGTGATCCATTGACCCTTTGAATCATAACTGTTCCACCAGCATTTTGTATCCTTTCTTTTTCACTAGGCAATATCGGTTTATGGTCCCGGGTAGAAAATGCAGGCTTGCCAGACCTACAAAGCACAGCTCTAGAATCACCACAGTTAGCTATGTAAAAGTGTTTAGGAGACACAAGAGCACAAACTGCAGTTGAACCAGCTTTGTCTTTTCCACATGCGAACTCAGGTTTAGCTCTTAACCTATTATCAAGCTTAAGAAATCCTGTACGAATTCCTTGAGGAAAATCCGATTCCTTAAATTCTTCACTACTAATAATACAGTCTAACAATTCATCAGCACAATGTGAAGACACCGTTGCACCCGCATGCCCATCAAATACTGCAAAGAAGGACCAATCATTAAGATGTTCCCCTAAACCAGTTCTCACATGATGAGCATCTTCCATTTCCACCCTCCAGCCTTGCATACTAGCAACGCCATACCGCAATCCATTTCCACATCCATGTTCGTTATGCTTATCTGTCTTAGGTTTGTCTAAAAACGTTCCCATTTTTCTTTTACAGACTTTACTACTTGGTTTCTTTGGACATTTTGATACCTGAAACGGAAAATTATTCAATATTATATGTTTCCAATGTGGATACCTCGCATATATACCAGTAAATATGGGTAAACTTAACCTTACGTTTTTGATTTAATGGTTTCTCCATAAAAATATGGTTAAAACTATTATATTGTGAAAGCTATATACATAATAATAGAAAACAATTTAAAAAAAACAATTCAAATTTTTAACCTCATTGTCTGGAAACAATTATCTTATGCTCTAGAGATTGAGAGGCATTAATAACAGTTCCCTAGAACCATACCTTCACATACCATAAATACCAAAATTAAAAATAATTATATCAAAACATTTTAAAATTGGCTTATTATAACAAAAAGAAACACAACAACCTAGATGAATGAGAATGGCGAAGGCATGCCGCACATGCGCGTACTATCAATCTAATTTTAGAATACTCTCCTGATGTCAGTAGAATTCAGTACTTAAAATATTACTATCTCAATACGTCACATAATGAGGAGCACAACACATCAACTTTTTAATTAATATGTCTATAATATAAACAAAAGTTACCTTCAATATGACATCACACATACATTTATAAAATAAATGATCAATATCTTAAAAAAAAAAACTTTTGTGAATAAAATAAAAATATTTTAATCAAATTTGATATTGGTAGGAACAAAATAAACTTTTTCTTTAAAAGTAATACCGAACACATCAATGAAACACAGATAAAAAAAAAACTGATTTATATTTTGCTTGTTTTAACGTTGGTAGAAAAAATCTTCAATAAGAAACGAATAGGGGCACTATCCATTCCTGCGTTGATTTGCATCAGCTAAATTTAGGTCTCTACCCCTGTTCCCCACCCTTCACTAAACTTTTTGTTTTTGTTTAACGTGCCTTACTGCTACCAAAGCTAATCGGATGATGCTACAGTTGGAGTCCTTAATTTTGTCTTCCAAGTATAATTAGCAAAGGGAACTTAAACGAGTACCTGACATCACAGAACTTCCATTTTAGGTTTCATCGGAAGAACATCTTGATTGTTTATTCCCTTTATGAAATCCTAGAGCCATCTTGGTGGTGTGAGAACCCGCAACCGTTAGTCTTGTACGCTGCTATGCTAACCAATCCTGCACCAGTGACCTCGACCCACTGTTTGATATTATATCTAGAGAGGAGAAGGAGGAGTGGCTGTGTTCCACCTCAATATGGTCCACTCTTATAAGAACGGACCCTCTCATCTGCATTCAATTCAAACGGTAGATTCCTGACAACCGCACAAGCCGTATCATATAGTATTGTAAGAAATGAGATGATTATCCGTAAAGTGCTCCGATGATGTAGATACTATTAGTCTTCTGTAGCCTAAAGTATCTACTTCGCTGCAGAATAGACAAAAACGGAAGGAAACAACATCGATACACCAACCTGTGGCACCGCCTGGGTCCTCTTTATAATTGAACGATAGGGAAAGATCTGTGGTCACTTTAGTCGTCTTATCTCACTGCCGCTGTATTTACTCCTTGAACCTGAGTCTTTCAGAATTCCGACTCCGAAATATGTCAAGGAAGGATTGGACAATGTGTTTTGGATACAACTTCTGAACAGCGCCTCCTAGGCCGTTCAGCAAGGCGATTTTCACAGTAAGGCACGATCTCAACTAAAAAGGTGTTTTAAAGTGATGGGAATTCGATAATATCACGGTCATATAACTTCTGAAATAGGCAGCCAGGATCCGCTGTTCAGAAGTAGTACTTTGTTTTACGATAGGCAAAAATGTTTTAAGACCATAGCAGAGTGAGATTCCGACACAATAAAAAAAAAATTCCCTACCCACTGAACCGCCGTCTGGCATCATCACTTCACGGGGAGAGGAAAAGCTTTTGTATAGATCTGTTTTTTCGCTCCTGTACGATGATTATTATTCAATTAATTAGCCCGTTACTTAGTCCTCAAAAACACTTCACCTCCTCTGCTTGTTCATGATCACAGCGATTTCCCGGCACAGAAATCTCTTAAAGGGCTCTGTCCAGTTTGTCCTTATCTTCGGCAAAATTTGTGCTAACGAGAAATGCGTCTTCCACTGTAAAATAATGCACTTTTTTATGTCGGAGATACAGGTAGGACACAATGATCCCCCCCATGGCTTAATACTTCGTGGTATTCGCTATAAGGAATTTCGAGAATTTGGCGAAATAGGATTTGTCAACAAATCTTGGTGCCCAAAAAAAAAAAAAAAAAAAAAAAAAAAAAAAAAAAAAAAAAAAAAAAAAAAAAAAAATTTCGAGAACAGTTGACAGCACATCGCAATTAAGATAACTTCATCCGATCTTTCTTTGATGACGATTGTTTGTTCACAAGCATTCTCAGAGGAAAAATTAAACTTTTTTGTTGAACAAAATGGGGGATTGGTCGGTAGAAAAAAAAACAGCGTAAAACTAGCACACTTTATTTGCTTATGTTTATACATTAAGTTCATATACAAAATTCTGTATAAAAAATTCTAGTCAAAATTAAACTACACCTTCCTAGAAAACTCGTAAAAGTTAGATGCATAATTAATTTTTTTAATTCATCCCACTAATTTTTTTTTCGTCGAAATTTCGGGGGGGGGGGGGATTGATCCCCAATATCCATCCCCCTGGGACCGCCACTGAGAAGCCGGGCCAGTACCTGGGATTCATAGGGTTTTTTTTGGCGTTTTTAATTTATTTTTCCATAATTAAAACCCGATTGATCAAAATATTATTTGAAAAATGTTTAGTAGGTATTGCTCGGTCCCTCAGTATTCAAGTAGAAAATCAAAAGAATTGTCATTCCATTTATTTCCAAAAAAATAAAAAGCTTCCTAAAGAGTGGATAGTAAAATTAAGAATAGATAAGCCTGTTTCGAAACATATGACGATATGTAGTCTTCATTTTAAAGAAAGTGACTATATTTATCGAGGTAAATATTAGTATTTGACATTTTGTTATTCCAAAATGCTAGTTTTATGCAAATAACATTGGGACCATAGTGTCACAGATTTTCTTTTTTAATTTTCCCTATTTTTGTCTTACATCCGTTGTGTTTAATTGTTCCAAGTTTTTAATGTGATGCCTGAAAGTTTTGGCAAATAAATA
Organism: Aelia acuminata; assembly: GCA_911387785.2. Lineage (NCBI taxonomy): Eukaryota > Metazoa > Arthropoda > Insecta > Hemiptera > Pentatomidae > Aelia > Aelia acuminata. The sequence continues at coordinate 16,997,626 of OU426980.1, forward strand.
AATAATATGACAAAGAAACTAAGCTGTCATGGTTAATTAATGGTCTTTTAAAATTGCCAATTATCGCTATCACATCAACTATGTCTATCCCCGTTCCTTCTAACATTTTGCAAAACTACTAGCGCACCCTATAGTAGATTGCGCCAGCGAATACAGCTATTAACTTATAAATGTGGAATGTACAAAAAACTTAAGTGATGTGAAAGCGAAATGATACACAAAGGCTCCAGTAAAACATTTATTCTAAAGACTGACAGACAACATCTCGACATTCAACTTTCGGACCGAACGCAGAACTCTAACCCCACTACAACAGCCCTCTCTGACTGATTCCGTATATGCGTAGTACTAAGCATGTCAAATACAAAATAAAATTCACACCCCCTCTCAATTTCAAGTTTCTAATATAGAAAATGTCCACAATTCATTTTACATCTATAAATATATTAAAGAGCGTAAACAAAACATATTTTTTATATATTTATACATACATATATTTCATGAAATAGATCAAACTTGAAATTGCAACAATAAGAGTATACATATAAAACAAAAATAGCAAAAGTCAATTCTTAAATATACACAAAGCTTCTCTGAAATAAACTAATTTAGTTCTCCCTAAAGGTTTAGTAAATATATCAGTATTATTGTCTTTTGTAAGTAACTTAGCAAAAATGTCTTTAAGAAAGTGAAATTTGAAATCTACATGTTTAGAACGTTTAGAATTTTCATAATTTTTTATCATATGGATTCTTACCTGATTGTCCACTAACAAAGAAAAATTATACCTGTTCTTCAAGTCACTATTCGTAATAAATTCTTTTAGAAGTTGCTTAAGATGGAGAAGATCCATAGCGGCTAACGCTACAGCAATGTTCTGCCTCGGCTGTACTTAAAGCCACACAAGGCTGCTTCTTCGAACCCCATGAAATTATATTTCCACAATGACAGCTGTTCATTCCATCGGTGCTGTCTCCACCTCAATCGGCGTCGGCGTACCGTTATAAGCTTATATCGTTATAAGCTTATCTATAGATGGTTCCTTTAAGGTACCTAACTATTCTCTTAGCTGCTAACCACAAATTTTGGGAGATCTTTCCAGAAATCCACTCAGATATCCAGTTGAAAAAGCTATGTCGGGGCAAGATAGATCAAACTTCGGATCAGCTCTCTATCTACCTCGATAATGTCACTTATAGGTATTGGTGGGTTTTCTTCCATTGGTGTTGTACTTATATTCGCCTCCGTCATCTTGAATTTTCTAATTATAGCTTTTGTAAGTACATATACCTCTTTATCGTTTTCAAATAATAATATGTCGTTAACCCATGAGAGCAGCCAAATATTTTTCCCTATGAATAAACTGGCATCTACACTGGCGGAATTATCCTAAAATTCCTGTACAATGCAAAATAAGAAAAGCGTTCTTTCCAGCACTGGGGTGCTTCGCGCAGAACATATATTGCTTTTAAGTTTCAATATAAGCGTTCCTTTCTTCACACTTTCAGACCTGTAAATGCAAATATGGCTTCCCAATGTCCCATTGAGAAAAGCAGTAGGGACATCCATCTGCTTTATGCACCAGCCTTCCCGCAATGCCACACTGAGTGCAAGTATCGTTGGTAACTTAGCTACTGGGGAGTAAAGGTGTTCTGGATTGCTATCCGTCTGAAAACCTTTGGCTACAAGTTTTAATAGCGTCAACCTCAACCTCTCCTCATAGCCTCTTCGTAGTTTTTCGGGTCATTCTCTGTAATAGTACAGTAAGCAGAATATATATGAAAATCGTCTAAATAATTTGGTACCTTTCGTTTTATTTTGTGTCTACCTCAGTTCCTCCTCGTTTTCTTCAAATCACTATCCGATGAAGAAACTTGGTCAAAACTTCTGATTCTGTCCTCTTCTTCCAAGATTGATTCTTTTTCACTATCGTGTCTCTTTGTTCCAAATTCTTCTTCTTCTCCACCACTATACGGAACACAAACGGATTCTTGGGGATTTGTGTTAAAAAAAAAAAAAAAAAATGTGTGACTTATCAAAATCTACAACTCGCGAAATAATTATTTTATTTATCTCTGGGTCCACCCTTCGATATCCAGCTCCGGCGTTTCCTACCTTCCCTTCCTTTCGGTTCCAATTTATTTCCCTTCGGTAATTGCACATACCACGTTTTAGGCCCAAAAACTCTTAACTTCAACAAATCGTTCTTACCATAGTATACCTCTGTTAAGTTTTTATCAAACTTAAAGAATTTTTTTTTTTTTTTTTTAAAAATTTGGTTTTATGTTTATAGCTCTCTTAGAAGACTATGATTTTACTTTTCTTATTTAAACATACTAATTTTCACCTAATTATTCATTTCAAAACGATTAAACCTTTTAAACATTCTAAGTGAACTTTTGAGTTTATGTTTTTTGCCTTTCTAGATGATTTTGGCTTTGCTTTTTATATTTAAACACGTTAACTTTCCTTAATTCAGCAATTCCAAATGGTTAAAACTCCCAGAGCATTCTAATATACTAAATTAAAACATGTACTTACAACGTGGTTTGCCAATTTTATGTTCCCGCGATGTTTTTCTTATAAAAACACTTGTGTCTTCTTTTTACACTGTCGAGATCATGTTTCAATAGTTTTTTCACTGTAACCCGGTTTATTTGTGGGAATTTAAGCATTTTTCACTACTGATGGTTATCCTTGCGACAGGTTACGTATTCACGTTCAAAAGCTCAAAGCACTCGCTGAAGCCAGATCTCTTGCGGTCACTCTGTCTCGACCCACCGCCATCTTGGCTAGCTTCACACCGCTTTCTTCCGAGGGAGAAACTTCTATGGGCAACCGAGACCAAAACAGATGAACTTGGTGTGGTCCTTCTGCGGAGGAGAACTTCTTTTCAACTGTCTCTACTTTGCATCTGCTGCCAGCCTGCAGGCGACCTCTCTTCGCAGCCCAGCACTTCTGTTGCACCAGCTTTCACTGAAGCTTTGTATCGTAATTATATTATTTAAAAATGTTTTCTTTGGTATTTATTTGTACATGTCTTTAATTAGCTGGCCAGCTATTCTTCTTTGTAATTTAGCTATAATTAGTTGTAATCTAGCAATTCTCTATTATCATTTAGCAGTCTTGTATTGTACTTCAGCTAAAAAAAGCAGCACATTTTATTTCAAAATATTAATTGTCTTTGTGATTTTCATGCCAAACTGTGAGCTGAATTGGGGAACCCTGCAGAGCTGGCAGATAGCCGAGCACAGAACACTGTTAGCCAGATCAACAGCATCAGTTTGCACCTCCCAGCAAAGGACACAGCATCCTCAGCTCTTTTCCGGTAAACATCAGGGGTGCAGTAAAAGGCAAGGGACACGTCCCCAGCTGTTTTCCGGTAATCTTCAGGGGTACGGTAACCAGCTTCCGGCTAACTGTCAGGTGAGTGCCAGTTTCTGTAACCCTAGGCTAAGGTCCACCTCCCCAAGCATCTCTCTCACAGTTGATTTCGTTACAGTTCCCAACAGTTTTGGGTTCCCCATCAGATTTGATCAGTTCACACCTGTCTTAATTGCAGAAAATTGGGATCACTGGAGGAGGAGAAGAGGAACACTATTTTTTTTTAATTGTCTTTTTATTGTAATAAACACAGGTTGTTTTTTTTCTTTTATCTCTTGTTCTTCTTACCCCAAAACCCAACAACCTCAGCTGGGGTTCGACCATTCAGTGTCACTGTTGGAGACCGGTTAAAGTTGGTAGGCCTCAGTACGAACCGCCTCTAAACATAAATATTTAGGCAAATTATGTCGGCATTGCTCTGGCCTTATTGAGTGAAGTCAGATTTAGACTCTTCGCTGTTCCACACAGTTAAGGTGTATGCTCCACTGTCTAGAATAAAATTAACTCAGTCACTCTTATATGTTTTTCTTTCAACTGTAGACAATGCAATATATCTTCCATTATTGTCTCGGCCACATTACCACCTCGGGTTCCTGGATAAACACCTCTTGTCGGTCAACTGCCTCCTTTTGACGGGAAACTCTTGGCTTCCATTATTCTTTATTTCTGGACAGGAATTTTTTAAACGTTTGGTACTTCCGCAACCTTTACATCGCCTTACTTTCGCTCCGAAAGAAAACTCATCGGAAGGAGATGAAATATCACTTGTATTACTCATTTTCAGCTTGCTCTTGACCAACTCCAGGGTCAACTTTTGATCTGTTTTCTCCAAAACTATAATCCTTGTTCCAAAACTTTTGTAGATAACAGTAGATGGCAGACTTCATCGTCCTCTTCTATCTTAGCACTAGCTACCTTCAGTTCCGAGATAATTTCGTCAAAATTCAAAAAGTGTTCTTGAATTCTCGCGTTTTCGTCACACTTCAGTTGCACCAATTTACGTCCCAAATAGAACAATTTATTCCCAGGAAATTAGAGGATCAGTTATAAATTGGAAATAATTAAAAGTCCCAAATAAAGTTTCGACAAAACACTCTTCTGTTCAAATAGTTCTGTAGAGATTTTATCATTTGACATGATGCTTTTGCATTCTTGATATATTCAATGTGTTTGTGACACACGCTATGATTACAGACCGGGCCTTGACGTCACATGCAATAGCTGCCTTATCCTCCGCCGGAATTTCTTCCATCATCGCCACATCGAGGACTTCTTCTCCTCCAGTAAACTCATCAGTCTAAATTTCCATGTGGAAAAATATGATCCACTCATTTGCGCGTACGGTGTCAAACTCGTCGTCGCGGCCATTTCACTCTCGGAATCTGCACAAATACTTTAAGCGAATTGCGGACCCGGTACTTAACTGTAGTCTTTACACAAACACATTCTGGGCCCATAATCTTTTAGAGATGTGAAAGGAAAATGATACACAAAGGCCCCAGTAAAACATTTATTCTAAAGACTGGCCGACTACATCCCGAAATTTAACTTTCGGACCGAACCCAGAACTCTAGCCCTACGACACCAGCGCTCTCTGAGACTGAGCCCGCAACTGCGCATTGCTAAGCGCGCCAAATACAAAATGAACTTCACAAAAACAAATACTTTATCTAACTTAATCCTAATCCTAAGATGTAAACAGACTCAACATGTATATGTAGACTTAACAGGCACAATAAAGCAGTCTAGTTCAGCATCTCAGTGAGTTCGTTTGTTCCCTATTTTATATCATATATATGCATATATGCATGTATCAATATGGCGTTTATTGACCAAATAGAGAAAAATAAAAAAGAAAATTTGATTAATCTAATAGGAAAATATCCTTCTATAATTAAAACAAATGAGCAACCATTACCTTAGACAAATATATTAAAATATCAAATTAAATTAAAAACTGAGAATCCTATTTATTCAACGAGTTATAGAGTTGCTCCTCAACTTCGAGAAGAAATGAACAGTCAAATAAAGAAATTAGATCAAAATATAATTAGAGAAAGTAATTCCCCATATAATTCTCCATCAATGTTAGTTCCAAAAAAATTAGATGCGAGTGGGAAAAAGAAATATAGATTAGTAATAGATTATAGAAAATTAAATGAACAGACAATTAAGGATAAGTTTCCTCTTCCTAATGTTGAGGATTTATTTAATAAATTACAAGGTTCGAAAATATTTTCTACAATAGATTTAGACTCTGGATTTCATCAGATAGAGATGGCAAAGGATTCCATTGAGCAGACTGCTTTCTCAACAGAAAACGGACACTACAAGTACGTGAGAATGCCATTCGGTATCTGCAACGCCCCACTAACCTTCCAAAGGGCAATGAATGCAATGATAGCAAACGTACCTAATGCACTCGTTTATGTTGATGATATAATAATTTACTCCAAAACTGTAGAACACTTTCAACATTTAGAGAATATATTTGAAACCTTAGCAAAACATAATCTAGTTATTCGACTAGATAAAACAGAATTTTCTAAAAGTGAACTCCCATTTTTAGGGTACATATTAACTCCATAAGGAATATAAAATAACCCATCGAAATTAGAGGCAATTTCAAAATATCCATTACCAAAATCTGAAAAGGAAATAAGACAATTTCTTGGATTAACGGGATACTACCGTAAATTTTTTCATAATTATGCTATTATTGCTAAACCCTCAACTCAACAACTAAAAGATAAAGATAATGTTATACCAGAAAATTACAGAAGTGCTTTCAAGAAATTAAAAATTCATTTAATGAGCGCTTCAATTTTAGCCTACCCAAATTTTGAACTACCTATGATAGTCACTACGGACGCATCCCAATTTTGTGTCGGGTCAGTTCTCTCCCAAGTCACTGAAGGAACTGAACACCCCATTGCCTTTGCCTCGAGAACATTAAATGATACAGAACAAAAATATTCCACCATTGAGAAAGAACTTCTAGCAATTGTTTATGCCACTAAACATTTTAGGCCGTTTTTATATGGAGCAAAATTTATAGTTTATTTAATAAATTACAATTAAATTTATTTAATAAATCCTCAAATGCCATTGACATCGCCAGAAGGTTTTGATTTTGATGAAACGTTATTAGAAGATCATAATACGGAGATAGAAAATAATAATATTGAAGAATAAAATAATGATCCTAAATTAGAAAATGAAATAAATGATCCTAATTTCGACAATGAAAGTTTGAACACTCAACATTCACAACAAAGCAGTAATAAAAAAAATATTTATTGGAGATGATTCAAAACCAATCAATGTAGAACAAAATCAAATATTTATACAAAGGGGACCCAAAAAAATTAGATTAGCAAAGATATTTGGTAAAAATATTTATTTTAGTGAAACCGCTTACCCTTGGAGTAATGACTTGGAGGAAACTTTAACAGAAATATTAATGCCTAATAAAGTTTATGGAGTTTATTGCGAATCAAATGTAGAAACAGTGAGAAGTGATTTCGAAGGAATATTTAAAAATCTGGTGCGTGCGCGCAACACACAACTTTCACTTACCAACTTACTTAGATTAGAAATTAATGCATTTGTTAATTGCCACTTCTCAAATGAACAGAACGGCTTTAATTATGAACAATGGTCTGTCATTAAAGCCGTGCTCCGCATGTGTGGGCTCAACGAGTTTTATGAGTTGACTAAATATTTTTCTTTTTTTCTCCTCTTTATGTTTTATTTATTTTTATCATATCTCATATTTAGCCATTTCTTATTTTTAGGCGTAACGAGAGACAGTTAATTTCTCCATATAAACAAAAACAAAGGTACTTTATAGGAAACAAAAAACAAACAAACAAAAAAAGCCCCTACCCCATTTAAGCCCCCTCAGAACATTTTAATAATGATAAAGCTTACCTGATATTAAATAACAACTAATTTTCATTAAACGTAACGAATTTGATAAAAATCGTTAAAGCCGTTTATGAGATTATTGACAAAAAGGTAAAAATTGGAAAAAAAAAAAAAAAATTATGAAATAAAGTGCCCCCTCTGTTTGACCAATTTTGATGAAATGTTGGCTATCACATCTTTGGCATATACATACATAAAATACCAAGTTTGATCAAAATCGTTAAAGCCGTTTTTGAGTAAATAACAAAAACACGTGAAAATGATACAAAATTTATTAAGTAAAGTCCCCCCTCCTGTAGATCAATTTTTATGAAATTTTTACAGTAATATCACGAGCATATAAGTACATCAAATACCAAGTTTGATCAAAATCGTTAAAACCGTTTTTGAGTAAATAAAAAAAACACGTGAAAATGATACAAAATTTATTAAGTAAAGTCCCCGGGGCCCGGTGTGGCTGTGCGGTAAAGCGCCGTACTCCCATGCCGGAGCTGCGGGTTCGAGTCCCGCCCTGGGTGGTGCTTTTCTTTCGTAGGAGAAGTATCACCCAGTGCCATGGGTGTTAGTATGGGCAGTATAGGGCTTCCGTGGAAGCCTTAAAGTCCCAAAAAAAAAAAAAAAAAAAGTAAAGTCCCCCCTCCGGTTGATCAATTTTGATGAAATTTTTACAGTCACATCTCGGGCATATAAATAGATCAAATACTCAGTTTAATCAAAATCGTTAGAGCCTTTTTGAGAAAATCGAAAAAAACTTAAAAAGTTATTAAATAAAGTACCCCCTCCCTTTGAGCAAATTTGATGAAATTTTAGCTGTCACATCGCGGGCATATACATACTCGAAATACCCAATTTCAGGTTCGCACGGTTTATAGTTTTTGAGCTAGTCTGTTCACACACACACACTCAGACCAATTCGCGGGACTTGGTTATTTTGACTCAGGGGACCCCAAAACGTGTATTTCCGTTGAAAACCGGAAGTCGAAATTTTTCACGATCACAATACTTCCACTTACTATATATTTCATATATAGATAAGTGAAAGTAAAAAGATGTCTTCTCCGATTATGGAACAATATCATAGTGTTAAATTTAAAAGATATAAAACTAAACTATTAAATATAGAAGATAAGGAGGAACTAATAGAGTTAATTAACAATTATCACATTGGTAAGTCATTTCATAGAGGAGCTTTGGAAACCTATGAAAAAATTAAGAGAACATATTATTTCCCACATATGAAGGAAGAAATTAGTCATTTTATAGACAACTGTAAAATTTGTAGAAAAACTAAATATGATCGGAAACCGATAAAATCTCAATTTCAAGTAACACCTACTCCAATGAGACCGTTTGAGAAATTAATGATAGATACTTTACTCTTTGAAAGAAAGTATATTGTAAATATTATTGATACATTGAAAATGTTTGCTGAAATCACTACGGCCTGCAACGCAACAAATAATTTTAAGGTTATTACAAAATATTTAAGTTTATTCCCCAATTCAATAAGAATCAAGATGGATAATGGAAAAGAATGTAAAAATAACTTGATTCAAAATTTGTTGGAAAGTTTAGGTATTGAAGCATACTATACAACTAACCATCCTTACTCTCTTGGGCTCATCAACAGAGCTCACTCTACGTTAATAGAAATCATCCGAACGTATAAAAATAGTGGGGAAGAACGAGATTTAAATTCAAATTTAAATTTAGCTCTTATTACTTACAATAATTCCTTAAATCAAAATCTCAAACTATCTCCCAATGAAATTACCTTTGGTTCCATTAAGGACCCAGAATAGAAATTATCTATTATTCAGGAGGATTTAATTAATCAATATCATAAAGAATTAAATTTAGTTCATCAAGAAATAAAAAGTAAAATCGAAAGAGAAAAAGAAGTAAGGACTGAATCATTAAATAAAGATAGGGTAAATGAAGAAATAGATCAACCGTTTAACCGTTTAAGGTTAGAATTAGGAATAGACATGAGAACCCGTTTAGACAGGTTTATAAATTTAAACATAAAAACAAAATTCTTAAGGTTCATGCAGATAATATCCAAAGAAAAAGAAAATCTAAAAAACCTAATAACATTACTGATAATGAAGATGATTTGGATATTGATTCTGATGATCCAGACATCGCTCCAGTATGAACTAATAAACCCGTAACATTCTTCAGGATTAGTTACATTCAAACTATCTGATTCCAAGGTAATTCAGAAATACAAGACTATAATTCACTATTTAAATTTTTCAAGTTTTATAAATGAAATATCCATATTAGAAAAGGTCTTGAGCAATTTTAAACAACATAGCCAATATGATGTAATTTCAAAACAATTGAAATTTCTACAAGATAAAGTTAATAATATTATTGATATACTGCGTGATAGAAGGAAAAGAGGAATAATGAATTTTATCAGGAAAGCAGTAAAGTACATCACAGGTAACTTCGATTCTGATCAAGCACATTATGATCAGGTCATTACTACTCTTGAGGAGAATAATTATCGTATGGAACACAACATAGCTCACGAGATTCAGATTATTAAGATCTTGTAAAAACCTTTCAAAAAGACATTAGATTAATTAATAATGACAGTAATAAATTAGCAAATTTAATAAATGTTGTAGACAGGACTACATTAACAAATCATTTAAACGAATTATATGACATTCTAAACTATATCACTATTGTAATTATGGACATAGAAATTTCATTATAGATTACCATTATTATAGAAAATTCATCATAAATGTGTAAAATTGGAATAACACATTCCAGCATTTTGAAAAGTATAGATATTAATGACAATTCTAATTTTATAAGCTCTGATCTTGAAAAGTTATGGTTAACTAGTAAATTATCCTGTATGATTAAAAATAATATTGTTCATTACATGATACAATTACCTATTTAAGCTAAATCTTTTAGTACTTTATATTTATTATCTGTTCCAGTAAAAAAGAATAATCATTACATGACTACTATTGTAAATAATCAAATGGTATTGTATGATAAGGCAGAAGTGTATAAAGGAGAGTGTAATTTTATAAAAACTAATTATTATTCTAATAAGATTTATAAAATTAATGATTCGTGCATAGAAAATGCTAAACATAATAATTTAAGTAATTGTTTAAGTACTACTATTAGTAATTCAGAACCCTATATAACTTATGTAGATGTAATAGATATATATGTTAGTTTTAAGATTAAGCACATTACAATCCAAAATAATTCATCTTATCCTGTAACATTACCAGAAACGGCTATTATTAAATTAGAAGATAATGAAGAGATTATAAATCACACTCGAAATAATTATGTGTATACTGAGGTATTATCTTCATTTCATGAAATTTCAGATTATAAATATTTTAATGTAACTTTTGATCAATTAAAAATGCCAAATTTGAGTAATGAAGTATTTGAAAGCCTGAATACTGGTTATGAAGACCACATTAATTTGGATTATTTCTCAATAAATTTAAGCATTTTTGTAATATATCTTTTGACTTTTAATTTGTATTCGTTGTACAAGTCCTCAAGTATTCTTTCTCAAGGAAATCAAGAAGATGCTGCACCAAGCCCAAAGGAAGAACTTGTACTCCAGCCTACAACTTCTACCAATAGCATCCACCCACTTCTTCTCTCACGGAGCTCGAGAACTTCGGATGGGAGGATTTATGGTAGCCAAATAGAGGTTAATTCATAGAGTCAGCAATTTTTCCCTGACTCAGTAGAAATACCCCTCCTTTTTCCTCTAGCAATGAGTCCAATCCCGGTAGTCAGTCATGAGATCTTAGATAAGATAGATTAGTGCAATAGTTTATAGTAATAGTTCAGTTGTTTGTTAATTGTAAACATTGTTTTGATAAATAATTTTTTTTTTTAAGTCCGTCTAAGTTTCGGTGATTTATTTGATTTATTATAACCTACGCCATATAAATGGTATTGGGGTTCTCTCATACATTAATTAAGGTGCTGAATATGAAAATTATATAGATTTTTTTATTACGCGCTTAGTTATCGATTTATTGCAGCTTACACGGTATAAATGATATTATGGTCGGCTAATAGGTTAATTGAGTTGCTAAATTTAAAAATCATATCGTTATTTCCATTACGATCTCAGGTATCGATTTATTACAACTTGCAAGATATAAACGATGTTAGGGTCCGCTCATATGTTTATTGAGGTGCTGAATTTAAAAATTATATAGATTTTTTTATTACGCTCTTACGTATCGATTTATTATTATGTATATTGATTCTCTTAAGTTTGGTTACTATGTACAATTCTGTATTTCGTTTGAATGCCATATGTTTTAAAAACAATAAGCATATTGTAAAAATATAGTCAACCCGGCAGACGAACATTGTTTATGTATATTACGAACTTATTTTACGATATTATCATATTACGATATTATTTTCATTATCATCATCCTTAATAAGCTTATTATCGATATAAAGTAATTATTATACTCCAAAAGGTTTCCAAAAATACGGTTAACCCAATTTGGGGGCGCAATCGACTATATGGTGCGCTAGTGGTTTTTCAAAATGTCGGAAAGAACGGGGATAGACATAGTTGATGTAATAGAGATAATTTTTTTTTTGGAACCAAGATTTGTTGACAAATCCTATTTCGCCTGATAGAGATAATTGGTTATTTTAAAAGACCATTAATTGAAGGGCAGGCTATCCTTGGTGCAAACCACATAATTACACGTGGAATAATATCTGGAAGTAAAAAAACAGTTATTACAAGCCTTTTGCCTTCGAACAAGCGATCTTAAAGTACTGCCCCATCAAATAAAAGTGGAAATCAAATTTATTAATAATAATAAACAATTTTCGTGTAAAGCTGGTAGTTCTTGTATTGTAACTTTACTCTACGTTTTTCGATTAGTAATAACATTAATTACCTATTGATACAATAATTGTAATGGCAGCTGTCATCTTCATGACAGCTTAGTTTCTTTGTCATATTATTTATTTGTCAAAGGCATCGCATTTAAAACTTGGAACAATTAAGCACAACGGATTTATTACAAAAATAGAAAAATTAAAAAAGAAAAACAAATCTATGACACTATGGTCCCGATGTTATTTGCATAAAACTAACATTTTGGAATAATAAAATGTCAAATACTAATATTTACCTGGATAAATATAGTCACTTTCTTTAAAATGAAGACTACATATCGTCATATGTTTCGAAACAGGCTTATCTATTCTTAATTTTACAATCCACTTTTGAGAAGCTTTTTATTTTATGGAAATAAATGGAATGACAGGTCTTTTGATTTTCTAATTGAGCACTGAGGGACCGAGCAATACCTATTAGATATTTTTCAAATAATTTTTTGCTCAATCGGGTTGTAATTATGGAAAAATAAATTAAAAACGCCAAAAAACCCTATGAATCCCAGGTAATGGCCCGGCATTTATCCCCGTTTCTCTAGTTCCTGTAATGAAGCAGCACCGTCGCTTGCGCCCGCCTATATGGATAGATCAGAAAAAAAAAATGCTTATGTATTTATTTTTAAATTATGTATTAAAATCAAGCTCAGACTTTTATATTAGATATCATTGTGACACAGTTCATATCATGACTTTTATTTTCTGACCTGAAATATAAAAGTCATGATGTGATTTTTATTTATTTATTAGAACTATAAAAGTCCGGATTTGACTTCTATTCTCTTTCCGAGAAAATAAGAGTTAATTTCAAACCCTAATTGCAGGATTGCAGGTGAATCTAAGCATTTGGAGGAGCTTTGAAATTTGGGTTTTCGGCCAGTCTTGCATTTATTTCACCTTTTTTGTGCAGGATTTCATTTATTAGAGTTTTTTTTATTTTTGTTCATAATTTATTAGAGTGTTTTTGAATTTCTTCCTGTTAACAGAGCACTGAAGGTTTACACCATCTTTCTAAACACTAGCTATATTAACTTTCATGGGAATAAGTATAAATTTTAAATCATATTTAATAATAATAAGAATAATCAATCGTCTTTTTTAAATGAAGGGTGAAATATCGTTTTATAACTACCATATAATGTACCTTACTAATATATAAAGATAAATAAACCTTTACCATGTAATGTACTTAGTACATCATAACTCACTTTTACATTTACTCTTCGAAGACTTCAGTGATTCAGTTTTTAACATTAGTTGTAACTTTCAAAAAATATATCTCGAAGCATATGTTTTATATTTAATAGTTATGTATGGTGTTTTTTTGATGTTCTGCTATTCATAAATTGAAATACAACATTTATGTATTTTTCCTTCTGATTGAATGCTCGTTCGGTCTTCCAATCAACCGGCTTAAATTCAGGTAATAAACCAAATCGTCTCCGCAAAATTTATTAAACTTTGAAAAGAAAATTTTCGATCATGCCCTACCCGATACCCTGAGTTCAGTTCGGGTTTACCGCGAGTCGCCGACCTTCAGTTCGGCCCTATCCATATTTTAGCAACATAAGAGAGATATTCCTATTCACCTTGACATTTCAGGAGAGGACTTCATTCAATGTTTACATTATTAGGTTGCCTGATCCAATCATCACCATCTATATTAAACATATATATATATGTGATATAATATATATTATATAACGAATTTTCAACAGCTCGTCGAAAGTTTCTCTGCCTTTAAGTTAATTATTAAAGCAACTTATAAGTATAGAAAAAAAAAATCAATATCCTTAAACATTGGTGGATCGTATTAAAGACAATCAATGATTACAGTTATATTCATTTAAACAAATACCATTTCTAAAACCTTATATTCACTTTCTTCAATCTAATAAATCGTCTTACATATAATATAATCTGTACTTTTTCCCTTGATGATTATTTTTTTTAAACATTATCCTAAATGTTTATTTAATAAATTAATTAAAATTTTCTTGAAATAAAATGGAATAGAAATGGTTAGGGACACTCGGATTCTTATATTATCGATTTATTTGTATCTTTTGTATTTCTTTGACAATTTTAACCCATTTAATCATGAGGACAATAACTTGTTTTAAAAAAAAAAAACACATAAATTTATAAAACAAAAGATTAAATTTATTTGTTAAAATCTGTTACGAGTGGACCCTCAACATAGGAAATTTGCAAATATTAAAATTGTACTTTAAACCAAGTCTATTGCAGTACTTTAAAGATAATTAAAAAAACATCAATCAACTATTTTTATCGGCTTCCCATCATATTAGCACTTGAATTTCTGAGGCGGAAAAAATCGAAAAATCTTATTTTCTGTAGACGATTAATGTTGCTAAGTCAAGATAGTCTAATTTAAAAATCAAAAGTAAATCTTAGAGTGAAGAAAGTCAAATTTATCGACGGCATAGAGGTATTTATAAAATAAATAACATATCTTATAATGGCTATTAATCAATGTAAAAATAATTCGGTATTAAAGACAAATTTGTCCTTACTAAGGCCAATGATCTGAAAACACGGCGTGGAAATACAAGATTTGGCTGCTGTATATCACTATAATTGTTTCAAAACATTATATCAGAGTAAACGGCATTAAGAAGATAAGGGCCCATTAAAAAAAAGTTTCTGAAATTAAGTAGTTAATAACCTTTATTCTGTATAACAGTGTCTTTTCCCTTTATTTTCACGAAAAAATTGAGGGAACCAGAAGCAAGATGTCTTGCTTTAGTCATAGAAGACACCGCCACAAAAAAGAATGAAGTATATTTTTTTTATGCTATTCACGAAAAATTGCGAAGAGAAACTTACCGTTTGGCGAGAATATGAGAAAACAAAATATGACATAGGTCACGTTTAATTTTAGTAGAATATATTTATTGGGTTGAACAAAGTGAATAAAAGGTTTAAGAAACAGTAGTTGTTTAAATGAATATACATACATATATATATGTGTGTGTGTGTGTGTGTGTGTGTGTGTGTGTATATATATATATATATATATATATATCAATTCTGGTTGCTCTGCTGACAAATGTTCGCTAATACTAGAAAATGCTCAGCCTACAAAATATTTATTCCTACTTTACTATATGATAATTTCCAATAACTGTTCCTATAATTTTTGCTTATTGATCTTTTAATTTAATTTTTATCTTGAATAATTTAACTATATAATTTTATTTATTTTTATTATTGCCGATTGGCTTGAAGTATCAGTTTTCATATCTATAAATCCTGTATTTTAGCTAAAATAATAGAAAAAATAAAACACTTCTAGTTTGAACTCGAATTATAAAAAATTAATTAAATTTTAATAATTTATTATTTTTTAATAATTCTTGAACACTTTAACCTGACCTGGAATCAGTGAAGAGAGAAGGTTGACATAGGTGGAATATGGGTCCTGGTTGTATATTACACCGCAACAGTAATGCAGGAGACCTGGGTTCGAGTCTCAGCCAGCACCAATCTTTTCTCTTCAGACTAAATTATTTAATACAAGAAAATATTGATGGACTGTAACCAGGATCAAATCAGAATAATTATAATAAAAATAATTTATTGTTTGATGGGTGAATGTGAAATAACTGAGATTAATATTGAAATTACTTTTTTTCATTTTCATTAACTATGCTGAACACAGGTTTGATATTATAAAATGGTTACCTTCAATATCAAAATGTTATTATAATATGTAATAATAATATAGTTCAATGAGATTAATGTTATTATATAAATGAATGAAATAAAGAATAAGGTTTTAAAGTAAATATATAATAAATAGAAAAAAATAGTAATAGATATTATATTTTTATAAACTGAATATGCTTATAAATAATATTATAATAATGATAGCAATGAAATATTAATGTAACATAAAAGATCGAAACCCATTACATAACATAAATAATATAAATGAGTAAAAATAACAGTGGAACCAATTCATCAGTAAGATATCTTTAAAAGAAATTCAGACAATTGAATATGGTCCCATATTTTCAGAAACCATTTACAAATCATGACTATGTATAAAACGTCATTTTTCTGTTCCAATGTAATATAAATCTAACAAAAAGCCTTGTAAGATAACAGAATAATATCTTTCTAACCACAATAAATTAATATATAAATAATAAAATAATTTATAAGATACATAATGCACCTGTATCTAAATAAGGGTAGACTTATTTACACATACATTCACACTCATGTATGTAAACAGAAGTTAACAACTATAAATTGTACATTTATCACAACAAATTAATGTAATAAAAAAAAAAAAATCAACTGCTCCTATTAAAAATTTTGATAAATTCAAATATTACACATAAACTATTAATTAATTGTAAATGTCACAGAAATATTCATATTTATTTACATTTAACAATATTCATTCAACTTTAAGGAATTACGAGTATTGGAATTCATTTACAGGTACAAAGGTTTAATTTCTAAAAATCATTTAAATATGATTTCAAATTAATAAAATTTTGATATAAAAAATATAAACTAACAGAACTTGAATACCATTTTAAACTGACATAATCAACTAGATACTAATTTCATAGTTGAATTAAATTAGTCAATTACACCCATGCTTAATAACATTCGATTTCATTTATTTATATATATATATATATATATATATATATATACACACATACATACATATATATATACACAAATAAATATGTGAATGCGTTTGTGTGTATTAAATTGTATTTATTTTCTCATAGATTAAATTGGCCTTGGCTGGGATTTGAACCTAGGTCTCCCACAATACAACTGCTGCCACATGTGCCACCACAGGCTATATCCAAGCCAAGTCAATCTTCTCAATTCACTTATCCCATTATATATATATATATATATATATATATATATATATATATATATATATATATCTTCTCACTTTACTTATCCCCTTTTATATATATATATATATATATATCTTCTCACTTTACTTATCCCCTTATATATATATATATATATATATATATATATATATATATATATATATATATATATATATATAAAATGGGATAAGTGAAGTGAGAAGAATATATGCATACACATACATAAACACTTGTGCATCACTGTATTCATCAATTAAGTCTTCAAAGAATTTTATATCATTTCAGGTAAATCAATACACACTCAGCTTTCATATTTGAAGAAAGCACTAATGTAAAGAGGTAAAGGTCAATCAATAAAATTGATTCCATATAAATATACAGAAGAAATAATAATAAAAAAAGCATGCAAATAATAAAAATAGATTTTTTAAATAACATTTATTCTAGGTTGATTATATTTATCCAGGGTTTCACTGATAATAAATTTAACCTTAAGTAATATTTAATACAACATTAGAGCTATATCACCAAAAAAAGCCCTTTATCATATGAATAGTTATATTTTTAAATTAATTGCCATTAAAGTACAGAATAATCTTTGTATCAAAGCATATAATACAAATCATAAAGTAATATGCTACATTACTGTAATAAGGAACATAAGAATCAGCTTCATAACATAAAACAAATTTAAATAAATGATGTTAAAACATTAATTTTCCAAATAAATAACTAACATATTTTCTATTCTCCTAAATATTACTGGAATACTTTGGTGTAAATATCTAATATAATAAACCACCTATACTTTACATGACTATAATGGCAAAAACCGGCATTTCTCAAATGCCCACACTTTTTCAAGATTTACAATCAGTTGTTTACAAGATGAATTGGGATAATACATATAGCAATACATAAAAATACAAATTTATTATTTGCTTCACAAAACACCATATTATGCCTTTTACTATCATGGCACAACATTTGGATTCTATAATATTATAGTATTGTCTATAATTGAAAATTCATTTTCATAATAATAAATTTACATTATGCTCAAAATCAATTAAGCATAAAATATATAATTCCAAAAAACACTTCTAATAATCTACCATTTACAAGCTAGAGTAATTTTGTACAATAGCAAGTAAGCAAATACTATTTATGTTTGAGATAAACATATAAAATGATGTTTGGATTTTATAACCAAACATACAACCAGTATCTGAACCAAAATATTTACTATAATGCAAGTGAATGGAAAACTATACATCACATAAATTTATAGAATGGAGTCAGCATCTACTATTAATACTTTAAAAAAAGATTCATAAATGACAGCTTAAGAAATACAAAACAATTTCACTTATAATGAAAATATTTTATTTTATAGCAAATAATGAAACTATAATTCATAATTTAAAAAAGGTTCCAGGACTTCAATTCAATGATTTATGATGTTTTTCCAAGGACACTAAAGAAAATTTTAATAAACAAAATCATTATACACATATCATAAACATGTACACTATAACACAACAAAATTAAACTGAAACATCATTCAATACAAAAAGGATAGAAACGAGCCATACTTCTCGAACACATAACAGCAGAAATGAGTAAATTCCTTAATCACATTTTCATACAATAATATAACAAATGATTTGACTGAAAATTATATATTAAGTTTGTACAACAGTTAGTGACTAAATAAACAAATTCAAACTAAAGTCTAATCATAAACATTTTATGAATGTATAAAAATGACAGTAATAAAAGTCTTTATATTATGTAATACAAAATTCAGAAAAATTAAATAGCTCTTTAAGTAATTAACAGTAAAAACTTTACTACCTAGCATTATAGTGATTTTTAACAACTAAAACAAAATATTTCAACCAAGCAAATACAATTTTATTGTATTTATTGATTCAGCCTACAATTTTTTAAAATAACATACATCTTAAAATTCTTCTACCCAAATAAGTTATTCTGATATCTAATGCAGTAGAATTATAGAAAAGCAAACCTTTTTAGACCTTACAGGAAAAATTACTTGCTACATTTTGAAAAGATAAATAGGTGTGAAATAAGATAATAAAGCTTTTACTGTTATAATATTACACATTAACATTTTCAAATAAACCAAAATCGAATGATTATTAATTAATATTTTTTAAACTCCTTTATTAAATCATAAAAATTTCTGGAAAATTTTAAACAAAAATATAACATTTAAAAATATAAGATTATAAGGTAACTATATTAAACATTACAAAGATTAATTTAAATACAGATCTCAGATTATCTTACACAGTGTATGTTGTTCTCATTTTAGAACTGATCAGATAGAAGTTCACATATTTCTTGAGATACTGATTCTTTACTTGATCTTACAGTAAGCCGATACATCTGTAAAGAAGTTAATAAGAATAATAAAATTCTGCAATGATCACTTTAAGAAATAATTATAAATTTTCTTTATATTTTAAGATTCAGAAGTTGGTACCAGATAACTGATAAGGCTACAATAAAATGTATCCAAAATAAGGAAAACAAACAATCCTAAAATTGAAGGACTTAGCCAGGGAAATTGTTCCTCACCCACCATATTCTCCTGTCTTAGAGCGCTTTTCGACTATCATTCTCTTCCGCAGTTTCCAAAACTCATTAAGCGCAGGAACACACATTCAGTCGATGAAGTGAAAAACTAGATGTTGGATTTCTTTAATTCAAAACCATAGGATTTTTTTTTTGTTTTTCCAGAAAAGATAAATCAAAGATGCGAAACTGTTATAGAACAAGATGGTAAACAAATTTAGATTGAAGATGTTTCATTTTTTTTTTTTTCCTACCCCTTATATCACACTACTGGATACTGAAATTACTTTTGGGATGATCTGGTACTAGTGCTATTAAGTAGTGGTCCATTAATCCCAACTGAGTGCTACAGACACCTGAGATGCAAAAATTTAGGAATTGAAGATGGACCACATTACCAAAAATGTAAAACATTAAACAAGAATAATTGAGAGGATTAATAAAAATTTTAGGAGAAATTTTGTAAATGCATTTAATTTGGCCCCTTTTGTTAAACAAATAATTGACAGAAATATCACGTTTCTTCTGTTTTTCCTTCCATTTAAACATTGATCATATGTAAGTACTTCTTCTGTTTAAAAAAAAAAAAAAATGTTCCAAATCAATACATTAATTATTAATTCTAATTAGAAATTAGATATTTTAATGTTCTCATAATTTATAGGTTCACAAAAGTTTTAGTTTATAAGCAAGTTATCAAAATGATAACTATATACATACTTTTTTTCTCTCTGAGTAGTTTTACCTGTTTAATTATTATCTTATTATAAATTTAAAAAAAAAATCTTTTTGTGGCTTTCTTGAGTTAATGTCCTTAAGACACTCTCGTGTGAAGGCTCCAGCACTAATCTCTATCATGTGTTTAGCACATCATCCTTGATTCCTATCTTCCATGACTTATAAGTCTTGATGGAATCATTCTCCTTGTTTTTCGACAAGAATTTTAAGAAATCCATCCAAGTAGAAATGAAGGTAGTGAACTTATACTTCTGCTAATAACTTATTATTCCCTAAAAAGTGTTTTGCAATGTTCATGGAAGATATAAACAAATTCTAAATCACTCATTTAATGCATACATAATTGTTATTCATCAAAGTCTAATCTGTAGCTCACCAAATATACCAGCGTAAAACTTTTCAATTCTGAAACCCATGATTTTTTTCTGTGTCTGATAGATGGTGATATCTGATAGATTTACTGATAGGCTCAAGCAGGTTCTAACTAAATCCTACACCTACATTCTAATCTCGGCCTCCTGTAAAGTATTATTGGAATGGTAAAAGATTAAACGAAATTGTAGTACCAAAACTACTGAAAAACAACACTACCACACATGTACAAACTACAAGATATACTAGGTAATGCTGATTTTATCTATACTGGAGGCTCCAAGAGCTCCACAGGTGTGAGTGCCTCTGTTGTATGTAATGAGAGACAACATCTATTTTCACTGTCATCAATTTGTAGTAATTACACTGCTAAATTGGTTGCAATATATAAAAGTTTAATGTTTTACACCCATTAAATAAAAATCTATCAGCTCTAATGAGTCTTAGAAACACTTTCTCTTCTAACTTAATTATTCAAAACATTTTATACTCATTACAATCAGAATATCGAAGCAATAGTTCAATCTTCTTTGTTTGGGTCCCTAGTCACCGTGGAATAATCACTAATGAATTAGCCAACTGAGCAGCCATAGAAGCGATCACAGAAGGAATTCCATACCACGGGGTGCCTGCTGAGGATTTTATTGCCTCCATCAAACTTAAATTAAAGCTGAAATGGGAACTGATATGGTCAAGAACAACAGATAAGTTGAGAGAAATTAAACATGATGTCTCACAAAGGAAATCATAAGTCTGAAGCAAAGAAAGAGAGGAAGTGATCCTGATGTGCCTGCGTATAGGACACACACCCCTTAACCACGGCCATCATATGACCTGAGATCCTCCAACTCCATCCAGACTTGTGGATGTCTACTAACCGAAAAACACATATTAAAGGAGTGTAGGGCTTGCTATGCAGACAGGGAACTATTTCAGATACCTAATGACCTGCATACCATCCTACAGTACAACCTATAAAAGTTTCAATTTCCTCAAACATGCGTACCATTTTCAACAGAATATAACCAATGATCAGTAATGTAGGATGATTACGACTCTACCCTAGTGGTTGACGCCTTAATATATTTAAAAAAAAGGGAGAAAATAAGGAATATTCAAGCATATATTATTTTCAAAACAGTAACTTTTACAAAAAAAAAAATTAAAGTGGGAGTAGTTTTATAGTATTTACACATTTTTTCTCTTGTGTTCCAATGTAGGAACAGCAAACTTTTTGTGGAAAAGGAAGTTCCATATAATATTTATATATACACATTTTTTTACCTGATTGATTATTTTAAAATTCTTTTCTCTAAAAATATTAAAAAATAGTTTTAAAACATAAAATATTTTACATAGCTATACTGTGATAAACTTGATTGTTTTGATATTTAAACACTGTGCATGGAGGGGGGATTCTGAACTTTTTGAATAAAGAAAGTGGTTTTTTCTCTCTTCTAATTACAAGAAAGGAATGAATGACTGTGAAAATTCATGATTAAATCAAAAATGACAACTGATCACCATAGTAAAAATTTCATGCAATCCTTCATGCCTGGTTGTTCCAAAAATGAAACATAAAATATCTTAAATTATCTATATTTTATTGTTAAAATCATTCAATTTAATTCTTTTTAGCAATTTTTAAATAATAAAAGGTAAGGAAAAAATGCAGGAAAATTGGTTAAGGATCATTTTTTACAATTGAAGGTAGTAAAGTTATAATGAAATTATGTTAACAAAAGAAAAATAAGTAGTATTGTGTATTACTTATATTACATTACATTAGCTGTTTAATTTTTTTAATTTTGTCACTTATTAAATATTTCTATTTATTTAAATATTTACATGACCTGGCATTGCAACATCATAGAAACCCCCCACCTCAATCTCTCACTCTCTCTACATATTCTTTATTTGCTATTCAGATTGTTTAATTTTTTATTTACCTGTAAAAATTATTTCTTAAATTCTATTTAATTTATTTAAGAAATCTGCAAACTTAATATTTACATTTACACGGCCCATTTTGAAGTTTACTGTTTGTCGAATGTTTTAGGTCGTATTTTTTTTTGCGTTGTCAAACATTGACTGGGATACATAAAGAGAAAATAGTAGACAAAATAAATGTTCAATGTAGATAAATGTTATAAATAAAGACCTAACAATTTTCCATGATTGTGCAGTTGATTACTTAAAATCTTTTATCTTTTGATTTGATTTGATCTTTCTTGAAATTTTAGATAAAATTTCAAGAAGTATTTTTAGGTGATTCTATAAAAATAAAAATGGAAGGTACTAAAAAGTAATTTTAATTTTACTAAAAAGTCTGTAAAAAGTAGTTTTTATTTTTAAAACACTAATAGAAACAGAATTTTATCAGAGTAGCATTGATTGTAAAAAAATTAAATAAATTTTCATATACATTAATACTAACTTGGGCTTGCTTGTTAGGCTCTAAGCGTAGAAGACATCCTATCTGTTGAGTTCTGGTGTGAACAATACCAGCACAGACAAAATTATCAGGGTTGGGATCGATGCCATCAAGTAATTGCATACCAAATCCAATAAGCTTTGTTCTAGTTGCCATTAAATCCATTCCTTGAGTAGCCCGAAATATTAACTGTGATTTTTGTGGATTACTGTACATTTAAAAAATAAACATATATAAGTAAAAGCAATAATAAGAGCAAAATAAACTTTAAAGAAAAGACTGTAACATAAATCTTACCCTCCTAAATTCTTCCATCTTGCAAAAAATGATTCACCATTCATTTCAGTAGGTTCGAAAAATTTATTTATGAATATAGGAAGCTTAATCGTCAACTTCTGAGGAACATTATTATAAATGAAAGAAATATTCATACTAGGAGCATCTAAAAGATTGAAACTGAGTCAGATTGTGTTTTATAAACATTTCAATTTAAATTCTATTATTTATTAGGTATTAAGCACATAATTAGACAATTTAACATTCCCAAAAATACAAGCATAATATAAAGAATAAATGAAGTTAGAGCAGTTAGAGTTAGGAATATTTTTGCATTTTCAGTGGTAACTCATGTTAAATACCTCGTTTTAAATTTTGGTCTTATATAGGAATATGTATATATGTACACTCATTCACGCAAACACTCACACATACACGCACACACACACCATCAAAAGTATTGCAACACCTATAATTCTCGAGATTTTCATAGTTATGACCTTAATCCACACTTTGTTTTCACTAGTCACATATAAAATGAAAGACATCAGGGATTAGAAAATTTACGTTTATTCTCCATTAACCAAGAAACGATGAAATATAGGTTTATTCATTTCAATTTATCAATTTCCTTTCAGTCCATGTTTATCTTTCGTTTGCCTCAAGCCTGTTCTCTCTTTTCTCTTTAGTCTAGTTATAACAATTAATTTTAAACAAAATGAATCGTTTAAGCCACAATGTTTGGTCACATTCATCGCTCTCTTTGAATAAGGCATTATTGTGTTAAATTGGTAATTGCATTGGGATTCACTAGTCTTCCATTTCAAGGACCATAAAAAAATACAGGGAGAACAAAACCAGTCATTTAAGGCGACCAATGTCAGGGCGTCTCAGCATTATTAATTCCATAGATTTTTTATTTAGAAAGCAGAGGCGATGTGTCTCCACATGAACTGATGGTTATGAGAAAATGGAGGGAAAAAGCTACTGCCGATAGAAGAAGTTCATTTAAACAAACTAAAATAAAAGATTTCTTTTTAAAAAAATAGTTTCATAATCTGTTATTATTATGTTATTATGCACTAGCTGTATATTTACCCGGAGAATTTCATTTTTTAGATCTATAAAATCTATAAAGTAAGACTTTTATCGACTCAAACTGTCGATTTCATAAAAACCAAAGTAAAGCGAGATCAAAACGATTTTTATAACAATAAAGAATATACCCAGAGATTGGCTGAAGTTATGCAATGTTAATATTGACAGGTGTTCGCACATGGTATCAAGGAAACACTGAGCCAAATTTGGAGAATTTAGGACAAACGGTCTGGATTTCTATAAAGAACAAACAAATTTCATCTGTATCTTTACAAACAGAATTTCATCTTTATTTATATAGGTTATTATTATTAAATATTTATTAAGTTTTTAAGCATATATTTAGTTTTTATTTAAAAATAACCTACATTTTCAGTTGGTATTGGTATGGTTCCGATTAACCGAGGTAACCTTAGTCCCCATCAACTCGGTTAATCAGAACCCTACTGTACATCGATAATTGCAGATGCCTATAAAATCTAAAACTAGGATTTGAGGATGAGGAAGATGTTAAAGTAAGTAGATGAAATTACCTCTTTATCTACTTTATGATTTACAGGAATAAATTTGTTCCAGATGGATGAATATGGATTCTAAGAGGAGTCGTTTAATATGGTTAGGCACAGTAGCTAATACAAAAGGGTTCTCAAAGTTAAAGAAATGGTTATGGATAATGGCATGTTATGCTAATTTGGATGTTAACGAATTACATGTGGAAATACTGTATTTATGTTCGTAAATCCGTTTTTAAAAATAATTTTTGGTTTCACCAATATAAAATATGTTGCAATTAGGTGTGGAAAATTGGATGCGATAAACTATATTAAATTTTTCTAGGAGTGGTAAGAGGTCTTTTAGTTTG
Organism: Aelia acuminata; assembly: GCA_911387785.2. NCBI lineage: Eukaryota > Metazoa > Arthropoda > Insecta > Hemiptera > Pentatomidae > Aelia > Aelia acuminata. The sequence continues at coordinate 17,023,160 of OU426980.1, forward strand.
CTATTAAGATGTTTTAATAGGTATAAAGATGATACAGTTGGTAGAAGAAATGTAAGTTTTTGCAATATTACTGGTCAATTTTTTTTTATCTATTGTTCGGGAAAATCATTGTGGATCAGACAGGGCAAGGCTACGATGGATGAGATTTTTCGCCACATTGATTTTTTGGTGATGAGGATGTTGAGGAGATGGACAAAATAGGTAGGTTTGGTTAAAAGTAGTCTCGTCTTCTAGCATTGATACTTCATATGTTGCTCATTTATTTGTCTCCATTTTAGCCCTAAAAGATCCACATGTTTTTATTGAAATGTAGGATCTCCAAATAAAAACTTTTCACTGAAAATCCTGATAATTTATCATCCTTTCTTAAAGAGATTTTTTTTTGATAAAATATACGCAAAAAAAAAAATACCTGTGTAATCTTCAACGCATTCCACATTAACCATTTGTTGAATTTGTGCACCCGCATCTAATACAGGTTCTACTGGTTTAATTTGTAAACTCAGTTTTGTAACCCACTCATTAGGATTTAGAAGAGAGGCTGTAAAACCCTAAAAAAAAATATGTATATATATATATAAAATTATGAATTATATAACACAATATTACAATATGTAAATGAAAATAGAAAATAAATCATTAATTATTAACTCCATTATGGCCAACATGTTATTAGAAATCATTTAAATAGCAGGTGAACATATTTTCCCACATGTAAACATATTGTAAGGTAATACTATTAAGTTTAATATTGAAGTGATACAGTTAGCAATATATGTATATAAAAATTAAATACATAACCAGTAGCTGCCAATGTTCACGAGGACAAACCAAAAGCTTTACACTTTTTTTTTTTTTTTTTTTTCTTTTTTTCCAAGCTGGCCAAGAAAGAAAGACTAATTGTGATTTACTGTAAACAAAATATTAATGTTTCTAAGAACCAATCCAGTTTTGTACAGGTTTCTATGCCATTTTACTTTAAATTTTTCAACGCATTAGAGGTTGTAAGATAAAATATATTTCAATTTAAAATATAGTAATAATAAATATACAATATAGTAAATCATATATACCTGCAAGGGAAAAGATGTCTTATTTCCATAAAATAATCCCAACCTTCCTAAATTCTGTCTAAATTCACATTTGACACCAATTTGAATCAGGTCATTTTCAAATAAAACACCATTATTCTTGCATATGAACCTATAATAAGAGATTTATATTTAAATCAATTATTTTTAGTTCTTAGGAAATAAAAACATAAATAATTCAGTAAAGCTTACTTTTTAGGGTTATAGGTGTTCTGCTGAAGAGTGCTAGTTGGAGTATTATTAATGGCATTTCCACCACTATAAATATCACCAACTAGAACATCTAAGAGGACACCTGTATTAGTTGGTGCCGGAGGAGTAGAAAGTCCTAGGAGATCAGTTGCGGCACTATTTGCAGTGGAAGAAGTAGTCTGTAAAATAAAAATTAATTAATCTGTGATGTACTATCCATAATAAAACATATTTATATGATTAATCAAAAACATTAGAGAAAATTGTTATAATTGTAAATAAACTGTTAAATATATGTAGTCTATTCCCAATTAATGAAGAATGAATATTATTTAGGCCGAAATTATGGAAAACAATACAAAAGAATTTGCTGAATTGGAAGTAGGTACAGTATAGTGTAAATAAATCAAATAAAATTTTATTTGCTGAAGCCATGTTTTGAATAAAATTCCAGTAAATAAAACCAATCAAGCAGGTAATAACAATTGTTGATAAAGTAATTGCAAATTCAGAATCAGAAATTAATCATTGAAAATTATAACAATACATCACCTGCTGACATTGAGTAGGAATCCAGAATAAGTCATATTGATACATTAAGAACTGTTCTAAAGGCACTGCCCAACATTAACTTTTTTAATAGAGATTACAGAACGAATAATAAAAAACAACAGGTAGTAAAACAATAGAAAGGCAACAATGTTGGATAGAATAGAAAAATAAAATGAATATTAAGGGCATTAAGGATGGTTTGATTATAAAATGAGTTGAAAAAATTATATTGTTGATTCAGCTTTCTAGGGTTCCACAAGTGAATAATTATGATATAAATATAAAAAAAAACAATGATGAGCGAACCCGAATAACCCATGCTCTGCTTACAAACTTCCGTCCCCTGCCCATTATCCAAAACAGGTCAATAAACATTAATATTTATTACTGAATATTTATGTTATTTTAATTTATGTGTTAGAGTTATGTTATTTAATGAGTCGTTTGTACAAATGACAAATCAATCAATATGAAATTAAAAATAAAATACTTATATAATAAATTATCTTTCATCTTAAAAAATAAACTTACAAGATTATTTGAATTATGATTAGTAGTATGTTCAGAGGAATTCATATTATTATGGGTCAGAGCTGGGCGTATTTCATTTTCTGGCACTCTTCCTGGTTTCTTTTTCTTCAATACAGCTAAGATGGATGATTCCCTTTCAGGAAAGGATGGCATTTCTTCTAGAACAGTTGCCTAAAAGAAAAATAGCCTTTAAAATGAATGTATTATTAATTAATATAAAAAACATGTCCAAATCAAATTTAATGGGTTAAATTATGAGAGCATCCCTCATTTACTCTTAGATGCATTTGACAGTTTAAATACAATTTGATACTACAGGATTTTAAAAAATAACAATAAATAAAAAAACTGACTAGGTAATTAATACTTTGATGAATATAAAATCTGACCTTAAACCTCTATAAGAAAAACCCCATAAAATTAGTTAATTTACTTTGATGTTACACTGATATAATCATGAATAGTTTTAAAATAGCCCAAGTAAATCATACCTCAGGCATAATCTTTTTTTAAAGTTAAATATTAACTAATTTGAGGTGGTCATTTAGGTACACATTTTAACAAGTTCTTTTTGGATGTTATTGCTAAATGTGAATTATTTGGATTTAAAACAATTGTAAGTCTTTTCAAAATCTGGTATTTGTCAAAATGAAACTAACAGGATAATGACATTATCTTAGTTTTATGAGACCACTAAATCAGACTTAACGGATATATCACACAACATATTAATAAATAAATTAATTTGGCAGAAACAGGTTAGATTTCCATTAATACCATTTTTCATTTATTCTCCTTAAATTTCTGTGATTATCCGCCAAAAGAAGATATGCCGGATTTCACTATTTTGTACTTTGCCGATCTTGAAATATGTTTTGAGTTTAATTTTTCAAGGAAAAAATTTGATATTAGACATAGAAAAAGAGACTTATTTAGACATATTTTTACTTAGATTATATCAAATTTCGGAATAGAAAAATAAAATTCATAACACAAATTGTGATAGGATAACAAGAGAATTAAAATCTGACATCAAATTATATAATAAAAGGGAAGAGGCTTATATCAAGAAAAGATTTATTTTTTTATTTAATTAAATCGCAAAGATTTTCATGAATAGAATATACAATATCAGCTTAAAGTAAAAAAAAATAAGTTTTACAAGTAGGATTTAACACAGAACAATTGATATTAAAAGTGTTTTTTGTTTCCTGCAATTCAACCTAAATTACCTAAATCCTGTAAACTAAATTTGAATTTTTGAAAATATTTCTTATTTAATATAAAAAAAAAAAAAATGAATGATATGTGAATCATTGAATAGAGCAAGAAAGAATGAGAGACAAGGGTAGCTAATTTTAAGTTATACAAATGCTTGATTCAATTAGAAGTAAGCTTTTACTAAGATTGAACTAAGTTTTATAAAGTGTAAATATTAAGATATACCAAAACATCTGTAGAAGCAATAATGCTCAACTGAAGATATTCAGAAGCTCTTTGTTGTAATTCTGCATCAGCACTACGAAGATTACTGTGTTGTCGGAAAACTTCTTGAACAACTTGTTTAACTTCAGGAAATAAATTTACAAATTTCACATATGTTGATAGAAGTAAAGCCCTTGTCATTGGAGAACAAAGGTGATACTGAAAAAAATAATAATGTACATATACTTATGAACGCAGAGTACAAATTCGAAACGATTCACAAATATTTATCTTGTTAAAGTGAGAGTTAATACAAAAACGAAAACTTAAGCATTTTGAATCATGCTTTTAAAACTTTCATTTCAAGTATATTAAAGGCTTTCACATATTTTATATCATCAATCTGATCTCATGTAAAAAACAAAATGCCAGAGCAAAAGCCTATAATAATAATATAAAAAAATGGTACAGGAATACTGATTTGCTTAGGCAGATATACACATAGGCAGAGTCAGCAGGCAGCAATTTTCGAGTTGTGAAAACAAATTTAAAAGAATGAAAAACAGCTCAGTTAAGCATGCATAAATATAAACCCCATTTTTACTTAATTTTCCATCATATTATTACAATAAAATTTTATTTGTTTTAATTTTTCAAAAGCATTCCTTCCACATTGTGCATTTTTGGACACAGTAGTGTTATAATTATAAGTGTTAAGAATAAGGTTAAGCCTTTCAAAAACATAAAAAAAAAAAAAAAAAAAAAAAAAAAAAATGTATACTATATTTGAGCCATATTAAACGGGAATCATGAATACATTAAGTGACGGTATATTAAAGGCATATATACTATAACTGATAAAGATCGATATTAACAAATCTTCAAGACTAATACATTGAAAGAGCTTATATATGAACAGAACTTGAATTAAAATACCTTTGAATGAAGTAGTTGAAACTGTACAATAGGAGCAGATCTTTTATCTCCAGCTATTAAATTTCCGAATTCTCCTAATATGTAACCACCAACCTTCACCATGTTTTCATGGCAAGCAGGTGCTTGAAGGGCCTAAATAAAAAATAAACATATAATAAGAAATAGAACATGACTTTAGAAAAACTTTAGAAACAAAACATAAAAAGCCGAAGACTTGATGATATAATATTAATTTCAATTTTTTTATGTTTAAATATAAGTATGATATGAAAGTAGATATTATTTTTATCCTCCTTTAAATTGTTTTAATAAAATATGTAGGTGCCTAATACTTTTGGCAGAGACTGTATTTGAAGGAAGGGAAATAGTGGTCAGACCAGAGTTAATCTGTATAATATTAGTGTATTTTGTATATTAATAATATATATGTAAATATATATAAATATGTATATATAAATATATATATATATATATATATATATATATATATATATATATATATATATATATATATATATATATATAAAACCGAACTGTAATTATGTACCTCAAAAACAGTCTTGGCAGCATAGCCTTGTACATCATCACGGTTAATTACTATTTGTATAACTCTGTACCAGACCTCTTCAGAAACATAATCTCCTGCTATTCGAATCAGATTGAGTATAACATCAACATACCAAGTATAGTCAGTAGCATATTTTTCAGCTAATATTGCAACCTTCAACACCTAAAAAAAAATATTAGAAATAAATATAAAAATTGAAGTGTATCCAACAAAATAATAATAGATTCTAAAATGTTAAAAAAAATAAATAAACATAAAAATCGAAATTTTCATGCAGAAACAATAATATCATAAAAAAAAAAAAAAAAAAAAAAAAAAAAAAAAAAAAAAAAAAAAACCAACGTATTCATATTAACAAGGTTTAGGTTTTTTATTTATTTGTTTTTAAGATATTGAATACATCTACCGACTGTTCAACCCAAACAAAATTACCAGTAACACTGAGATGGAAAAAACATTTTTCTTTCTGGCATTTGTTTTGTTTAAGTGCCAGTAAAGACATATATTAGATAAGCACAAAATCTATTCAATTCGCTTGGATTGACTTTGCTCTTGAGGAAAATGGTATGTAAACCTTTGCTCCTACGTTATACTAACACTTTCAATGCAGATTTTTTCATGTCTCTCATTCATATAATTACAGTTCATTTTAATGTATATTGCAAATTTTTTTTTCTTAAAAAAAAAAAGAAGTTAATTATATCATATTAAAACATAAAAAAAAACAACGCTATTATTGACAATAAAACATAAGTTCAAATGAGAGTTGACATATGGCTAATAGCATTACTTAATGATAAAGGTCAGCTTGCAACGGTTGAAAGTTTAACCTTTTTTTTTTTTTTTTTTTTTTTGGCACCAAGATTTGTTGACAAATCCTATTTCGCCAACAAGTTTAACCTTTACTGAAGGCAAGAGCAACCGCCTGATGGCCTACAACATTTTCGCGCTCTACGGGCCACCTAAGTAAGTTACGTCCATAGGATGTAAATTTACCTTCTCCGTCAGCGACATCGGCCAGGAAGGGGTTAATTCAATAAACAGGAAAAATGTTAACCTACTACAATAAGTAGTATTAATACCTAACCACATTTTGTTTTCTATCAACATAGGAAGTTACAATACTCTCGCTTAAATCACTCATGTCCTATTATTTCAAGTACACTGTGGTTTTTTTCTTGAAAAAGATAAGTTAGCTGAGACAGTCTTGTGCACTGGTCCCAAAATTTTTTGCTTTATATATGGCCAATTTTTTCAGCAAAAAAAGAAAGAATATCACTGAGTTTTTGAAAATAACCTACTAAGCTTTGCTACAACAGCTAACCAAGATATTCTTTATTTGTAAATCAGGGAGCAAGATATTCATCCTAATTTTACTGAAGAAGAGTAACTAAACTTCGACTGGTCTTTTTTGGGGCATATGTTAAGGACATCAGCCACTGTAATTATTTATGTAAACAGCATATTTATAAACGTTTTTTTCTTTCTTTTTTAAGGTTATTATAGAGCCACTCCAAAATTTCCACTTTATTAGTTTTGGTCTCATCTGGAGTCAATTTGACAAATCTTATAATTTTATTGTAACTTCCACCTACCATGCCGCAAAATGACTGTCTTCCAGTGTTATTAAAGGGGGTAAGCCTCAGAGTGGTCAATAATGTAATCATTTTATATTATTTCATTACAATTGAATTATTATTTGATTGAACATAATAGGTTAAGCTATAAACAAATTGAATACAATGAAACGTGTCCTCTTCACATCCGAGAGATCTTTACATTCACATTTTTATTATTATATATATACGGTAATTTATTGATGAATGAGTATTATTCCAATACTTAAAAATGTGCAGAAAAAGAGAGATCATTTTATTTATAAGCTTACCATTTCTTCTCTGATTGAATAATCAGCAGTTTCAAGATAATTCAACATTTCTTGAACAATTTCTTCAGCATTACTCCTATCACACATAGCATATAACAAATCAACAGCCTGCTGTCTAACTGACACATCTTTTTCCATCTACAACATAAAATGTTAGGATTAACATAAGCTAATAAATAATAGTTCTCAGTGGATAAAGTCTGCACAAAATACTAAACAAACCTATTGGTTACTTTGATAATAATGATCAAATGTCAACCTAGATTTTTCTGAGGATAGATAATACAAAACATATGAGATGGATACTATATTGGAAGCCAAACTGAAGGCAGATATTTTTGTCGATCCAGCAATCCAGGGTTCCAATAAAAAATGACTTTTTAGAGACATTTATCGAGTGATATTCTTTGATTTTTTCAAATCAAGACAGCTAACAAAGCAATAAGATGGAGCTGATATTTAAGGTTCCACAATATTGTCAGATCACAAGGAGGAAACAAAACTCTACTTAACTCTGTTTTTCTAATGTTTGAGCCAAAGTGAGATGCATTTTTAATTGTCAGGTAGGAATAAATTTTACCTTTTACGGCGAACCATAGTAGTCTCAGTTATTTAGGGGACCCATGGCAGGTTTTTTTTTTTTTTCACTGAATCATAACCTTGTGGAAATTAATGACACACATATGTGATTTCAATTTTTATTTTTAATTTAAAAATTGCATGTATAAGAGCATATTTGAAACTTTTTTTAAAATGTAATCAGACAAGAATGTATTATTATTTTCTTCTTCTTAATAGTGGGCCTCCCAAGGCCTCATATTATACAAGAGTGTCAGTGCACAATTGTTTAGCACTCTAATACACATATCAAAAATCAAAGATTTATTTTTTATTTATTTTATTTTTATTTTTAACAGTCATCTTCACTATCGGTAACAACAGCCGTAGAAGTATTTGCCTTGAAATTGGTTTCAAGATATTTGATTTACACTTGACACAAATAATTCTAATTCATTTAATGCAAAGAACAAGATACATTAACATGCAAGAATGGAAGGAACGGATACTTCCAAGACATATCAGATGTATTATTTATCCATTTTAAGCTGGGTTAAACAGACTGGATTAGTCTATCCAAAAAGCCTTTTGGATTAGAAATAGAAGATCAGCTGGTAAAAACAGAGCTGTATGGCCGATGTTCTTAAAGGGATTATTGTTAGTATTGCTCTAGGATTGATTAATTTGTGCTACCTTGACAATGTGTTATTTATAAGGGAAAATTTGTCACAATTTTTTATTTCTTTTTGAATGCCTCTTTCTTATACTTGTCCTAATTTTTGAGGTGTCCGAGATTAACTCTTTTAACTTAGTGAAATCCTTATAAAGAATTCCGCATAAGAGTTCCATGAAAATTTACTGCAAAACATGTGTAATCATTCCTCTCACCATTTAAATCTTAATGATTAACAAACTGCACCATAAGGACTATCGATAAGTTAAATTAATTTGGGGCAAACGGCACTGATGAGAAACTGAAATAACTTATGGGATACTTTAATATAAACATAATAAATTATTAATGTTAATACCTTCATTGACACAATTACGACTTCCTGATGTTTTTTAACAGCTTCATGACTAAATTCTGATGTGGCCAGTAGACACATGGATTCAAGAGCTAAATAACGAAGATTTGTCTCCCTATTAGATAAAAATTGACCTAACTGGTTACAGGCTCTTACCAAGAGGTTAGGTTCACTGAAATACAAAATTAAAAATATTTTGTTAAAACTGCAGTATTCCTATTATTCACAATTTATATATTACATATTAAAATACAGTTAAGGCCTAATAATAAAAAATTAGAGTTAAGGCCTACATTATAGAAAAACTATAAAAGTATAGCCAAGGCCTAATAATACAAAATATGTCTGGGTGCTATGGGAGAACGTAATGCTAAAAGTATGGATTCTAATATTAATGAATTAGTTTACTGAACACGTTCACGCGGCCACTGTAATTCATGCTCTTCGCCCATGGGTGGCTGAGCTTTAAGCTTTTCCCTCTATCGGACGGGAGCTATTTAAGGATATTTATATATATATATATATATATATATATAAAAGGATAATTATGCAATATTGACAATCCAACAATAATAAAATAAACAATACAATCCTACCTAATACCCAACTGTCGTGGAAAGTTTTGTGATTGACTAAGGTGTCCGATGAAGCAGTCTAGTGCAGGCCACCAGTGGTAAGCACGAACATGTTAAGTGAAGGTGTTCTTGCATGATTTCAAATTTTTATTCAATAGTGATGATTAGGTTATAAAAATTAAAAACGAAGAAGTCGCAATTTTTCTGAAGCATATTTATGAAGATAATTAGGGTTAAAGAAAAGTGGAATATCTATATCTCAATACAGAAATTCCTAGAAGAAATGAAATTCAATAAATAAAAATCACAATTATTTACAGACTATTTACTGAAGGACTATACTATATTAATACAAATCGGCGTTAAAACCCACTTGTTGAGTCAAAGCCTGCTCTAATAGAAAACGCCAGTTATCTCAATTCTGTGCTGCTGCCCTCCAGTTTCTGACACCAAGCAAAGCTCTTGCATCAACAGCCACGCGATTTTCCTAGGGCAGCCTCAGTCGTCAAACCCGTATCGTGATATATACTCGTTCCGATAGAATCGTAGATGGTATATTGTTCGGGTCTACCATAACCAATTCACCGAAGTCTTGATGACAAATATCAATACACCCACTTCTTTGTACTCCTCACTCAGCTCAGTGTCCTTATTTTTTTTTATTAGTCCTTCTCCAAGTGCCTTCCTCACATATACCACCGTATATTCAATGAAGTACTTTCCTTTAAATCTGAGGAGGGCTAGTTCTTGTGCCTTTGTTGTAGTCCAACATTCTGAACTGTAAGTAAGAACAGGTCGGATGATTGTTTTATATATTCTTACTTTTGAGGCCTTGGATAATGCAGTTTCTTAAATATTTTTGTAGAGAGAAATATGTACGATTTGCTGATTGAAATCTTCTTTGAATTTCTTCTTCCACACTGTTCTTTTGATTGACCAGAGATCCTAAATATATGAAGGACTTCACTTTTTGGAATCTATAGCTTCCTGTTGAAACATGACTTTCATCACCACTGGTAGGTATTGAACACATGTAATTAGTTTTTCAGCATTTATGATAAGACCCAAGCTTGCCACAGATTCCTCTAATGACTGAAAAGCTGCAACTACTGCGTTCAGAGTCCTTCCTGCGATATCCAAATCATCAGCAAATCCTCAAAATCTGGAATTTTATCTTAAGAAGCGTTCCTGTTACTTGGATTCCTGCCTTTCTAATTGCTTTTTCAAGGTCTATCAAGGAGAATTATCATTTGCACCTTTTTAAGACATTAAATTTCAAAACAACTTCATATATTTTATTAAATTTTAATCATTAAGTTGTTTTCAATCTTCAAAACGTTTAAATTGGACCTAAAATGAAAATTTTATTGTTTGCTTTCAAAAACATTCAGAGAATCTCATTCCTACAAGTGCCAATGTCTAATCTATATACTATATCTTCCGAAAAATTATACTGCTTGAAAGTTTAAAATTAAAAAAAAAAAAAAATGGGTTTGTTCTTGATTAAAAAACAAAAAGAAAAACAGAATCCAAAATTAAGGAATAATGGGTATTAAATAACTGTGCTAATAACAGGGTCCACTATCAATGCTTCCCCAGTGCCAGACACAACTCCCAGATGCACTATTATTTAAAAATACTGTCCAAATAAGGATATTTAACATTAAAAATACTTTATGGTTACAAAAGTCTAAATAAACAGCTGTAATATAGGCCAAATTGTATATTATAAGGCTTTTGGTTTATCACTTTAAATGCGTGTCAGGGCAGGAAAAATAGACCCAAATTTATCATGTACAGACAAAGTTTTTTACCTTCATGAAACATGGGATCACAACTTCTTAGGAGTGAAAAATAAGATTTACAATCTGCCCAATTATAGGGGCAAAACTACATTTAGAGACTGCATAGTGTCTCAGATAACAAAATTACTTTTTAAGTACATACATAATAAGTAATTAGAGATCAGATTGCCATGTAAAATAAGAATCAAATTGTACGTTCTTATTCTTATACTAAATATAAAAATCTGTAACTAAATATGAAAAATATTTAATGTAAAAATCAGTTAACTTAAAAGAAAATTAGCATAATGTAATATATCCAAGGTGATGGTGCACATTTCTTAAATTGCTTCAATTATATTATACGTATATAGAAATGTTTAATAAATCCATAAGAATATAAAAAAAAAAAAAAAAAAATGTTTTAAATAAATATTTATCTTTAAATATGACCAATTTGAGACTATTGTTCCTCCAAGTAAATTTAGAAACACATTTCATGTGTGAAATGTAATTTTCCAAATATAATCAGTGATAAATTTCTAACTACTGATTTCATCATCACGTGAATGGTCTCATTCGATTCAGCGACATAAAAAGTGTTGAAAACTATTTATATTTTACTTCTGAGTACCACTAGTTTCAAGAAAAAAAAAATTATATTTGTGGGTTTAAGATTACTGTAATAAACACTGACAAACTATTCTAGGTATTCATTTCACAATCATTTTTCTTCTTCTATATTTGTATTTATTAAAGTTGTATCCATCGTACTTAACAAGTTTTATAACAAATTTACACCCGTTCTCTTAAATTATTAGTTTTGTTAATTTTCTCATAACTTATTGATTATTAAATTATTTTTCATATTTAGTTCCAGGTTACTACTTATTTAGTTACAGGTTATTACTTATTATATATGTACTTAAAATAAAAAATTAATGTTGTTATCTGAGAAATTATGCAGCCTCAAAATATTATATAAGCCTCCTATAATCTGTTATAACTTTTGACCTGTTGATGGTTTAGTAATGGGAATGGTCTCATTGGATTCAGAAACATAAAAACTATCAAAAACAACACATCGCTTTACCTATTTGCAGTAAAATTAATTTACAGACCCCCTCTTTTAACCCTCACCCTAAAAGGTGGTTGCCACCCTTTAATTTGGGTGGACTATGCAGATCTCGAATTTCATTCCTAAGATGAAATTATGACCAAGTGTCATGTACAATTTTTAGTTGTACTTTTGTTTATTTTACCTGTACTAAGTACTTTGTGTTTCAATTAGTAGAAAGAAATGTTTTATCTTTAGTATAGTACAGATAATAAAGGTTGTAAGCAACAAATTCATATTTAAACTTAGATATTTTAAAGTAATAAGAAGGGTGGACATGAAAATACAAACAAAATCAGTATTCCAAGAAGCCAATTATTGGAGATAGAGTTAATTTATTGATTTATTGTTGTTTGGTTTTTCAAAAATGGTCATTGTAATATGGAATTTTTTATTTCTTATCGAGTTATTTTTTTTTTTAATCTTAAAGATATAAAATTATAATTGTTCATCAAAAATAAAAATTTGGCCAATTGCTTTTATGATATATAAATAATTTGTACTGAACAATATGAAGCAACTTGAGAAGAAACTGAAGCCTATAAACCAACCTTAATAACATTAATTCTATTGCAGCTAAAAGTTTGTTTTTTTTTTTTTTCATCCTATTTTCAAAAATTAAAACATAATACTATCCTAGGGATTGAATTAACATTTTCCAGTAAAGATTCAAATATCTAAGCTCAAACAAATGCTCTTAATACAGAATTAATATAAATTAAAAATATTTATATATATTAAAGGAAAAACCATTTTGTCATCAATAAAAGCCATACCTATCATTATGAATAATAAGACTGATAGCTTCAAACAAGACAGCATTTTTCGCATTGGAATGTTGAACTTTTTTGGATTTGGGGGGTTCTTGTGCTTTGTTAAGAATAGTTTCCAAACACTCATTCAGTCTTCCACGAACTCCAGGATCCTCTAAATACAAATTTATAATTAAATGAATAATTTAAAATCATAAATTGACAACTTCTAAACTATACTATAAAATAGACCTGGAGGAGTGTAATTTTGTAATAGCCGCAAAAGTTTCACAGAAAGCCAAGGTGCTGGTACGAAATAGTAGGTATAATCTTGTAAATCAGTATAACTTGATGTTACAATCTGTAACAAAAAGTATTAAATTATAAATACTGAACTATAATCTACCCAAAAATGAACTAGTTCTTTAAAATGGAAATAACTCAAATATCAACAAAAATAATTCAAACACAATCATGTTCTTGTCTAATGAAAGTTACAGAAGTTAGCAACCAATATAAAAAGTTTTAAGGAGGACTAAGCCATAAATCGGTTTTTCATTATTCCAAACCATCAGTTTTCATAACAGAAAATGGTGGAGAAAATGAATGAAGCCCAATATCCCTTACACGTTCGGTTTTTTCATCAGTCCAAACCATGATTGTAATAATCAATAATGTTTTAATTGAAATAAATGTCCCAATTATAACTCCTGCTTGAATTTATATTTTTTAAATGCTTACTTTTAGTCTATTCTTTTTCTAAAACAACAACAAGCAAAACAATATTCAGTTCTTTAATTCAGTTAATTAAATTGTTGGTAATTTATTGTAATTGACGAATAAAACGGTGTCATCCTAAATTTGAAAAATCATTGTTCCTTGTACGTTTAATTTCCCATCTGGTAAGCTAGATTTATGGTTTCTAAATAATGTTACTAGAGTAGTTAGCATAGTGATACTCGTCATCACCCTTAAAAAGGAAAAAAAATATAGATTCAAAATATAGACAAGAATAAGACATTCAAATTCATTAGTTTACACATCCACTTCCTGAAGTTAGCTAAACAACAAGGTTTCTAATATCGGATATATTATATTTATGATTGTTTCTTATGTCATATATTCTTGTAGCATTTCACTTAGTACTTTAATAGTAATTAATGGCTCTTAATGCAAACCTTTTCTATCTTGCCTGATCATTTCTCAATTATAAACAAAATTTTCATAAATAGTCCTGACCCTTGATTCCTAAATGTTCAAACAAATAATTGTAATGGGCCAAGATATATATCATATAAATATGATAAATAAATAAATATGAGTAAGAAAAAGGAATACTTACTCTACTTAATCTAGAAACAGCCAAACTGATACAGCCTTTATATTCATCAGGATTACGCTTAACTAGAGCATCAATTAATGAAGCAGCAGCTGTTACCACCCCTAAATGTTGATCATTTAATAAATGTACTATTCGAGAAGTCCACTCTCCTCCAGGAATAATTTCCTGGGATGTTCGAAATAGGCGAAGTAAACACAGAGCAGCAGATTGTTTCACAACATCCATAGTATCTCTAAAACAGAGCATACAATAGTAATTAAATTGTTGATTCAGTAAATAGTTTCATCACTCCACTGAATTGGGTCCTCCCAAAATTAGGACAACCTCTTAATTGAGCCATATCTTATTAAATGCAATAAAATATAATAGGTAAATCAAGACCACATCTTTGGGTCACCAAATATTGGCTAATTGGGTAAGATCTTTCATGAAACAGTTCACTGTCTATGGTGGTAAGCTGGAAGTGTGAATATTAATTCCTGATTCTGCTTTCATTTGCTGATATTGTTTTTTAAATTTGAATAGCATTGAAAATGTCCCCAATAGCTCGATAGAAAGAAAAACACAAACAAAATAAGAACGCAAATGCTGGAGTTTACCTACTGGTAGTCAATGCACAGTTCTTCACCTCTTGTGCCCTAATAGATCACAGTAGTGATGTAAAACTATCAATAGTTTTGATAGAATCGGACATAAAACTATTGATAGTATGATGTGATGAGCGGGGGGGGGGGGGGGGGTCAGGGGGGGGGGGGGGGTAGAATAGTAGAATTTTTCATTTGAAACGATAGGAGCTATAATGCATGTTTTCATTTGCACTTCTTTCTTTACCCTTTTTTTGGGGGGAATAAGATGAACATTTCTGTAAATAGAGGATGGGTTCCATTATACCTTGAAATAATTTTTATCAATTTCAAGCTTACTAAGGAAAGAATAAAAACTTAATCAAAAGGTCAATGAAACTGTATTCAGACGAATACTATATGCAACCCTCTTCAAGTAACCCAGAAACCAGGATTCCCAGTTGTCGAAGTAGTTGATTACACATGACAACACTCGGAACGCAATCCTGGAATGTGTCGGAGTTTATAAAGAAAAAAAGGACGTTGTTGTGACATTTGTCTAGACATACCTCACACGTTCTCAGGTAGTTTATTAAGAAAGGTTGAAAGTATTTTTTACAAAAACTGTGATATTATTTATATGCCATTAAACAAGTAATTTTCAAGTCAAGGGACTAGCAGGAAATCAGTTGTTTTGTTTGTATATTTTTCCATGATGTTGGTAGGAATGTATGAGCAAACCACTCAATATTTCAGTCGTATATTTTTTGCATAACTGATGCCCTAACACCTCCCGATCATTACAGCCCCCACCCATTGCAGATATTTATTTAGGAAAAATTATTGTCCAAAGCCAAATAAGTTTAAAAAAAATCATAAGCAATGTAGAGGAATAAGTAAATAGAAAAATATATAAATGCCGTATAAAAACTGCTATAACTGTGGTAAACACTCATTGGAAATCAAAAAACAAATAACAAATTAGATTTTTACCCTGAAACAAGCAGCTTAGGAATGTCATAACCGAAAGCTTCAGCCATCTCTCTGCTTCCAATATTAGCTATACACTGCATTGCAAGGTTAACATGAATAGGGTTTCTACAAAGTGAAAATTAAAATTTATAAAAACATGTTCGTTATAATTAAAAATTCAACTAAAAGATCGGTAAATATACTTACCTTGAAGCTAAGTCATTCTTTATACTTTGAATAATTAGGTTAATTAAATCACTATTAGTATTAACTAGGACTGATATGAACAGGTATCCCTAAAAATAATAATAATAAAAAACTATCAGATAGAATACAAAATTAAATTAAAGGAAACAAAATAAATGAGATTTTGATCAACTGAATGTAAACCACTTAACAGCACTAATCATAAGTTTCCCAAATGAAAATTAACATTAGCTGGGAACCATTGTTTCTTTGAGCATCCCCTAGGAGCTTTGCCTTACTTTCCTTGAAAACATTTTCTCGTCTACTCATTGCTTGTACTTTAACCAAGTAGGTTTATAATATATTTAAATGGAGTGGGCTTTTAATAATTTCGGTCCAAAGAGTTGGTAATCATAAAAGGCTTTGCAACTGCAGCTGGTAGGTTAGTAACTCAGACATTTGTGTAATCTCAGCCAATAAACACTAATAACATATTAACACTAATATTGTCTCAGAATGTTAATTTTTTGAATTAGCAATTTTATTTATATAAATTTTATTTTGTCCAAAGACACTATTTTGGTTTTTTAAGTCTAAAGGAAAAGTTTGGCAAAATAGGATTTGATAACAAATCTTGGTGCCAAAAAAGACACTCTTAAAACACTATCTTAGTTGGTATTAATTTTTTTACTTGAATAGTAATGCATTTATTTAAAAAAGGTTTAAGTGTCATAATCAGAAAAACTAGGCTTCAATTATTATGGGCTAAAACCATTTTTCAATGAAATCTGAGGAATGATGTAAAAAAAATTAAAAATAGTAAAAAATGGACTGTTTCAGACGTATGTAGCAAATGCATTATCGCCCTTGGCCAGAATCTTACCTATTAATCAGGGTAGGGGATAGCCTTTTCAAGGGGTCATTAATCAAAACAAATTTTATATATATATATATATATATATATATATATATATATATAATATTTATTAATTAATTATATAATTAAAGGGCATACAAAACTCTAAAATTACTTTCAAGGTATTAGTCTAACTAGTATTCAATTAAAAAAAAAATCATAATTTACATTAATCAGACAAAAACATTGTGAATTAATCTCTTTCTCCACATACAAAATTGAAGAAGATTTTGCATAGCTCTAATCTTTACCCGTGTAGAGTTAGGCTGGTGTTCCATCTGATACCTCCCCAGGAAAGCGCACTAGATAGGTATAGAGGGAACTGGGGAAATAAAATGCCCATGGTGTACCAAAACCAGCTGGCGAAGGGAAATCTCCCAGCCGTGGTGAAGGCAGCTTCCCTAGGGCAGGAGAAGCCTGAAGAAAAATCTCCTGGTCCTCCAGATTGAGGGTTGGGTCAGTAATTCATTCCAAGAAATCTTATATCACTGCGAATCCTGATGAAATAAAAGCCAGTCTGCCTACACGGTTACGATATAACATGCGCCTAATGGACATTCGTCTAGGAACATGGAATGTTTAGTTACTCAACTGTGCCGGAGCATTACATTCGCTATTAAACCAATTGGACACCTATTGCATCAACATTGTTGCTATTCGGGAAATTTGATGGATTGGGTAAGGAATGATAAGGAATCTGGGGGGAATAAGGAAATCTGTGAAAGGGCGTCTCAGCACGTAATAAGACTTCAAACCAATCAATCCCCGATTGTATTATTTAAGGATGAGGGGTAAATTCTTCAACTAGTTATCTGAATGTACGTGCCCCAACCAAACCTTCTGTGGAGGAAAAATAGGATTCATTTTACAGCACAGTAGAACAATGCTTCGACCAATGTCAAAGTTATGGTATAAAAATGGTAATTCGAGATTTCAATGCACAAAGTAGGGGTGAATCTGTCTTTAGACCCACCATTGAGAAACACAGCCTCCATGAGGAATCTAACAATAATGGGAAAAGGCTTATCAAATTGGTGGCATCTAGAAGATTGATTGTTGGAAGCACTATATTTTCCCATATACATAAATACTTTGCCTCTTGGGGATCAAAAAATGGGGTAACTACAAACCAACTTGACCATATAATCATCAGGCACGCATCAGGTCTCTCAGATGTGAGGACATTTAGAGGAGCTAAATTATCATTAGAGCCTGGAGTAAAGACACAGATGGCACTCTCCAGAATATAAAGCAGAGCATACTGGATCGGTGGCGGCATCACTTTGTGACCCTGTAGAGCGATGAAGTTGAAAATCAGGGGAGTTCCGATACCAGTCAAGGAACTAGAGCCATCAGACTTCAGTGAGGGTCAGAAGGCCACTGAAAGTTTGAAAAATCTTCAAACAATGTCAACCAGCAAGCTTGGCGGGTCAGGACAAAGGCCAAAGTTTCAGAAATGGCAGTGAGTAATAGTACAATTCATTAGGGTTGGTCGGTTCAGGTGGCCTGGTCATGTAGCCAGGATGAATGCTGATTCCATACCAAGGAGACTCCTCAAAGAAGAAATCCAATCCACCAGAAGTGGGCAACCCAGGCGTCGCTGAGTGGAGTGGGTAAATAAGGATGCACACAACCTTCTGGTGATCCAGGAATGGAGGTTGGCGGCATGAAACCGAAATAAATGGTGGAATTTCCTTCAGGCAGGCCTTAGGATTGCAACCTCGCAGGTTGTAGAGCCAAGAAAGAAGTCATCTTTATTGTGACAGCTCAATATTCTGTTTTTATTTTAATCTTATTTAAAGCTGCCACCCTTTTCAGATTAATGAAATAAGTTTGATATAAGAATGAAATATGTTTCATTAACAAGTAACTGTTCTAATTAACAATTATCCGTTAATACTATATTACTAACCTTTGATAAATTATGTAAA
The DNA here is from genome assembly GCA_911387785.2 of Aelia acuminata. Classification (NCBI taxonomy): domain Eukaryota; kingdom Metazoa; phylum Arthropoda; class Insecta; order Hemiptera; family Pentatomidae; genus Aelia; species Aelia acuminata. The sequence continues at coordinate 17,042,067 of OU426980.1, forward strand.
AAATTTATTGTAAAAACCATTAATGAAATGTATTAAAGCTTAAAACAAAAATGTATTACGCAATCATTTTCTGAGATGAGTTCCCATTCTTCCATTAAAATCAGTAGTTAATATTTTCAAGTCAAGATACTTTTAATTTAAATACTAAATCAATGCCAATTGATATTATATTTACTTTCCAGAATCATTAAAATTATTGCACAAAATGTTTTAATTCATTAATAATTGGGAATGATCAGAGAACATCTATAAATGAAACTTGTTATCTGCTAAGGATCTTTTTCCTCACTTAGAGGGGAAGAGTGCTGTAATTTGTAGGATTTTCTTTAATGAAGGAGCTCTTCCGTGTTTAATATTTATTTATTTATTATTTTTTTCCCGACGTTTCGAGCTTGTGGCTCATCTTCTGGGGTTATCTTATCTTTAGTTGCTACATTTCCATAACTCAAGTTGATGAAGTGTTCTTACACAGATTGTTCAGGATAGTTGTTTTTATAAGAACTTTAACTTTTCATTTATATGTGAAATAATTTATATATATATATATATATATATATATATATATATATATATATTCAATCGGATGCCCTGATGATGCCCGAAGGGGCGAAAATTTGGCTTGTATATATATGAAAATATATATATGTAATTTTGAGACTATTTGAGGCCGTTTTTTTCTATATTAGTGATTAGTCTCCTTCCTGCTATTGGAAAATCTTAATATAATAAATTTAAGCAAAATTAAGTATTAAAAATCATACAAAAACATATAACAAAAGAAAACAGATTATCATCCCAGTTAAACCAAAAAGATAAAAAACAAAAAAACAAAACAAAAACAAATAAATAATATTCTTTAAAAAGGGTTTTAGAGTTTTCATGTATCACACACACACAGTCTATTGGAGTAAACAAAATATTAAATAACTTTTTAATCATATCTCAGAACTTACAATTTGCTTTTCAGAATATTTGTTAGAGGACAAAAGATTAACTGCCTCCATATGACCAAAATCAATATCATGTCCCAGCAGGAAAATGAATAATAGCTTACACACATATTTCTTTTTTTGATAGCCATCTAAAGTTTTATCCCCTTTGAATTTACTGCGTATGTTGGCTAGTTCTTTATTGATTCTTTTAACTTCTGCTTCTTTGCTTTTACCTTAAAAAGAGGATTATACTGATAATATATATACATATATTATTAACTAGATTTGGAAATAAAACAGAATGAGTACATATCACTATATTACAAAATAGTTAATAATAGACATCATAATAATAAGTAAACCAATTTTGACAAATAAATTACACTAACTGTGGTATTCACTCAAATAATTAATTCTCAAGATAATTCACATTTTAAAATTTAAAAAATCAAAACGCAAAGAATATTTCTGCATTGACAATTAAAGTTTAATAAAATAAAATAAAACCATGCATAAGTAAACAATAAATTAATGATTCAGAAGATAATTACAGTTTCTTATATCTGAAATGAAAACTGCAAGGCCACGCATGCCATCTCCCCTTACAGCTGGCATGACTGCTATCTATTATTTCTAAAAAAAAAAAAAAAAAAAATTAAATAATAATAACTTAGAAAGAATATAAAGATCCTGTAATAATAGTATGACATTATTATCAATTTCCTGCAGCTTTTTACAAGGGCAAACATCTATGTACTATATATATGATTAAGAATTCAGCTTTTATCACTGATGACCAATCTTCTACTTCTACATATAATATTATAATAATATCTAATATTAGACGAATCTCGCTGAGGCTGAAGTGGGTATTCGCACCACCAGTCAAGTCAGCAGGTTTGACATTGAAGCCGAATACTATATAAATATCATATTGGTGAGACACTTCAGCTGTTCCTATCAACTCTTGTTTTAAACCAAGCCTTAAGGACTCTATTGTCCTTTCAAATTTAGAGTAAAGCCACTCTCTCTCATCCTCATCAAAGCTAATGGAGATACCAATTTTATCGCCCCAAAATTTCCAATTATGAACCCAGAAAACATTTTTTCTAATTATTTCTTCGGCAGTTCTTATTCGAGGGAACCTGGATAGATCCATAATTAAAACCTTCCGTAAGTATCTACTTTGTAAAGACAAAGTATAGAAATAAATTGAATCTAACCCAGGTTCAAGGTGCAAGATGTAAACCAGAGTAAATGGTGGCTAAACAAACGATTTCTTCATAAAGAACCTTAATACCTTTTCAACCTCTATAAATTCTTCTGATCCCTAAACATGTACCGCATAAGCCAATATTCAGCAAGAAACAGCGTTATATATTTGAAGTTTAGTGGTTAAAGGTGCCATGGGATACAAAATGGCTCATTCCCACACTACATTTAAAGCAGTTTTTGCCGAGGAAGCCTGATCTAAAAATGAGGTTTTAGAGATAGTATAGGGGTTAAAGTTATAAAAGTGACAGATTTTATATTTTAAGTCTTATATTTCCAACATTCCCATCTGTTGATTTAGGCCCCATTACTGAATATAATTATTTTCGATTTATCAAGAATAACCACTAACTTCCAGTTATCACAATAAGTCTTAACCACTGAAATGTTTCTCTGCAAATCACATGGACTTTCAACAAGTATAACAATATCATCCAAGTAAAGTAAAATTTTTGTTAATCCATATCCCAATCCATTGGATTTTTACCAATCCATACCCCAGATTGAAGCTCCTCCTCTAAATGATTAATAAACAACACGAACAAAAAAGGAGTCAAAACACAACACTGCCTAACCCCATTTTTAACACTGAATGAGTCTGTTATGCGTGAAGGTGTCCAAACCGGTGAAAATGACCCCTCATAAATATTTCATAACACCACTATAAACTGAGAAGTTATTCCGCTATTCCATAGTTTCAGGTAAAGTGCCTCACAACCTACCTTATCAAACGCAGCTTTTAGATAAACAAAAAAGCGTATAACTTATTATCTTTCCTATTTAGACAAATAATAGCAATAATAAACAGAACAAGTAAGTAGCAGTGGCGGATCCCGGGGAGGGACGCGGGGGGGGCGTGCCCCCCCTGGGAGGTGAGGACACCAATAAATTATTACTATTTCTCTATAAAAAGGGCTATCTTTTATAATTTTTGAAACTCCTTAAATGAAAAATGGATTGTATTTAAACATTTAATAGAAATTTACTACTTAAATGTGCACTGATATTTTAAATTAGGTCCTGTACGACGCAAAAATTTAAAAAATAAAAAAGTGCGCCCCCACTGAGAAAATGGAGTACCCCTTTCCAAGGCCAGCCTGACAGTCTTTAAATATTGCCCTAGCGTTAACGAATGAAGTTAACCTCTCTAGAAGTAGACTGCAAAATAATTTGCCTATGCAGTTCAAAAAATACAAGCCTCGGTAGTTGATTACATCTGAAACATCTCCCTTTTTGAGCAGAGGAAATATAAGCGACTCTTTGAAACTAGTAGGCACAGTACCCTTCAAACAAATCTTGTTAAAAAACTGAAGAAGTTGTTCCAAAAATTCAATAGGTACGTTTTTATAGAAATCTTCACCTACACAAACGACCCCTGGTGCTTTGTTACCTTTCCCTCGGTCTAAAACATTGCTCAATTCCATAATTGTAAAAGCATTATCTAATTGAATTATTCAATGAAGAACTGGTCTATATATTCTCCATGTCTAACACATTCTCCTGTATATGTTTACTTGATTTTTTTCATATTTCATATTTAGCCATTTCTTATTTAAAGGCAAAGCGAGAGACAGATAATTTCTCCATATAAACAAAAACAAAGGTACTTTATAGGAAAACAAAAAAGGCCCCTTCCTCATTTATGCCCCCTCAGAACATTTTAATAAAGATAAAGCTTACCTGATTCTCATTAAACATGACGAGTTTAATCAAAATCGTTAAAACTATTACTGAGAAAATGGAAAAAAACTTAAAAATGGGGTTGATCGATTTTGATAAAGTTTTCGTAGTAATATCTCGTGCATATAAATACATCAAATACCAAGTTTTATCAAAATTATTAGAGCCGCTTTTGAGAAAATGAAAAAAAAAAACGTAAAAAATTATGAAATTTTTTTTAAAATCCCCCTCCGTTTGACCAATTCTAATGAAATTTTTGCTGTCACATCACGGGCATATATATATACCAAATACCCAATATCAGGTGGTAAACATGTATTTCCGTTGAAAACCGGAAGTCGAAATTTTTCACGATCGCAATACTTTCCCTTACTTTATATTTCATATATATATATGTGTAAGTGAAAGTAAAAATACATCAAATGATCTAATAAATTACCAAGTCCTGCAATGTTATATGAAAGAAAATTGATATAATTTATATTACTAACAGAAATTTGCCGGGCGAGATGAGTGTTTATAGAATGATCATAATACCAGTAGTGCTCTTATGGCAGCGAGTCCTGTGAACTAACAATACATAACTAAAACATCCCAAATGTCTGGAGAAAAATATTTGGGCCACTCATCAGCGACGGGTGGAGTATCATGAAGGTTCGGAGCAACGCTGAGCTGACAGAGCTCTTTAGAGAGCTGAAATAATAATTAATTAAAAAATGGATTGGACACTTAGAGAGAATGGCAGACCACAGTCTACCCAAAAAAATTACGATGGGAAAGCTAGATAGAAGAAGGCTCAGAAGAAAGCCGAGGTTGGGGTGGGTAGAAGATATGAAAAAAGAGATCAGAAAAGTGGGGATCTGAGTATAGAAGAGATTTATTCCAAAAGGTAAATAGAAGCAGAAAAACATTTATGCCTAAACAGAGTTTTTATGATGATGGGGAAGGCAGTCTGCTTACCAGCAGAGAGGATGTTTTCAATCAATGAAAAAACTATTTTGGTAGTATCCTTCACGATTAAGGGACACCATTGGATGCCGAAAGCAGTACTATAGTCAGGGAGGAACTCTTCAGAATGAATCAGCTCGACCTAGGGCCCCCTAGTCAGTATGATGTGAACAACTTGAAGAACAACAAATCCCTTATATATGGCATTCTTCGTCACAGCTATTCAAACATGATGTTAGTGAAATGTATTAAGCATTGGAAGATCTCATAATCACTATAAGTCCCAAATAAACTCATTCGCATGATTAAATTAACAATGAGAAATGAACATATCTCATGTATCATAATTCATCAATATATTCATGAATATATCTCATCGCATGAATATACGAGATATGAATGGAAAACATTCTTAAGAACATGAAAAAGTGTATTTGTGTTATTGTTTAACACCTATATAAAAAAGTAATTCTTATGCACAAATCTAATTCATTTAATAAAGTAATGAGTACATATTAATAACCTTTTTAATGCAATTATCTTGGATAACATTATTGATGCGGTTATATTTTTTGCACTAAACAACATCAAATACAGTTAGAAAATATGACTATAAACTATAAATATAAAACCAGAAAGAATAAAAATTAAATATACATATAAACTCTAATATAATATAATTTCTAAGGAAAGATAAAGACATATAAGGTGCAAATAACAAAAAATTTGTTCTTATAAAAAGTTAAGATAATCTGATTCACAATAAGCTATTTGATAAGAACTTTCTTATCTCAAACAATCAACATACAGATCATGAAATTAACTTTTTTTAAAAGTCCATACATTAAAAAAATTGAGGCAATTAATTTTATTTAGTTTATCTAATGAAAACACACAAAAAAACAAAACAAATAACTAACCAAATTTAAAGAATTTAATAAGCTCTTGGGATTAAACTATTAGAAGCTAATTGTGAGTTTGTTGACACAACACACACAAACAAAAAAAAACCTGAACAATAATAATGATTTATAATTTAATCTTTTTTTAAAATTTATTTATAGAAAAGTGGATCAATACGTCTAGTCCACATAATCCTGAACACATCTATTAAAAGCAACAAATATATGGACGGATAAAATAACGAAATAAAAGTAAAAAATAAAAGTATAGAAAAAACTCACACAGTAATAAAAAGAAATTATACACAAAAAGTAATCATATACAAAGTAGTGAACATCTAGAATGATCGCACATCTAAAATGAAAGGAGTGCAGCTCAATAATATTCATTAAATGGAAATGAGATTAAAGTTGAAAAATGAAAAATTAACTAAAAGAAGTGTTGATGTCCTACAGATTAAAAAGTACATTACTCTCAACAAGACAAACTTATAAAAAACCTGTTTAATCTATTAGGTTTAGCTTAATTCCAGTTGGAAATTACAGTGAACAAAAAACAAAATAATCATAAAGAAGAATGAATATCATGAATGTTACAGTCCATTATTAACTTCAGAATTTTAAATTGCCTGTATCTCTAACAGCCAGTATATATGTCATATCGAAAAAATGCTTAACATTAAAACGTTTAAAACTTATACAATATATATATTTCAAGCAGTACAAATTTAAAATTTGTTTAGCTCGTTATAAGTGATGGGGATAAAAATTAAAGACCCTCAAATTATACTCAGCAAACATACTTTCTCTCAGCGATAAGAGTGTTTTAAAAATTTATAGTAAATAATGGACTGTGAAACTGATTCTTTATACTTACATGTATGGCACAAAAAATATTAATTAACATCTTTTAACAGCTATTTTAAACTGACATAGATAAACTAGACTTTTGATAAGTTATTCCAGTTTAGAATAATGTACTTTTAGAATAGTACTTTTGACCCTTTAGGATATCAAATTTACATTATTTTTTTAAATGACCCACAAAGAACACCAAGGATGTTTCTTTTAACACATGTTGATGATATACATTTATTATTTCTGATGGTTTGTCCTGATATTCGAAGACAGGCTAATGTGTGGATTCAAACCTTAAAATTTCAGACTTAAAAATTTTGAATAGTGCCAATTTCTTTCTGGATAGGGGGTATACAATAATAAAAGAAAAATAAAGGTAAAATGCAAACAAAAATATTCGATATTCAAAGTATTTAATAAATGTTATAACTGGATAACTAAAAAGTTAATAAATTTTAAATATTGTATTTGTGTTCAAAATGATAAAGTATACCATTTATTACTTATATCAAGTAATACTATAATACTTACAACTTTCAGCAAATCAGAAATAATAAATTATTCATTTTTAAGACAGAACAAAATTAATAGTACAAAATCGAAAATAATAATTTGACCATTTAAACCTATCAAAAATACAACAGCACTAATAAATAGGTATACAAGAAAAGTGTTGAACAGATAGCAACGAGAACTTTGTAACTAAAAAACAACCTCCCCCTTTATCAGTGAGATACAGACTAGATAGACGCCATTTGCAAATTTATATTACAAAAAAAAATATTATTAAAATGTTTAATAAAACGACATTATTTACAGATATTTACATTTAAAATTGATATCATAAAGTTATCTCATATATAATCTCAAATCATAATAGGACATTTCGTCAGTATTTTGAGAAAAAAAACTGGCACACAACTTTTTATTAGTAGGCTCCTGGTGTCATAAAATGTTTATGAATTTACTTGAGAAATTACGGAACCTTTGCTTGAATTTATACTAAAGCACAACTACAGTAGAACTTTTGTCGGTGATAGATACTGTAGTAATCTATCATCGATATCATACGCGATAACAGGTATGTACTATTAAAATAAAATCATCATTTAACGGTATTGCTTCTGAAAATTATGGAAAATGAAATACTATATAATAAAAAGAGCAGATAACGTATTGTCATAAACCATAACGATGAATAAAACATAGCAACGCCTAATGACTTTACAACTTTACCACGATATATTCTATTTTATATACATATATAATGATAGCAGAAAGTTTTGATTTCCAATCCCAGTCACAGATTCCATTGAAATGCTTAAAAAGACGAAAGAAGTGTTTGTCATATCACATTACTCAGGCCACTGCAGCAAGGGTTCTATTCCCACTTGGAGACAATAAAGATTTACACCGAGAGGCACAGAGAGGTGAAAGAGCCACGGTCTTAAATCGTATCCGCTAGTCCTCGAGGATTAAAGGTTTACTTAGATCTAAAAAGCATAACAATCAAAAACACCATATCTTAAACTCGCCTCGAAAAATCTGACTATAAACTTTCGACTACCACGAAAATGGAACTTTATTTCACGAACTATTGCATTGAATTATGAAAAGTTTATAGTTCGTTCAGTCTAGAATCAGTCGGTCGGTATTATAATGAAGGTTAAATGTACAAAATGCCGTCAGAAGTTATCCAACCGCCCACCCATTTGTGGCAGAACACCTCATGAAGAGCCAAGGCCTCTTGTAGTTTTTCGGCTTCCACCCATCTTCATACGAGTGTGCCACCACTATGCAATGGCGGAAACCTAATTTAACCTGAGCATCCCCAGCTACTCCGCCTTCTCCACAGTTAGACTGCCCTCTCTTCTCTTCGCATAAATAATTGTATCCACAAGCTTCCTACGTATCTGGTCTTCTGCCATCCTGGCCATGTGCCCTACCCAGGAGAGTCAACCAACCTTGAGTGTTGGAATAATATCAATATTCTTTTAGATTCCGCTAGCTATACATTTTTCCTCTTTCTCAATGCATTTTCGACACCAGATAAGCGTAAAATTTGCCTTGATCTGTGGTTCTATAGGAGGTAAGTTCCTTGAATAAGCTACCAATTATTTCGTTTTGAATTGGTTTACTGTCAGCTATAGATAAATGTTTGTCTAATGGATGTTAATTTTCTGCTAAAGATTTCAATGTCGTCGGCGTATGCTAAGATTTAGACAGAACGGTTGAAAATTCTTCCCCGAAATTGAACTTCAGATTTCCTTACTGCACACTGCAACAGCAAGCAGGCAGAGTACTCAATAGGGATGGTCAGGTTGGATGAATCAGATACTGAAAAGTATCTGATACAAGTAGTTGTTCCAGCCAAAATGAACCGGGTACTGATACTCACTGATCCATTGATACTCGATCTGATACTGGTCCGTTGATACTCGATCTGATACTGATCCATTGATACTCGATCTGATACTGGTCCGTTGATACTCGATCTGATACTGATCCATTGATACTCGATGATCCGTATCAGTTGAGTATGAGGCACTAATTCAATGAATACTTGGAATAGCTAACCCCGGACTATCATCCAGACCCTGGCTACTACTGATTCAGTTGAATCATTTAGTACTTGAAGTATTCCTTGCAAACTACTTAGGTATACCTGATCCCTTGCCTTAGCAACAGACTCTTTGGTAATTTTATGAATTTATTTTAAACAATAATAAGATAATGGAGAGTAATAATCTAAATAAAATAATAAACTTCAATTGTTTGTTATTAAAAAAATTATTTATTAATACTGATTTACAATTTTCAATCGTAATAATTTTAATAACTGCATAGTGCTATTATAAAAATATACCAGTTTATATTTTTTGATGTTTTTTTTTTTAACAAAACAAAATTTTACATTTTAAAATACATATATAGAATATATTTTATTAAAAAAATAAAAATATGCGCACTTAGTGAAAAATTCGTTGCCGTAAAAGATAAACAACTTAAACATGTAGTAGTTCACCACGAAATTGATACAACCTGTATAAAATGAAAAAACAAAAATATTTAAATGGACGAATTTAAACAAAAAGAACCATTAACTTTCCAACAGATTTATTTTTGACCTCAAGTTAAATATTTATTAACTATGTAAAATAAGACCAGCATTTATTTTAGCCTTTAAGTTGGTCTTGACTCATAAGCAACTGTCATTTAATTTTGTGTATCAGATACAAAAAAGTATCAGTATCACTTGTATCAGATACAAGAATTTCAAGCATCAACCCATGCCTAGGACTCACCATGGCTCAGACCTTTCTACGCTTGTAAAAGAGTCTGATACATCTGCTTCTACACCTACTGAACATTGCATATTTTTGTATAAGACGGAACGGTTTCGTGGGGATATTCATCTCGAGGACGTTCTCATATAGAGCTCGTCTCTAATAATACTGTCATGTGCTCGTTCAAAATCTGCAAAGAGATGGTGCGTATTTATGTCCACGGAGCCTACACCATACATACGTCTCATCTTGTTTACGCCGATTCAGAGGCATTGGCTTCAGATATACGATTCTGGAAAGTATTTTGTATCCACTTGACAATAATGATATTCCACGGTAGTTTCACGGTTCCTATGAATATGACAAATTAAATTGTCATTTCAGCCTCCTGTAAATTTTTCCTCTTGTCATATATCCATATGGTGAAGATATTTAGTCTAGATCCTGGTGTTAGGTTGTTCCCAAAGTGCGTTATAGCGTCCTCATTATTTGAGGGTTCAATTTCCAATCCCGGTGTTTCCCTCAAAGTCTTTTCATTCTCAGATTCATTTTCATCTTCAACTTAAAGTTTTAAACCATTGACTAGTGAGTCAGTCTTAGATTTTTTTGTGTTCTAATTGTAATAGTTTTGTAATTTTTACGTTTAAAAAAATACTTCAAACCACATTAGAGTCACAACATTGTACATACGAGGGGTGATCAAAAAGTTCCAGGACTGTTGAGATTGCGCGGCAATGGAGTGTCATAGAGCAGTGCGGTTGGCAGCATTGTTTAGCGTGACTCTTCCTGAGCTCAGCTGTTTATTCAGTTTGTTGATAACCTTCTTCATTGCAAAGTTACTGCTGTTTTCGTAAAAAAAAAGTTTTTTGTGTTCGGCGATTTTGTGAAATGAATGTAAAGGAAGAGCAACGCGTTTGCGTAAAGTTTTGTGTGAAGTTGGGTAAAATGTTTACTGAAACTTTTCAAATGTTGCAAGTGGCTTTCGGTGATGAATGTCTGTCGGTCAAGGTGTCATGAGTGGTACAAAAGGTTCAAGGAAGGCCGGACATCGTGTGAAGATGATTCTCGTTCAGGGCGCCCATCAACTTCGACTGACGACGATCATGTTGCAAGATTGAACAGTCTCGTGCGTTCTAATCGTCGACTAACCATTCGTGAGATGGCTGAAGAATTGAACATTTCATTTGGTTCGTGTCAACAGATTTTAACAGAAAATTTGCAGATGAGAAGGGTGGCTGCAAAGTTTGTTCCGAGACTGTTGACTGAGCAGCAGAAAGAACACAGAGTTCAAGTTTGTCAGGAACTTCTTGAAATGGCAAATGACAATGAAAACTTCTTAAAACAAGTCATTACTGGAGATGAAACGTGGGTTTATGGCTACGACGTGGAAACGAAGGTCCAGTCATCACAATGGAAGACAAAATCCTCCCCAACCCCAAAAAAAGCACGTCAGGTCAAATCAAACGTCAAGGTCATGCTTACTGTTTTTTTCGACTGGAAGGGTGCTGTTTACCATGAATTTCTTCCACGAGGTGAGACCATTAACCGCTTTCGTTATCTTCAAACCCTGAGAAATTTGCGCGAGGCAATAAGGAGGAAGAGACCAGAGTTGTGGCGGAGCGGTGAGTGGGTGCTGCATCATGACAATGCGCCTGTTCATTCCGCACTGCTCATTCGCGACTACTGCACCAAAAATGGAATGACGGTCATTCCCCAGCCTCCATATTCACCTGACCTTGCCCCTGCAGACTTTTTCTTGTTTCCAAAACTTAAGAGACCCATGAAGGGAAAGAGATTTGAGTCCGTAGATGACATAAAAAAAAAATCGCTGGAGCAGCTACACACCATTTCACAAGATGATTTCTCAAAGTCCTTCACACAGTGGAAACATCGTTGGGAAAAATGTATAGCTTCCCAAGGAGAGTACTTTGAAGGGGACGACGTCCAATAGCCTGTAGATTTTTTAAATAAATTAATAAAAAATCAGTCCTGGAACTTTTTGATCACCCCTCGTATGTACATCTGATATTTACAATAAAAGATAATTTTTAATAAACAAGATACTAACCCTCCAGAAACAGGCATCTAGAAGTGAAAGGTGGAGAGGTGAATCTCTCGACTCATCTTGCCTATATACTAAGAGAAATCACCCTCATCCTCACTGAGAAAAATTCACTCCGAACACAAACCAAAAGATCTATGTAGACGTATGCACTAAATCACTCAAATTTTAAGGAATGATCGAAAGTAGCAGATATTCATATATCTGTACAGTCCTCAGATACTCTTCTAGAACTTCCATTTACATTGAAAGAAAAACCCAGCATTCTCAAAATTACTTGAGCATTTCCTTCGTATTGTATTTTGAAATATATTCGTCAATAAGAAATGTTAAAAATCTTATAACTCTGATTTTACGGTCATTTTCGAATTTAAAAAAATGTTCCTCATCAGAAGTTTTTATGATAAAATGCAATGATCAAGGTAAATTTTGGCATAATAGCATTACAAGGTTCGTTTTAATATAGATAAAGAACGTTCGGAACTGAAATCCCAGGAACTTATTAATATCCAGTGGCGGATCCAGAAATTGTCTGAGGGAGGGGCGCACTTTTTTTTTTACACTTCATGAGTAATGAAGGCCCTAATTTAAAATACATTTTAATACATAATGACGTTGTAAATTACTGTAAATGTTTAAATACAATTCATTTTTAATTAATGGACTTGAAAAATGACTAAATACAGCTCATTTTATATTGAAATAGTAATAATTTATGAGTTTCCTCACCTCTCAGGGGTGGGGGGGGCGCCCCCCGCGCCCCTCCCCTGGATCCGCTACTGTTAATATCCCGCAACAGAATGGCACATAATAGTTTTTAATTTTAAGCTTACGTTAACATGGTGAATATGTTGGTAATCATTAGGTTTCAGACCTCGTTCTATTCTGATCGGTTCCTACAGCAGGTATGCATCAATTTTCATAACTTCTTCTTTTTGCCTTTTGTATATTACATTGCACTTATTTGTTGTGTTTCGATATTGTTTTTGTTTTTTTTATCAATGAATTATCTTGGATATACAGTGTCCAATCTTGTTTGATTTGATATGGCTTAAAATGGGAATCTTGCTCCATCCAACATTATTATTTGGGCGATCGCCCTAACTCTTTTCCCCTCCCGAGTTAGAGGTTATGAAATCCGTTCATAAACACGACAGAGAACAGGATCCGAGGAATTGAGCCAAATATGCTCTAGGAAAGGCCTTTTAGGTCAGTGATGACGTGTTGTTACCACTGAGTATGGAATAAACTAGAGGTGCCTTCCATAGCCGACATGGGGATGGAGATGTGCTCTGTTACTCCTACCATTAAAGGACCTCCTTTGTTTGTTTGTTTTGTTTAACCTATCTTTATATTTCTAAGGCTGATCAGACGATGATGCAGTGAGAGTCCAAAATGTTTGCCTTGCCTACCCATTGTTTTAAAGAGCTTCTGAAATCGCACAGGCTTAGAACCTGCATTTACATCCTATCCGAAGAACACTATATTCAAGGATTTGTTATTCCCTTTAAAAAATCCTAGGGAGACTTGGCGGGATACGAACCCGCAAAATTAAGTATTGCAAATTGCTATGTTATCCACTATACTACAGATGACATAATTACATGTGGAAATTTAATTTTAAAAGACCATTGATTGAAGGGCAGGCCACATAATTACATGTGGAATAATATCTAGAAGTAAAAAAACAGTTATTTTACAAGCCTTGTGCCTTCAAACAAGCGATCTTAAAGGACTGCCCCATCAAATAAAAGTGGAAATCGAATTTATTAATAATAATAAGCAATTTTCGTGTAAAGCTGGTAGTTCAGGTAAATGCAAACACATCATTGTAACTTTACTCTACGTTTTTCGGTTAGTAATAACCATGGGCGGATCCAGCCGATCGCAAAGGGGGGGCTGCAGTCCTGAAGGGGGGCTGCAGCCCCACAACCCTTCATTTGGATCTGCTAATCAGCTTTTTTACCTTTATGTTCCTTTCCCACAACTAAAATTCTACTTGTTCTGCACATTATTGGTTCTTTAACTTGCTTCCTTTCATTAAGGAAAGTCAAATTCTATCTTAAAATTACGAAAAATTTTCCAAAGGGAGGGGCTGCAGCCCCCCCCCCTGGATCCGCCAATGGTAATAACATTAATTACCTATTCATACGATCATTGTTATGGCAGCTTAGTTTCTTTGTCATATTATTTATTTATCTGTCAAAACTTTCAGGCATCGCATTGAAAACTAGGAACAATTAAGCACAACGGATGTAATACAAAAATGTGGAAAATTAAAAAAGAAAAACAAATCTATGACACTATGGTCCCAATGTTATTTGCATAAAACTAGCATTTTAGAATAATAAAATGTCAACTACTAATATTTAACTGGATAAATATAGTCACTTTCTTTAAAATGAAGACTAGATATTGTCTTTTGATTTTCTAATTGAACACTGAGGGACCGAGCAATACCTATTAGACATTTTTTGCTCAACGGGGTATAATTACGGAAAAATAAATTAAAAACGCCAAAAAACCCTATGAAGGCCCGGCTTCTATCTAGCAATTTCCCGTTTCTCTAGTTCCTGTAAAGAAGCAGCACCGTCGCTTGCGCCCGCCTATAATTTAATAGTGAAGAAACACTTAAATGGAGGACAATCATTCATGAGCACACCCTCGTGGTATGGAACCAGACTGGCGCAACTAGGTTTACTATCAAGGGGTGGTTTTAAATCAATTTATTGAATTTTAGAAAAAAAAAAATTCCACTAAATATGTCAACTAAACAATGTACTATTATTTATTTGACAATGAACTTTGTTTGTTTATGTTTAACAGCGTAAAACACAGCCGGTTATCAAAGCCGAGATATGACAATGAAGTGAATGGAAAAGTGCTGCTTTTACTACTGATACTGATACTGATTACTAATACTGAGTCATCTGCAAGAGCGTACTCAGTGTTTCGTCTAGGGGGGGGGGGGGACAGGCTTGTAAATTACTTACGACTGAGGAGGGGAAGTCGAGGTATTTTGACTACATAAGGCTCAATTAATTGTTCAAATAAAACAAACTGATACTTAAATATTTATATATATATCTTTTTATATAATACTTAATAAATATAGTAAATGAATAAGATTATTTAATTTGTTTTTTTTTCTGGGGGGAAGTGCCCATGGCCTTTTATGAGACAAGAGGGCAAAATGTAGAGGAAAAAAGATCTCTACATTTAGGTGAAGAGCAACTTCCCTAAAGAAAACTACCTGCAATTTAAGTCCTTCCTGTGTGGTAGAAAAAGACTACAGGTACAAGCATCTCTCTTCTAAGGAAGCATGGGCAAGCAGGTTATAAAGGGGGGCTGCAACTCCACAGCCCTTCCCCAGGATTAGCCAATCAGCTTTTCTGCCTTTATATTCTTTTTCCACAACTAGAATCTACTTATTCTGCATATTATTTGTTCTTTACCTTACTTTTGGTAAAGTTAAATTCTATCTTTCAATGATAATTTTTTTAAAGGGGGGGGGGGGGCACAGTCCTTCCCCTGGATCTGCCAATGTAAGGAAGATAAGATCTTGCACCAGAGTTCATCAGACAGGGGTGCAGTGGAAGAAAATGATGCCTAAATAGGAAGAGCAGGCTGTGTGCAGTTTATGAAAAATGTAGTTGTTTTTTGTACTAGCAGCAGTGGGATGTTACTGTAATTGTAATTCCTACCACAATTTGAGGGGTACACCTCAAGAAATATATAACAGCTCTTACTCATTTCCCTCCCAAACCACATTAGTTTTTTTTTCATAAACAAACTAATTATTTTAAGAATCCCTTAAATAAAGTTGATCCATTTAGCTGGCCTCAGTGTTGTGGCAGAATCTTTTTAACAGTTATGTTCCATTACCAATACAGAACTATTGACCATAATTAAAAACTATAAATCTTAAATAAGCTTAATCACTTTAAGTTTCATTAATTGAAATTATACAGATTAGAAATATAAAACTAATATTTTTAATATAAGTATTATATTATGTAGTATAATGAAATAAACAAAGATATAATAATAAACATATTTTTATTAGCCCATCATTAAATAAATCTATGAATATAATATCAAATTTAAAATGTATTTACAACAAATGAATAAAACATAAAAACAAGATTTTTGAACAACCGCGTATATGATTAATAATTTTAAGGTTACAAATCATTATTAATATATTTCACATACTATAATACAAATGTGTAATAATTCATTAATATTTGCGTTGCGAAACAAGTTTACAAAACAAGCTTAACATATACTCTCAAATGCTTATTGAATACTATTTTTTTAAGGTTATCATATGACATGAATGGCTTGATACAATTACATATTTGCCTACTATTTCTATAAGAAAATAAACCAGGCTATTCTAAAAGTTGTAAATAACCATAACATGTTTTTATTTAAGAAATGAGTGACTGCAATCAATAAATAAGTAAGAATACAGTGACGGAATCTGTATTTAATATACAAATTTTAATTACCGATTCACAAGAAAACAATAAAGAATAGGAATACTAATGAATACTAGACTTTTTACAAATCTTAACATTACCACCAACATAAAAAAAAAACAAAAAAAAAAAAAAAACAAGAAAAAAAGCTATGTGCTGTGATAATTACACCAGTGTATGTTCGAAGTGAGGCTTATAATTTTGTCAATGAAATAATACAATATTCATAAATGCTTTTGCAGTAAAATATATGCCCACAGCATATTAATATACCTACCAAATAATTATTCCTATTTTTTTTTCTAATATAAGATGGTAAGTTATAGTTATGTACAAATAAATGAAAGAAAAAAAAAAAAGAATGAAAGGAAAATAATTCCATACAGGTAAAATGTGGGCAGTGCAATAATTTCACATGTATTAGATACACTATATTAGTTCAATTATTTGTCTTATTTATTTAAATAAATAAGATACGAGTACTCAAAAAAATTATGCAGATAAGAACAGAAAATATTAACAGTTTCTTATATTCTCCCTCGTTAATTTAAAATCTAGACTTACATTGATAAACTATTTCGTACATCTAACCACAAATTTAGACACCATGTACAATGGGGCTTCTTGTTGGGAGTTGGTAAAAGAGAAAGGAAATACAGCTCCATTATTTATACATTTATCTTCAATAACTTTATCCAATATAGATGCTACATAAAAATGGAATGTAGAATTTAATATAAAGTACCTTAAAATATTCGTAACTAACAAAAACTAATTAGTCTTAAGAAGGAGACTTTAGTTGGAAATTCATCATGCATATCTGACATGGAAGCCTAATCTACAGGTCTCTTCCGAAGGTCTAGGAATAATACAACAAATATGTATGATTAAGTAGCATGCCACAAGAATGCTCTCGTAACTGGAGGTGGTAGGATTACAACTATTACACACACAATTATATAAAAAAACAATACATGAAGGAAAAAAAAAAAAGAAAAAAAAGAAGCATTCTTGAGGCTCTACAAGGGGGGGGGGGGGAATTTAATATGGAAATGAAATAAAAATATTGATAGGTGCAAGACATTCTCAGGTAGGAAAACGGAAATAAATAAAGAGTGCAATCATTTCCCAATCACTTTTCATAGAACTAACTGAATCAAGATCTTATCTGAACAACCGCTGAACTGTTTTAAATTGAATATGTTAAACAATGAGATAATTTTAGAGGTGGAAATCATCAAATGAGGCATCAGGATTGGAAAATGATTAACTATATTGTCTACAAGGATTTACTGGTCAAAAAAGGGTAGCTGTTGAGCCCACAGAAAATACCAAAGTATGATTTATTTTGTGTACAAATAAATTGCCACAATAAGTCCGTAGAGACCTAATACTTCAGCAAAAATTAAAATAAGAATCATTCCAACAAACAGCCGTGGTTGTTGGGCAGTTCCCCTTACGCCGGCATCACCTACTATTCCAATGGCAAAGCCAGCAGCAAGACCACTAAACCCTACTGCTAGACCAGCTCCAAGATGCATGAAACCCCTATAAAAAAGGAGAATACAATTAGCATATCAATGATTGACTATTATTTATTTTAAAGGGGTTCATTTATATTAACATATTATTTAAATTAAGGGGAAAATGATTAACTTCTATGAGGGGGTAGGTTTTTATAAAAACCTACTCATGTTTCATTTTGATCACTCATGTATCAGAAGTTCTTGTATTCATGAAGATATTTTTACTATTTTAATATGCATTAAACATAAAAATCATATGGTATATAATTTGTACAAAGTAGAAAATTTTAAGATATTGGGATTTACAAGCAGTAAAAATAAATATTTTAGTAAAGATATATTACTTGTATAGTGAATATTTAGCAGGGGGATCAAGAGCTCCTGCAATCAGTACAGCAACAACCAAGCCGTAAATAGCAATAATACCAGCCATGACAACAGGAATAATTGATTTCATGATCAACTCAGGTCGCATAACAGACATTGCTGCGATACCTGTTCCTGATTTTGCAGTTCCATAGGCTGCACCCAGAGCTGAAAATATAATTATATTATTACCTAAAGCTAAGCTATTTGTAAAAAGTATTTATATATGTGTTAATACCTAGATTAATTTAAAATAAGTTCAATAATGTGACAGGCTAAGCAGGTTATTTTACTAAACTATAAAGTCATAAGTTTCTAATACTTCATATTAAAAACCCAACCAAAATTACAAGAGCACTGAATAGGTACAAGGAAAATAGGGACCAAGTCTTACGTTCACGAATTTTTCCTTTAGACCATAATCTAACTTACAAACTTAAATTTTTGAAGATCTTGAAGAAATTTCACTCACAATTTTTGTGCCCCATTTGTTTATTTGAATTACCTTTTTCTAACATACAGACCATTCACCATAAAAAAAAAAAAAAATTAAAAACATTACACAGGATTTGGATTTAAAGCTTCGAGAGAAATAGAATAAAGCGCAATTATATAAGGATATACAGCAAGTATTACATAATAAAATACAAAGAGATATGAATAGCAATGGCAATCCTATATCGACCTCTTTAAATTTTGCAGGTACAAACAAAAAAATTAAATAATAAATTACACAAAAAAAAGAGGTGTTACAATAAAGTACAAAAAGAAATGGGGGCAATAAAAGTAAATAATAATTCTATACTTATCAGCTGAATTTTATCAAAAGTAAAATAAAGCAAACGCTTTCAGGCCAACATCAAATTAAATAGAATTAAATCAACTAAACCCTTACTAAATTAATGTAAACAATTTCAACATTCATCAATCAAATAAACAATTTTTTTTTTAACACCCTATAATAAAGGAATTGTTTAGTTTAAACAAAGGCATTGAAATTGATACAAAAATTATAAATAAACCTTCCCATGCTAACTGAGGTCCGAAAAACCTGATGAGTTTACATACAAATGAAGGTAGCACATGGGTAAAGATGCCACACCCACTTTATGAAATGACCAATTTCAGAGTGGTTTAGATTAGAAAAACTTTTAGAACCTTAAAAAAACTCATTAAACAGGTAAAAATCTTGCTGATGTTCATTTATTTTAGAGCTTAAAAGCATTTTAAATCAATTTAGTAGAAATTATTCAAGTGATAAAAAAAAAAAACTAAGTAAATTATGAACAAAATATTTGTAAAAATAAAAGAAAATACTACTCAGAAGCTATAAAAACATAATTTAAATATTCTCAACCTTTAAATTAATCAATTAAAGAAACAGAGATCTAATGAACTGATTTTCAAAATATAATTTGCCAACTTATGTATTTACTAAATTACTATGATCATAAAAGGTTATTCATATAATTATTGATGCAAACAAGAAAAAAATAAAATAAAAGGTATTAATAAAAGAAAATTAGACTTCAGTACAACATTTTAGATAACAGGGCAATAGGAAAGCAACAAGTCCAAATTTGAGTAGGGGAAAACCCAGGTAGATTATAAAGAAACAGGCAATATAACTATTGATTAAACTGAATATAGTCTAGGTACAAATAAATATGAATTTCAGTGCTATTTTAGCAACCTTAGATACAACAAAACACACATACACCAAAAGTGGGCGGGTCCCTTCCAACATATGTTCTACCCCAAAAAATTGAAAAAAACCCATAAAATATAAAAACATTTGCCATAAGTAAACAGTAATTTGATAACATTTACTAAATAGAAGGATTACAATACAATTTAATTAAGGAAAAATGACTGTGAAATACAACCCTAAAAAAACTTGTATAATTACATTCCTCAAAAAATGCAAAATTTTTTGAGCCCATAGTTATTTCCAAAAAATTTTGCTAGAGAACTTGAAAGTAAATAAAATTATAAAGCAAATGGTAGATGACAATGATTTTACAAGTAGCAAAAGTTTTCAAGTTTTAGGAACAACATTAGAAGATAAAAACAACATAATCATCAAAACTTAGCAACTAAGGATTATATACTAAATAAAAATAGGTACGAAAACAGAATATATGTAAGCTAATCCAAAAGATAATATATCGATTTAAATAAGTATCTGGTAGCATAAGGCTAACAAAATTCCAAAAAAATATATTAACTTGTAATGAAATCCGATTACAACAAAATAGCCAGGTTATTGACTATTTTGTTAAGTATACTAGCTGGAAAAAAAAAATTAAAAAATATCGATGCGAATACAACTATAAAAATTTGCAACTCACCGCTAAATATCATAGCTGAAGCAGCTCCCATAACTCCAAAAAATGGTCCGTAGATTGGATTATCGGATGACATTTTTAGTGGGTTGATTCCTGAGCAGGAGCAAGTACCTTAGATGACAGAAATAGAAATGGACCAAAAGCCGTCTTTACACCCCTAGACTTGCTGAACGATCATGTGATTGCAAGGATTTTCGACCAAGGACTCTATGTAAGGTTGCCTCCCATTGGCTGAACCTTGAGACCTAGAGGTTGAAGAACGAATCAAAATTGCCGTTACATAGTGATATTTAACGTCACTGAGTATTATTGGTTGTCTTAATTCTTGCCTACTATATTATTTCTAATTTAATAATATTTAATAATTTGATTCAATTTGGTTCAATAAAACTTTTAAAGAAATATTTTAAGTTTGAAAAATTATATTATTATGTTTTATATGTCAATTGACAAATATATTAAAATATTATAAAACAAAAATAAACATCATATATCTAAATGCGATTATCTTTTTTTTAAATTTATCAATACATCTTTATTTTCATGTTTCACTATCACAATAATCAAACATTTTTGAAATTGTAACCATTATAAACACTATAACCTTTTGATTGAGAATAGAGGAAAGGTTTCGGGTGTTGAGTACGATGGAATTTTCTTTTCATGATGGTTTATTTAATTTTTAGTTGCATGATTCAAAATTTTATTTATTAAAATACAATAGTAATATAATCTTAGATTATTAATTGCGTAAAACAAATTTAAATTAATAGTAGATTTAGATATTGGCAATCAAAAGTATTTTTAACTATCTGCTGCACTGTTAGGCACAAACCTAGTGTTATACATGTACTAACTAACCAAGTATAACAAATTATAATCTGAAAGTGAAAGCTTGAAATGGGAACTTTTAAAATCCACATGGAGGGTGTGAGGGAGGCTCCTTACTTGTTATCATTGAGCATTTAATTTATTTACATGGCTTCCTGTTTCCTACAGTGATGCCTTAAAGCTCTTTTACTTGTATTAAAATTATATTTAATTTTTTTTCTTAATGTCAGAAATCTTTGTTTGGTAACTCCACTTCTGGGCGTGGCTGATTTTGACAGGTCATGGATAATGATATCAGGGAACTCCCATTTGGTCCTTTTCAGTTTCACCTTTCAAAAAAGCCCTTGATTAACTTGCATTTTTAGCAAATTGGTATTATTATTTTTTTCTTTTCGGTTGGCACATTAGGCCTAATGAGACCTTTGGCCGCGCAGTGTGGTCTTCTTACAGACATTTGTATTGCTTGCTGGAGCACAGAGGAGGTAGCCCAAACCTCACGTTGCTGCAAGCCACGGTCACCATGGTGCAGCGGCAGACTACCCATAGTTCCATAATCCCATTCGGGCCAATTTGGCAGTGTCCTTCCCACCGATGGCGTCAGCTCTCTTGGGTTCAAGGACAGTGACAAACTGGTCTAGGTCCAAGGATTTCTTTCACTGAAGCATACCGTCCTTGTACCAAACCTCCTGGCGGTTACTGATATCCTGGAAAATTACACCACGATTCTCGATGGGATACAGGGGGAAGGTATATAATGTATACTACCTTTATATAATGTAAGTATAATTTTACTTCTGGGTGTGGCCTATTTCGACTGGTTATGTTACAGTAATTTAAGCGAATTCCCATCTCATCCTTTTAAGCTAAAATGGGCCTTTATTTGCCTCACTAGATCCCAACTTTCGTGCGCTCATCGAGGATTCAACCCCCATATGGATCATTTTTAGTTAAGACTAACCTCATTTAATGACGCCATATGGGCCATTCCCGCGAGTAACTTAGCAGTGGAAGTACCATGATCACTTAACTTCCTGTTAAGGAGGTGCCATGTTTACTCATAGGAGCCATGTTTACCTATGATCTTTTCCACAATGAAACGATCTATCCCACTCTCCTTGAGGTGAAGAGGATTTACTTTAATTAATTTTTAACCTGTCAAAACTGATTCAGAATCTTCTACCTCCTTTTTTTCAGCATCTTCCTACCATTAATGAAACAAGTCTATTAAATTCCAGATACAATTATTCATTATTTGTATTTTTTTATATAGTAACATTCGCAAGTATATGCATGTTTGTGAAATGTGATAGATCTAGTATAGATAGAATTTCCCACAGATGTGACATTCAGCAAGTTTGTTGGTTAAAATTATTATTGAAACTATCAAAGATGTTTATAAGGCAAAAAATATTTTTAATTTGTTGTATAATAGTTTGAACGAAATGCAAAATTGTTTGTTAATCTTCTGTTATTTATTAATTTTTAGTGAAAATAAAATGTTTGAATTTGTAATCTTAGTATTATTTTGATTAATTTTCAATGAATTATAGTGTGTGATTTGTTGTCCCTAATACTATTTCTTAGCTATATATCTAATTCATCAATCCATTTGTATCTAATAAATCATTTGTATGATATTCCTAATATGCAGATTAATTTTAGGTGTCTCCTAAGCTCCAGGGGGACATCAACGTTATTATTGGGCTTTAGAAAATGTGTAGAATCTGAATGTAGCAAAATCTAAGGGAATCCTCTTATTTTAAGACCTTCAAGGTCCTTCTATACTGTCCATTACACAATACCTCAACAATATTCCTATTCGATTTGAAAACTAAAAATAAAATAAAAATTGAAGTTACCATTGGCTGACCATTATATGGCATGGGAATAACCTGATTCAATCAAGAACCAGTCTTAATCCTTTTATATCTCCTTAAATTTAATGATTCATTTCTTTAAAATTCCCTATCTAGTTCTGACCGACTGTCGAATGCCTGGTGTTTGGGGTCTTGTAGGTGAGTATGAGATTGATAATATTAATGGAATATTACTTTAGGTGTATTTTTAGTGTTCCCAATCACACACATGTTCCAGAATATTTCGTTCTCAAAATACAGTCCACCCTCGTTAATCCCCACT
Organism: Aelia acuminata; assembly: GCA_911387785.2. Taxonomy (NCBI): domain Eukaryota; kingdom Metazoa; phylum Arthropoda; class Insecta; order Hemiptera; family Pentatomidae; genus Aelia; species Aelia acuminata. Next base: position 17,065,702 of record OU426980.1, read on the forward strand.
GGACGACTGGCACCAAAGGTATCTGGATATTCAAAGATTGGGTTAATCCATAAATATGGGAATTAATAATTTCAGGATATTATTATTTTTATGTTAGTAATAATCTGGCATTCAATAATTAATAGTCCTTCCATGACCTTCCTCGTCCTCTAAGGCTTAAATCTTCCTCCTAAAATTGTTTGCACCAACACTGCCTTTACCCCTGACTTCGATAATGTTTCTGGTTGTTTGGACCCCATTCCGACCAAGCTTAAATTCATTAAAAATTTTAGGAAAAAATGACGCTTTGACATCTAGTTAGTAAAAAAAGTTATTTCAAGTGCCTAATAATATTTTGCAGTACATGCTTTAGTTGCCAAAAGATAATTTTTTTTTTTTTTTAACGTCCCCTTTATGCCACGAGGGCTAATTGGGACGGGTTATCTATGGGTAACCAACCTCTTTTAATCCATGGCAAACCGCTGAGTCTGTTCAGTGAGGCCGCCACCGAACAGAATCAAGCGGGCTTGGGCGGGATTCGAACCCACACCGCTATCCCCTCGGCCACGCCGCAGCCCTAACATTTTTATATACTTTAAAAATAGAGTTAAAATATCTCCAAAAAACTTGAAATTTGTTTTGTTTTATCAAAAGACAAATTGTTATGCATTAAATTTTAGTTAAAAAATGGTCAGTTTATAAATTTCAATTTATTAATACTTTCTTTTTTTTTAAATGAATAAATATTTTTAGCCGAAAATTGTTTAATTTTTGAAATTAGAAACTCATATGTAGCAGATCTGGAATAGCGAGTAATTTAAAAATTAATGTTTGGCTTTACAATTTGAATTTCAGAAATTTTCTAAAAAATATTTTTTTTTGTTACTATAGTTTGCTCATAGTTTTTTACCCATCTTTCTTGGGGAAGTTCAGACATTAGATTATAACTTAATATCATTTTAAAGCTAATTGCCTCCAGTTTTTGCAGTAATAAAAGATATATGTGTAAATATATTTATGTGTGTTGATTAAACGGATAATAAGTTATGATTATATGAAAATATAAATGAATTTTTTTTGCCTACAAAATGCGATTAAAGCACAATATTATTAGGCACTTAATGTAACTTTACTTACAAACTGGATGTAACTTTATGAAAATTGTATGCTCTTTTGAACGGCTGTAAACATCTATCTTTCTGACTCTGTATTACTCTGGACTCAGAATCTCTGATGAAGATGCCCATGTAGGGATTGAAACTTTGGCTTTCCAAAATAATAACAGATAACTGAAAATCCTCACTATCAATCAACCTATCTATCTTTTTATTTAAAGTCTATGAGAGATTCTTAATAAAAAAGCCATTCCTCATTGAAAATTCACAAAAACCACGATTAATAAAAAAAGAGAGGGAAATTGAACAAGCCTTTAAATCAATTCTATCGAAAGGCATATAGTTATAATTTTTAAATAAAAAAAAAAAAAAATAAATGAACATTTATGAATTTATAATATTTGATTTTTTATCTCCTCTTGAGTTTCTTTCTGAAGAGTGGACAGAAGTAAAGAGAGAGATTTATCTAAGGCAATCCTCTTTTCATTGAATGAAAGGGAATTGACTTGGGTTGACTGCAGCCCAGTGGCAGCGTACCTCCTCGCCAAGGCCTTCAATCCTTTCTTTTCAAAGATAAAATATTTAAAATTATTGAAAAATTAAACAAATGTGTTACCCACTAGAAAAAAAAATTAAATTAGTGTATATATATACATATTCATGCATACAAACTTATATCCAGTGGTGGTCAAAAGTTTCCTGACACTTTTATTTTTAATTTTAAGCGTTCATTTTTAGATAAGAAAACAAAAGAGGGAAAATTTAACAAAGACAGAAACAAATTAAACATCTGAGAAACAAATTATTTATTATTTCAGAAATTTAATGTGAAAAATAAAAAACAACAACTAAGTGGTCATAAATTTCCAGACAGCAAATATAACTAGTAAAATATGTTAATACATCAATGATAAATGATAATATAATTAATGGTAATCACTGAATGTTTGGAATTTTGAGTCTTATATTTTGGCTCTTAGTAAGTTTAACATATTTAAAGTTAAAATATTTTTTTAAATTCAATGAGAAAAATTTTGTTGGTACAATTGCTCGATATATGAGGATGCCAAATACTGACAATGTCAGATTGTAACTGGAAAATAGCTGCTTGGATAAAACATCAATGTTTTAATAAATGGAAATTTAAAGAAAAAGTTGTCCCGGTCAATGCTTCATCACAGTTGTTTACATTGACTAAATCAAAGTTTAAAAAAAGAGATGTTTATATTAAAATAATAATTCCAATATATCCTTTTATGTCTTTGAAAATCAGTCTTTAGCTCAATGTGTGAGACTAGACTACTTATAACTAAAAATATATATGCTTTTAAGTAATTTAATATTAGTTATAAACTTAAAAGTACTGTTCCGTCCTATTGATTTATGACTGTTCTTTTTAAGATTTGTTCTAATTACTCTTTAGCAGAAAAAAGAATATTCCAAAATATATAGCGGAAGTAGGGCTCTGTCCATTTTATTTTAGCCACCACACAATAAGTGAACCGTTTTCTTCATCCTCTCCCTTTACCTGATAGTTTCCCTTTTATCCCTTTCTATTGGGCTCTACTTTTTTTCCTTATCTCCAAATCAACTGCAATATAACTTCTGTTCAAGAAATATCTTATTTTTTCCCATCTAAAGTCTCTGAGAAATAATAAAACATTTAGTTTAAAATGTTTTTTGCTATATATTTTTTTTTTTATCATTCTTAAGGAACTTTTTCTCAGATTAGAGCTTGTCAATAAGCAGGGAGTTGCAGTTACAACAAAATGCTGTAGACAAGGTGGGAATCTTTTAATGAGGTAAACAAGGACAGATTACAAGCACAGGAGAGCCTCCATCTATGACACCCCTTGAGCCTATAATCTCTCATGTTTTGGCTTTTTCCTGGTGGCTTATCCTCTCCTTGTTTAAATAACCGTTCTTTCAAGTCTGGAACTTGAGTGCATCAGAATGTATATGGAAGCTAATTTGGGTAAAATAAACTTAAAAAAATAAATTTAAAAAATTGCCAAAATCTTTGGAATACGTGATAAACAGAAAAAGATAAAGTTGTTTGTGTAGTTTTGATATTATCTACTTTGTCTAAGTTTACCTTACCGTTAACATGATGCAAAATCGAAAGTGGTATTGGGATGATACAATAAAAATAGCTTAAATCAGGGGTTCTCAAAGTAGGAAGGCCTTATAACGGGTTCGGAAGTATGTTAAGCTTATTTATTAAAAAAATAAATAAATAAATCATGGCGAAAAGTAAATGTAATGAATCATTATACCATTGTTCCAATAGGATTCAGCTTTGAACATGTTACTTAAATAAGAATTACCAGTAAAAGTAAAAGTTTAATAATAAATATAGAGTTACGTAGGGGGTACAGGAGTCTATATCTAAATATAGAGTTACATACCCCCTATATATAAGGGGGGCATGGATTACAATTAACCATAAGGGGGCTAGAAATAAAAAGTTCGAGAACCACAGTTTGAAATAATTGGGAATACAAATAGCAAAAGTCTTGGAATGACTGGTTAATAGAAAAAAAACCTTTTATTTTTTTAATTAATCTAATCTTATTTCGTGGCTGACCACCATTTTAAAGCATTTTTAAATAATTTATTTTTTGAAGAGAAAAGATTTGGCTCCGCCGGGAGTCGAACCCGGGTCTCCTGCGTTACATGCGAGGATGCTAACCACTACACCACAGAGCTCGGCTCAAGGCAGAGCAAATCCTCTTCACTGATACCTTGATCTGCCTTGAGCCGAGCTCTGTGGTGTAGTGGTTAGCATCCTCGCATGTAACGCAGGAGACCCGGGTTCGACTCCCGGCGGAGCCAAATCTTTTCTCTTGAAAAAATAAAATCTTTTATTTTTTTATTTTTTTATAGTTGTTAGTTTAGTTTAGATATGTTTGTTTTACTCAAATATTACGCTTCACCTCTGTGTTAGGATTTATTATTTAATTATTTATTATATTTATTATATTAATTATTTATTATAGATTTATTATTGGATGAAGTTGATGTTTTGAACTTGTTATATAGATATGAATTGGATTTAAAAAACTTAAATTTATAGACTATTTGTTCAAGTCTCTACCAGTAAAGATGAGTACATGATTCAACATATGCACACTGCTGTTGTTGATTTAACTTTTGATTTTTAAGGACTTCTTTAGGTTGAGTCTGGATCAGCCCAATATGATTGGACAAATCCGGGTTTCACTACAAACTTTTTAGCTATTGTTGATCATCGTTGATTGCCACCTTTCAGCATATTTAGGCTGCGGTTTAACATTTGAAAAAGAGTTTTTTTTCCTTGCTGGTCATTTCTTCGGTTATTGGATTTTTATAATTAATATATTCACCGGTGGCCCACACTTGACTGCCAAAAAAGAATACCTGAGAGTCACTCTCGTTTCGACACAATTTTAATATTTGATTCTCTGACAAGAGAACCGTTTCTCAATTTCAGGTGACATAGCAGCCGAAGTGTTAACTAAGTAGAAATAATTTCCATATAGTTGAAAATTAAAATAATGAAAATTTAATGTAAATTCATTTATTTTTATATTTATTTATATTTATATTCATATATTTATAGAATGTAATTTCTAATAACAATTATAATTAATATCGTACTATAAAAATAACCAGTAGGATAGTATTTTTTACTGTTTATTTTATTATTTTTGGCTTGTCAATCCTGGTATGAGTGAACTCGGTATGAGTTCACTCATACCAGCATTGACAAGCCAAAAATAATAAAATAACCATTAAAAAATACTATCCTAAGGTTTTTAAGTTAAGGTATTTAACTGTTAACAGCTAGACAGTTTTGAGTGCAAAGTACCCTACTTCGTTGAGCAGGAACCAAGTCACAATAATGATACTACACATTGTTCTTGTTTGACAAAGGAACTTCAAGGAGTAAACGATTTGTCTCATCCTGGATTTAGCCCAGATATTGCTCTGAGAATATGGTTTGTTTTGATCAATGGCTCATTTAATAAGAGATTTGATCTTTGATAATTATTAGAATGTAAAAATTGGACATAAATAGTTCTTTGTTTCAAAACCAAAGGAGTGCTACTTTACTTTGAAGAGTAGTGTTGAATTATGTTTAATGCACAAGAAATTTTATATACTAAGGCAAAAGAACTTTTGCATACTAATAACTGTTTTTTTATTTAAATTTATTCTCATTTAAAAACTTACAATAACTGTTTAGGAGTAATGAATGTCATTCGGGTACATTTTTGGATAATACCTATTGCAAATTTTAAAACTACTTCATCTTTTTCATCAAACTTAAAAATTTTTGTCATTTCCTGTTAACTAAACATTTAGGATAACTGTACCAATAATTGACAGGTTAAGAAAAAAATATTAGATTGTTGACACTGTTTGCTTAAATATTGATGTTAGGTTAATCTTTGTTATGAATTTAGGTAGGCCAATCCCTCTAGTAAACTGGGAATACAATATCCTATGGACTACATTTACGGTTTTTATAAAAAATGTTTTCTTTGAATGATCTAAAATGTGCCAATAGTTGACACATCAAAATGGAAAGGTTTGGAATGTTGACATTTATTGAGTCAATAGTTGACACTTACATTATTTTTTAATTTCCCCAGGAGAATATTTGGTAATAAGGACTGCAATAAAAGTTAATTATTTTTTATTTATAAACTATTCAAAATTGAAACAAAACATATAAAATTTCCACAATTTAATTACTTTATACACAAAAACTTAAGAAAAGGAAAAAATATTAAACTAAAAAATGAGATCATCCAATTAAGAATAATACAGATAATATATAACAACAATCATTTTAAATTAATCTACATCAAGTGGGGAATTAAAATGCTACCTTTGCTGTCCATTAAAGGTAAAAACTTTGGGCATATATATCGTGGATATATCACATGATGGGACTGTGCAACATGTATCAGTGTTAATAAAACTTTTTTTCATCCGATTGCATGGTTGTAAAAGTAAAACCAGAATCTTTAATTTACTGACAACTTTAGTAACTTGAGCCAGACATTTTTTACCCTTAAATCTCTTATTTGAGAACCCAACTATTATAAATTTTCCTTCATCAACACTTAGACTACCTTGCTCCTCCTCTCGAAGAAATATTCCTTGATCAACATTAATTCTCTGCTCCTGCTCTTGGGGATCTAAGCTTTTCTGATTTTCTTTCTCGTCCCAAATTTCTGGTTGGGATAGTATGGTTTCGCCTACTTCCAGTGCTGCAGCGTTTTCAGGTATCTCCTGATTGACTGAATTTTGTTTGGGTTTCTTTTTGAATATCTACGAGTATTTACAACAACTATTTACAAAATTTATAGTTACTATAAGTTTATAATAAGTTGTATTATTCAATCCATTCAACTATTTAACTTTACGATGAAGTTAGGTACCTCCTTAAAACCGTCCCTAACATCCCTACCCTCCTCCTAAATAATAATCCCATTAAATTTTATCCAACTGTCAAAAACCTCGGAATGACCTTTGACCAAACCCTTTCCTGGAAAAACCACATCTCCAATATTTCCCGCCGTACCTTTTCTACCTTAAAGCAATTAAATCACCTCCGAAGCCTTTTTCCATTTGAAACACGTAGGCTCCTGGTCACCTCCCTGGTATTTCCCCACTTTGACTATTGTTGTGCGGTGTATGGGGGTATCTCTGGGGACCTCGAAGCAAAACTAAAACGTTTATTTAATTGTTTCGTACGATTTATCTTTGGGGTCCCAAGAGACGTCTCCGTTTCACCTTTATACGAAAGATTAAAGTGGTTATACCCATCCTACCGCCGTAAATATTTCCTGGCCTCATTCCTTTTCCAAGTAATCCGATCCCGCCGTCCGTCATACATCACCGAACTTCTCCATTTCAAATCCTCTGTCCATTCCCGCAATACCCGTTCCAGGTCTTCAGATCTATACACTCCGGCCCACCGAACGTCAGCTTTTGAAAGATCTATCATTATCCGGTCCTCATCCCTATGGAACTCTATCCCCCCTTTTATTCGCCATTCCAACACACTCCCTACCTTTAAATCCCGCCTGTTCGATCACCTCCTTTCCTCCCAGTTTCCCGAACAACTGTAACCAGTTCAACTGTAAATTGGTATAGGCCTTTATTATTTATTTATCCTTAAAATATATGTTCCATTTAGTGTATGTGTAAATAAGTTATTTTTCATTTTAAGTCAATAAGGATTTACTTAGTTTTATTTTATTTATTTTTTTTTTTTTTTCTTATCACAAGAAGATTTCCTTATTATTTATAATTTTTTTCTCAGCTTTTTTTTTGTTTATTTTTATCATTTTAATTTGCTCCATTTTTTTTGTTTTTATTGTTTTCTTATATAGTACTCTAAGGCACTGAAGCCTATTATATGTATCTGTATAGTTTGTTCCTAAGGGACTAGTTCCCGGGACAATCAATAAAGTCTTTATTATTATTATTATTATTATTATTATTACGATATATTTTATTCCCTAATAAAATAAAATTGTTATAATTTCCGCCTGTTACAATTGTTACTTAATTTAAAAAATAAACAAAACAAGATTATGTCAAATAATGCTGAGGCTATGAATGGGTGTCAACTATAAACAAACATGATGTCAACTTTACAAACAGAATTAAGTTCATGGAAATCAAATGATTCTCATGAACTTGACTGAATTTCACTTGGGTTTCTTTTTGAATATCTATTTACAACTATTTACAAAATTTATAGTTACTATAAGTTTATAATAAGTTGTATTATTCAATCCATTCAACTATTTAACTTTACGATATATTTTATTCCCTAATAAAATAAAATTGTTATAATTTCCGCCTGTTACAATTGTTACTTAATTTAAAAAATAAACAAAACAAGATTATGTCAAATAGAGCTGAGGCTATGAATGGGTGTCAACTATAAACAAACATGATGTCAACTTTACAAACAGAATTAAGTTCATGGAAATCAAATGATTCTCATGAACTTAATGAGTATCATGAAAGTAGTAAAAAAATAATTGAACACAAATAAACGAACTGAAAAGCTTATTTAATGTGACTTACCACACTGATGAAACAGGGAAGCAGAAACCACTTGTTGAGGCCATTATAACCTCTCAAAATAAGTTTCAGTTTTTATCACACTAATGCAGATGGCAGCACAGCCAACTAGTAAAACTTAGGAAATTACCACCAGATTTTGAACCAAGGCAATCTACCATGAATCTTATTATTCACACTTTTTTTACGAAATGTCAACTATTAGAGCACTGTCAACTTATGGTACAGTTACCCCATGCTTAATTTAAGTTAAAGATTTTTTTATTTGTTAAGGAATTCTGAGAATCTCACTCCTATGGGTACCACGATTACTTCTTCATAAAATAGATCTTCCTTTTTTCCTTTTTAAAATGGTAAAACATGTTATTTTTTAATTATTATCCATTGTTATAAATGTAAACTAAAGACTTTTTTGATGGTGATTTCATTTTATATTTTTTTGAATTATTATCAAAATCATGTATATATCATTCTTACCTGTTTTTTTGCTTATTTTTTTCCTTTTTGTTTTTTTTCAAGATTCTGTATTTTCTTGATTTTATGATCACTCTAGCAAACATAGAAGATTCTGAGAGACAGAAGAACAAGATAGCACTGATGAAGGATCTATATCTACTGAAAATGCTTATCTCCCTGCCCCCCCCCCCTACATTGCCATCTTTTATTCCTAATTAGAGAGGAGATAATTTTATGCTGTACAAATTTTACTTTGCATAATGGTGCAAATCCACTCCTGATTTGAAGACTGAAACTTACATTATTAACTAAATCTTATTTTTCAAGTTATAGGTATTGAATTGATCTTTTTGTATTCTTTAAAGATATGCCTTGATATTCTAATCTGTAATTATTGCCCTTATCTTATATAATATTTTTCTTATAACTAATACTTTCTTTCAAGAACCTCATTCTTTTCTTTTCATTATTTTAGGTGGAAAACAATAGCCAGCATTCTTCTAGATTCCAATCTTGAATTTTCTTTAATTTATGAACCAATTTTAAAGATTATTCATCGGAGTAATTTTATAGCCTACAGAAAACTGGCTTGCAAGCTAATTAAAAATGGTCCACTCAAATTTATATATATTTGCTCTTTTACTTGTATCATCATCATCATCTAATGGCGCTATGGTCCTTGCAGGACCTTGGCCTCCTCCACTATTCTTCTCCACTCAGACCTGTCCTCTGCTGCCCTTTTCCATTCCACAACGCCAAGAGTCCTAAGATCATCTTCTACGTCCTGCAGCCAACGAAGTCTCGGCCTACCTCTCTCCCTTCTTCCACCTGGGTTCCCTTCCATTATCATTTTTGGAAGGCGTTCGCTGCTTTTACTTGTATATTATTGTATATTGTTGGTTTGTAGTGAGATAAGTTAAGAAGGGGATGGTCTGGGTTGGTTAAAATACGGAATCTAATGGTGGTATTAAAAACCAAGGTTTCAACACACATAGTATACCACAGACTCATACTCTTGTTTTGATCCCTCATAAGTACATACAATGAATGTCAAAATATTGGTGTCTAGTTAAATCTATTTGATGTCATCTTTAAACCATCTCCCCTCCCCTCCAACCGGTACGTCTTATTGCAACGTTGTAGTTCACATGCCTTCATATAAAAATTAACCTCTTGAAACTTAAAGCTAGTGGCAGATGCCATGTCTCATAACTAATACAAAAAATGCATAGGTTTTATAATGTCTCTGCTGATAATAAGGATCCTTGGTTCTAATAATGAATGATTTCTTATTACTTTCTCTTATTATAAAAACAAAAAAAAATGGTCGCTAGAGGTCAATACTGTAAAATTTTGCTATACCATAATTTGTTATAACAATTTTCTTGCAATGATGCTTTTATTTCTCATCCTGGTCATTTTTGGTGTTTTATTATGAAACATTTTTTCTTTTATCAGTCAAAACCAGATGTTTACATTTAATAAAATGCTAAATATGTTATCAGGGTCATTTATAAGAATATCTTGATTGAGAGCTTAGGCAGGATATGGTATCACTAGTTCCATCAGTTTGTTTATATTTCTCCTATCGGCTTCATGGGTGTCCATTAGGTAATCTTTTCCCATGTTGGTTTAACATTGTGCAAATCTTCTAGATTCATAAAACCAAACTTCTAACTAAATATATATACGAAAAGAAATCCTTGCTTGACTTCGGAAATTAACACGTTCACGCCAGGACTGTAATAATACTTCTCGCCCATTGGAGCCTGAACTTAATGATTTTCGCTCTATCGGATGGGAGTTATTGAAGGGCATTATCACAATCCAACAATAATAAAATAAACAATACAATCCTACCTCGTTATACAGTGGAAAGTTTTGCGATTGACTTAAGTGTCCGATGCGGCAGTCTAGTGCAGGTCACCGGTGGTACACGCTGGCGTGAACGTGTTAAGCATTATAAAAGATTGATTAAACTGTACACATCAGCAAGAATGAACATGAATTTCATAAGTATTAAAAGGTTTGTTTTTGATTCATGTCTACTCAGTAACTCGCACCCAATTTTCAAGCACCTTAAATTCCATTAATAAATCATTTCAATAAAATTTCATTTAATTTAATTATTAATAAACAATTATTTATATTACTATATTATTATATCTACCTGCATTACTATATTATTGTTTTTTATTAATTTACTCATTATTATGAATAACCACCATGTTTTTAAATTATTTGAAATAATTGAGAAGAGGAAGGATTGGGCAACATTTGGAAGCGTGCTCCGTGGTGCAATGGTTAGCATACCGCATGTCAAGCGGAAGACCCAGGTTCGATTCCCTACGGAGCCAAATCTTTTCTCTTCAAAAATAAATTATTTAATATTATTGTTTTTGTGTTGCTTATCCGAAAATTATCTAATAATAATTTTTAACACAGAGACACACACACTCATATATGTTTGTGTTATATGTTTCTTTCGTCTTTTGGCACAAAAATAATTTCGTAACAAAACTACAAAATTATTTATACTGCTAACACAGTATTATATCTACCTGCATTACTATATCTGTATTGCTTATCTGAAAGTTATCTAATAATAATTTTAAAAACACACCCACATATATATATTTTTGTCATATGTTTCTCTCATCTTTTGGTTCAAAAATAATTTTGTAACAAAACTATATACGATTCCCTATAAATTGCCGATTTTTTTTTTCATTTTATATTTTATCATATAATATAAATATACAAGTGTTCTCATGCTGCAGTTCATATGTAAAGGTATTTTTTCAATTCATCCTAATTTTTGTAAGTATATCTTGATTATAAAATTTGATTAGACAACTCAAGAATAAAATATTTTGAATGTTGTTTATTAAAAGAATAAAAAGTTTAGAGACCAAAGGCCAACAAATTTATCATAAAACTATTAAAAATTACAACATAAGGTTCTCAACTCAAAACTAAGATATAGGAAAAGTTGTTATTTTAAATCAGTTTCTATCGAAAGCGATGTTAAACTAGCCTCCTGATTGAAAAAACTTTATGCGAGGTAACTATAATGTAGCTATAGAGGAGGTAAGTATACCTTGAATTCTAGTTTATTTATTTATGATATTTTAATAAATCTATGGATTTAAATTTTTTTTATTTTATTATTGAGGGTGCATATATTGGACAAAAAACATTTATAAATAGCCTGTAAGCTTCGAATTTATTTTGTATACATCCCGCTACATTAAATAATCACAAACTTAAGCAAATATATATATTTAAAATTAGAGGTAGTTAACCTTACTGATATATTCTTAGAGAAATATTATGATGGTTGATCAGTTGGATTTTAAAGAAATAAAATGATGATGATAACAAAAATACCTTTTTTATATGGAAGCTGTGATTTTAGTTGGAAGTTCCAAATAATTATTTAGCTTAAATTGACAAAATAAACTTCCCAGTAATTTTTCTCTATTTGAAGAACCTGTCAAGTTGATGTTTAGGCTAGCCTTTTTTCCATCCTCAGAATTTGATTATTTATTTGTGTACAACATTAGGGTAAAGTGACCCTAATGACCTAATATGAGACATGTTCCAAATAGGATACACTCTCCTGTTCTAGAATACATATAGTTCTAGTTTATAACATCTTTTAATTTCAAAATACCGCCAACAATTGTCATCTTATTGATATCTCCACTTACCAACCTGTATCAGTTGTCAGTTTTTTGGAATAGAAAGATGCTATAAACTAGAATTAGGAGGGTGTCTCATAATAGGTCACTTTACCCTATAGTTGAACCATTTGTCATATTTTATAATTTCTGCAATAAATTATGTCCATGGGCATCACTGCCGGGGGTGGGGGGGATACATTCTTCCACAATATTTGGGAAGGGGAAAACTACTTATACTCTAACTGTGACATAAACTGGCAAGTTTTATAAATACCTTATACATCCTATAATATAATTTATAAATACCTTATACATTAAAATACATAGGTGGAGGAGGAATTAAATATCTGGACAATTGTTTTTAGACATTGTTATTTCAACTTTTAGCCTCTAAAATTTGTACCTATCTATGAGAATATTGATTTGTGTAGAATTTATAGAGTGGAGCAGTTTGCCAAAATATTAGCTGGTTAAGTGCCCTTTCCTGCTAATATTCTTAAAAAGATTTCCTACTGTTGTATATGATTTCTGGAAATATCCCCCACAACCATCCTTAACCATAATTCACCGCTGTGTAACTGAGTGAAAATTTTAGTGAATAATTACTGCCAATTATGAGAAAAAGACTAAAATAAGATAAAATTCTTGTTTTAAATTAAAAACGTACAGTTATCAATGTACAACTCAAGATTTAACTGTGTCTCTGATAACATTAAGCATTTATTATAGTCAATTAGTTTACAGGGAGTGAGATTACATTTGTGAATTAGACACAGTACCTACTACCACATGTAATGTCCTAGGTTCAAACCTTGCTATGGGAGGCTCACTTTCCAAGGTAGTACTTAAGAAGTGTAGCTTGTGGGCTTGGCCTATTTGGTCCTCTTTAGTGGCCCTTATCTCAACTGAAAGGACCCCTTAGGTTTATTTATCCCTTTTGAGCAAGTAAAGCAAGGGGTTGATAGTACCCAATGATTATTAATATAAAAAATGAGTCCAAGTGTTTTGTCGTTTTAATTTTGTGTGTCAGTCGTATGAACATTTAGTGGAATTCCTAAAAAATGCAAGAACAACCAAAAATGGCAGGGAGTGACTGAACAAGGTATGAAGGAGAGTAAAGGTTTAAAAAAACTTTCAAAACCACTTAGAAATGAAGTGTTAAAAAATGTATCCAAATCATGATGGCATTATTCTGCCAAGAAAATTTAATATGGTCCATAAGAGGAACCAGCAGGCTACAAACTATTAGGGGGTAGGGGGGGGGGGGCATTTTTTGAACCCCTGTTACTCTAAAATAAAAATGGATCTTGTATGAGAACAGCTGGAAGTACCCCTTCCATCAGGTTAACACCTCCCAACCACACACACCAAGGACTCCATGGTTCAGGGGCAGACTCCCACAGAGACAAGTTGGTGTAAGCTCAGAAATTAAGGCTGCTATATTTCTAGATCCGTGAATGACAGATTTCTTTACCTTCTTCAATATTGGATCTGTTGAAGTCTTGCTGGTTAAGTCATCCAGTTTCACAAATGTAATTTTATCTGTCTCGATCAATATCAGAAACCTTGCGAATTATCTGATGTATTTTAATTGTTTTGGGTAACCTAGACAGCGTGTCTACCAATGCATCAGACGAACCTTCTAATTTCTACTTCAAAATCTTAAGCCATCAATGATCATGCAAATGAATAAACTTTTCGAGAAAATTCACCGTACCCTGAAACGCCCTGAGTTCCTCATACGTGCCGTGCCACTTCCTTCTAGAATGCATTACCTGTCTCCAACCGTAAAAATCCATCCCTCACTTCCTTTAAACCCCTACTATTTCCCCACCTCCTTAATCATCAATCTTCCGTAAATATGTAAAATAGGGTATATGCTTATTTGATTATCATTTTTCAAGCTCAAAAGTTTTTAAGATTATGAAAGATTTTCTTTTTTACTGTCGTTTGTTTTGTTTTTTGAGTTTACTTTTAATTTTTAATCATTATACACATTTTTTTTTCAACTAGCCAGACGAATGGCTTGATCTGTTCATGTTTGTTATTCTTAAGGGACTAGGTGTCCCAGAATAAAAATTACTTTCTTTCTTTCAAATGAAATTCAAAATAAAATCGTAATAACCTTTTTCAAATTTTACGGTGAAATTGAAACAAAAAAACATTGGACTTATGTACCATATTTGACACTTCCCCCCAGATCGATCACATCCACACTGTGACTTCACGACATGTTAAATTATGGTGTTTAAATTTGGCAACTGTTTTGTGTGTGTCACATCTTAAGGAATCAATAGAGTTAAACTCTAACTCTACTAAACTAAACTCTAACTTAAATAAACTGAAAATGCTTTCTATTTAAATTACTGAATGGATATTTATAACAGCATTTTGTTGAGACGTAGGATCGGATCGGACTGTAATATTTAAAAATTAGTCGTTAAATAAGTTTAAAACAAAGGTGTGAATTACATTTCGATCTACTAATTACAACAGTGAAAATGGTATCTTGAGTGCTTCTAATAAGATGTAAGTACAAGTAGAGAAAGTGTAATGTAAATGGGATTACTAGGGGATTCCCAGCGGTCGCCATCGCTGTTTGGGTCATGCCCGCATTTTGGCTTCTTCATGAAGTATATAAGATGATTGACCTTCATCACTCAAGCAGTGCTAAAAATGAATTTGATGATTTTGCTTAAATGTGTACCTGTTTAATTATTATAGACTATTGTCGAAGAAAATAAATAAATAAAACTTAAAACAAAAAAAAAAGATCAATTCTGTCAAACAAATTATCTTGTTGACCATTTCAAATAATCTGAAAAAAGTTGATGATTTCAATATGGCATAGTTGATGATAACCTTAACTTTTTATTTCTTGAAAAACAGTTTGTAAGTTCTGTGATATAACTGACAGAAAATGATCCGAAAATTCCTGTGTTTGATCACTAGGTCTATTGTTTAAGGTATCAGTGAGAGATATTTCTGACGTATGGTGCTTGAAACTTGTAAACATTTCTGCATTTCAAGATACTTTAGCTAATTATGGGGCACCAATCACTCTTGGGAGATAGGGATTTCTTGTGATGTACATATGCATGTGTATATCGGCAGCCATTTATAGCTCTGGGACACTTTTAACTATCTTAATCAATCGGACAGAGCCTTTACAGTAAAATTTGATTTATATTCGCAGTAATGAGAGTAAAGAAAGATAATAATAAACGGTAAATTAAAATATATAAATAAATCAATTAAAGATTGGAAGCTTATTGGAGCATCTCCATAAAAAATAAACGATCTGCTTCCATAGACTTTTATGAGATCTTAAATGTTTAGGCCGTGTAATTAGTAGTGTAATTTAGTTAGGGCCGTAACTAAGATTTTTTCCAGAAAAGGCAAGCTCGTTTTTCCCTCTTGTCTTACACCCAAATAAAAAGGACAGTATATTCCAAAATGCATTATTTATATTTCCAATCAAACCTTTTCGATTTCTGCTATTGTGTTAATTATGATGAGTCTCAGTGTAATGTCCTAGTACTCATATAACTCCTAAATTCCTGACTATCAATCAATTTTAAAAGAAAATAGTTGACTGTTCTTCACCTCTAATCAAAGAATAAGTATTTAGTAGTAGAATAAGTATAAAACTCCTGTAAAAATGAATAGAACTGGAGAAAAATCAGTTTTCTTTTCAGAAAACCTCTTACTATCCAAAGGATTAATTTCCAATGCCTTACTAATAAAAAATAAGATTTAATTGTGAAAAATGTTTGGTTCGGACAAATTTATATGGTACAACTAATTCTAGAGTGAAAGCGTTACTATTGAACGCTCTAAGGAGAAACGGCAAGAACCGAAAAATGGTAAAGGAAGTTAAAAACCAAAATATATGCATTTTAAACACACGGCCTACTTTATAAGAATTTAGAATAAGAAGGGCATAGCAAGGATTAATTAATTAAATCCTCCTATAATCATATAAAAAATTTATATCAAATAATCATATAAAAGTTCCAGAATATTATTTCTATGGATTAAAGAACAAAGACGAAGGACGATTTTTAAAAATTTGATTGATCCATATAATTGGCTAATAATGAGAATTGATGATTCATCATCTTCCTTACAAAGTAAAAAGTATCTGATTATCGGTTGAATGACAAGAAAAAATTTCACTGAACTAGGAACTAGCTGTGGTTCGTTGATTGATGTATGCATCGATTGATTATTGATATTATATGGCAGTAAATAGACAATCTATAAAAAACATTGCGGAATCGATCAAAACAAGCTTATCAAATGAAGACACTATAAAACTCTCACCAGGAACATCGCTAAGACTTACATTCAATAGTTTTTTACAATTGTTAGTACAAAATATAACAATAATTTTTAAAGAATACGATCTGTTCCTTTGGTGAAGAAATATCTCAAACTCCTTCGAATTTATACCGGTCACTTAATCATTTTTTATTTTCTACTAAAAAATAATATTGTGCCTTTCAAATCATATTTTAAAGATGTTTCCCAACCTTATGGATTTTCAAATTATTGTAGAGGGGGATTACCCCTCCGCCATACTCCTCAGATAATTGATAAAATAATAATTAATACTTGAAAGAGAAAAACTTTTTATTCAGAATGTTTTGCGGCCCAACTACATTGAGTTGCTATTACACAGCATACAGTTGATCTACAATAGGCAATATGTAAAATCTTATTATAGTATTAAGTTCAGAACATGCATATATAAAAATAAATAGTTACATAAAATTGTTTTTCTTGTAATTTTTTTCATTTTCCTTCCTTTCCCCCTTTTTTCCTTTTCCTTTACGTTCTCTTATCAATTACCAACATTAATAACGTTGATTTTCATTAGGCAATTACGGTATACGAATTCGAAGAATTATATAACAATATCCTCAAAGGCATTAATATAGTAATAAAAGATATCAACCTCCATGCGATAACAACAATTAAACCCAATTGATACGTAGCAATCATATAAAATCAGAAAAGAAGTTATATTTAGCTTCAACAGTCTCTAAGTAAACTGCTTGAATTCTATTAAAAGAGAGAGAGAAACATTTTATTCATCATAAGAGTGATGCTTCCCAATTACATTGGGTTGCAAGTACACAGCATTCTGTATGTCTATCTGAGACTATTTGTAGATCTTTTTGTAATAATATACAATAATAATAACATCCATGCATGTATATATATGTATGTGAATTACAACTGGCCACCCGCAATAAAAAAATTCCAACAATGTGTGATATGGATGCTGGTAAGGAGTTTTAGAATTTGAAGAACAGGAACACGAAAACTATTGATTTCTTTACGTTTTACAATTTTGGCAAACCACGAAGGGAATTCATTGAATATTGTGAGATAAATAATATTTAATTGAGAAAATTAGTTCATAATTTTGAATGGATTCAAACAATAAAATCACGGGTTTTATTATATTTTTCACCTTATTACTAGAAATTAATTGAACGGTTAATGGTCTTCATGTGACGTGGAGAAACCCATTTGGAGAAAAGAAACAATAAGGACTAATTCACAGAAAGGAGAACTGGTGATAAAAAAAAAACCAAGAAAAGCAATATATATATATATATCAAATCGTCTCAATTAGCACATTTGTTTTCCGATTTTAAATTGTGGGGAAGTTATTAGACACCTGGTTTGTAATCACTTTGATATATTAAAATCTATAGGTTTATTATTTTTTATTGTAAGTTGACTTATTGTTAAGTACCGCTATTATTGATAAGCGCAATCAAAATCAAATTTATGATTTGAAAGCTAGAAACTACCAATTAATCATAAAAGGCTAATTTACATGACAATTATAAGACCTATTTGGACTTAATGGCATCGAGCTTTGGGGCTCCACCAAACCATCAAACTCCTCTCGAATCGTATCCTTGCAATCCAAAATCCTTAACGCTCCTTATTTCGTCACAAACAAACTCATCCATAAAAACCTTAATGTCCCATATGTCGCTGATTTGGCCCGATCCCGATACCAAACCTTTTACAATAAACTCCCAAATCATCCGAACCCTCTTGTTTCCAGCCTCGCTTCCTCCTCTATTCCAGACAATCCTCCTAGGCGTCTGAAAAGAAGATGGCCGCGGGACCTTCTATGTTAAGTGTATTAGTTGAGTGCTACCAATGGATAGCTTCTCTTCATGCTTATTCCTGCCATTTTCCTTTTTGATTGTGATCTCATTTACTGGATGTACTATATGTAACTACAGTTGTAAATTTCAATAAAAAAAAAAAAAAAAAAGATTTGAAAAGAGAATTAAATAGATTGGTAAAGGGCGCTCATATTTTTCGAGCATTTCCTCTGTTAGGTTCATGAATTTTTAAAGGTGGATGTCGATTTCATTACAGAAAATTCAATTAATGCCTTTCTCTCTCTCCTCTAGATCTGATAAAGACAGAAATTCTTTCCCTTTATTGACAAATGGATTGTTTCCCTGGCATTTTCACTTTCCAGAGCTCCAGCTTTTGAGTCCATGTCGAGAGTGTGGATAAATGGCGTAAAAGTGTGAAGAGGGTATCCACAATAGCTGACCGACTAACTTAACTGGGTCGCCTTCTTCCCGGAGCCTTCCTCTCGTCGGCGACAACAGTTACCATCGCTATCCCTTCCAAAAATTCTTTCCAATTTTATAATATAATAATTTTATATAGAAATAGTCCATTTTTTTGTGGGAGTGAAACCCGCGTTTCTTTATAGTACGCACGCACTATTGCAAAAAGGTCGTGGCATGAAATTGGTGGATAGCTCCAAACGAGTGGATTCTACGAGATGGAATGTGTAAATTTGTCATGAGAGTTAGGGGATAGCTAGCTGTATATCCCGGTTTCACCCGGAGAATTTCATTTTTTAAATCTATAAAATCTATAAACTGAGACTTTTATTGACGCAAACGGTCGATTTTGTAAAAACCAATGTAAAGCGAGATCAAAACGATTATTATAACAATAAAGAATATAGCCAGAGATCGGCTGGAGTTATGCTATTTTAATATGGACAGGTGTTCGCACCTGGTCTGAAAGAACCACTGAGCGAAATTTGGAGAATTTAGGACAAACGGTATGGATTTCTATAAAGAACAAACAGAATTTCATCTTTATATACATAGATTATAGCTGTATATCCTGGTTTCACACGGGGAATTTCATTTTTCTAAAGAAACGGTCGATTTCGTAAAAAAAAAAACATTGTAAAGTGAGATCATTATGATTTTTATAACAATAAAGAATATCAGCTGATGATCGGCTGAAGTTATGCAATTTTAATATGGACAGGTGTTCGCACCTGGTCTAAAAGAACCACTTAGCGAAATTTGGAGAATAAAGAATATCAGCTGAAGATCGGCTGAAGTTATGCAATTTTAATAAGGACAGGTGTTCGCACCTGGTATCAAAGAACCACTGAGCGAAAATTGGAGAATTTAGGACAAACGGTATGGATTTCTATAAAGAACAAATAAAAAAACAAACGAACAGAATTTCATCTTTATTTATATAGATAGTCCATTTTTTGTTGGAGTGAAACCCGCACACACTATATAGTACGCACACTCTATTGCAAAAAGGTCATGGCATGAAATTGGATGGATAGCTCAAAACGAGTGGATTCTACGAGATGGAATGTGTAAATTTGTCATGAGAGTTAGGGGATAGATCAGTCTTAAAGTCACCACCTATTATATTTTATTTTTATATTAAGTGGCGTTTTTAAAAAAAGGGGGGGGGTTCCTTATTACTTTACGCACACCAGTTACTTTTTGATAACTGGTTTTTTATATTTTTATTAAAGAACACCAGTTATTTAATAACGTATGTCTCTATTTCAAAAGAAAAATATATACATGAAGGAGGTTACCTCCAAGATTGTATGAAACGTTGAAGTTGTTTTTGTTAATAATGAATCTGATACAACTGAATCGTATTCTTATATCAGAAGAAGAGGCATTAAAGACATTTTAAAGGTTCGGAATATTGCATAAAATACGGAACACTATTGCAAAAAGGTCATGGCATGAAATTGGTGGATAGCTCAAAACGAGTGAATTCTACCTGTTGGAATGTGTAAATTTGTCATGAGAGTTAGGGGATTGATCAGTCTTAAAGTCACCACCTATTATATTTTATTTTTATATTGAGTGGCTTTTGTAAAAAAAGGGGGGGGGGTCGTTTTTACTTTACCCACACCAGTTACTTTTTGATAACTGGTTTTTTATATTTTTATTAAATAACACCAGTTATTTAATAACGTATGTCCACTTTAAAAGAAAAAAATATATACATGAAGGAGGTTACCTCCAAGATTGTATGAAACGTTGAAGTTGTTTTTGTTAATAATGAATCTGATACAACTGAATCGTATTCTTATATCAGAAGAAGAGGCATTAAAGACATTTTAAAGGTTCGGAATATTGCATAAAATACGGAACACTATTGCAAAAAGGTCATGGCATGATATTGGTGGATAGCTCAAAACGAGTGAATTCTACCTGTTGGAATGTGTAAATTTGTCATGAGAGTTAGGGGATTGATCAGTCTTAAAGTCACCACCTATTATATTTTATTTTTATATTGAGTGGCTTTTGTAAAAAAAGGGGGGGTCGTTTTTACTTTACCCACACCAGTTACTTTTTGATAACTGGTTTTTTATATTTTTATTAAATAACACCAGTTATTTAATAACGTATGTCCACTTTAAAAGAAAAAAATATATACATGAAGGAGGTTACCTCCTAGATTTTAAGAAACGTTGAAGTTGTTTTTATTAATAATCAAGCTAATACAGCTGAGTCGTATTCTTAAATCAGAAGAAGAGGCATTAAAGACATTTCAAAGGTTCGGAATATTGCATAAAACAGGGAAATGTAGAAGAGGACATTTTATGAAGCTTGCTTTTAACCAAAAATAGGGTAAACCATACAATTATTGGCACTCAGTACAGTTATTGGCACCCCAACTTTAACTTAAAGAAATAGGTAAAAAAGTCCTAATTTTATTACAAGATATACATGAGTCTAATGTTTGAAGGGTCCTCTACGTCATCTATGAAGTAAGACTTTAACAAACTAACCATAGGGAATATTTCACAATTAAATCCACAGGGTGCCAATAACTAGATTTGGCACTTTTAACAATAAATATTGCCATATTGTAAAACTATTGAACTTTTGACTCAAAAAAACTTCTTGAGTCTTTATAAGGATAAATAAAGAGGAGTTATAGAAAGTTTCAAATAGATCCCTTCATAACAAGTATTTTTTTTTTAATGTCACCACTGAAATTTAGTCTTAAGGGTGCCAATAACTGTACGGTTTACCCTATCCCCAGCATTTAGATGCAGTTTGAGAAGTTGCAGAGAGGAAATCTTGGTTATAAATTAAACTAACATTTTTGTTTACATTGGAAGCTTGTTAAATACATTAATTTAACCATCTGTTCTTCATTAAAATTAATTTAATAATGAAATACATAACTGTTTTAGAAATAAGTAACTGGTGAGGGTAAAGTAAAAAAGACCGAAGGGGGGGCTCAAACATATGATGAAATCAGTCCTTGGAAGAGATTCACCCATTTTTAATAGCTTTTAAGCATACCCAATGTAAAAATGCGATTTTACGAATTTATCCGAGTTTAACCAATAAAATATAAATATTAAATATTAGTTAATTTCAGCAAACTCTATAGTTAAAAGCTGGTCAGACATATTGTATATTTGATGAATTATATATTATTTATTTCAGCTAGAACTGTTTTGTTTTATTGCTCTACATTTCCCTTTTAAACCAAGCAGCTTTATCCTACTTTCCATCAATTTGATGAAGCTTATAGAAGGTAATGGAAAGCGATGAAATTAGTGGGATCAGAATCAGAAGAAAAACTTGGATAAAATTCAATCTAGAAATTTTGGCCCACATCCTTCAACATTAAGCCTTAGCAATTCCCAATTTTAATATATAACTGCTGGAGGATGAATTTAGATGCCCCAACAGTGCTTTTTAGGGGTTATTATTTCAACTTTTAGCCCCTCAGATTTCTACATACCTTATCTAGGAAAATATTGAGCCGTCCCTCCAATAATTTGGTGCTGGTGACGCCCAAGATTGTTATTATTAATATTTTTTTCACTATATCATAATCAGATTTATTTTAAAAAATATCAAATATAGTTTATTATTTATTGTGAACTATTTTTTTTTTCTCATTAAAGTAACCCTCTTACGAGTGCATTTATTTTCATGCGTGCCACCAAATTAAATACTTAGGTATACAGTAATTAAATAACGCGTATTTAATTAAATATTTCAAATCAATTAATTCCATAAATATAAATAGCTATAGAATGAAGATAATTACACCAAATAAAGTATAAAGAAAGTAGAAAACTTGATTATTAGGACAGAATGTTTAAAAGGGTTTCGCTATTGCAAGAATTTGCTTGGTTATATATTTGTATTACAACGGCATATAACAGCTAAGCACATTTTTAATCACTCCAAATATCTTGATTATTGTGATAAATTTTATGACCTGTCAATTTTTAAGGGGATGGCGGTGAAGAGGGGGGGGGGGCTTTGAGAGAGAGTCTAGTTTCTATGTTAGTAATAAAATTTTCTTGTATTGCGAAGTATTTATGACAATTTTGGAAAAAGGTAAGTATTATATTCATTGAAAATGGTTTTAGATACAATTTCTTAAATTTTGTCTTCATTAAAACTACTTAACAGTTTATTTACAAAATGTGTTGTTTTTTTTCGCTTTTAAATACAATATCTGATATTGATATGTATATCCAACGCTTAAATAGTTCCATAGTACGATGAAAGCATATTTCAATATTTATTATTTTCAATTCGACTGATGTTTTAGTGAGTTGGCGAGTCTGGAGAAGATGGTTCAAATACGGGAGCGCGCTCGGAACCAATGCCAGTTTGTGCTACGACTTCGTCCAGAATAGAACCTAATATCCTCATAAAGCTCCCCCGAACATTTTCCTTATACACCAATCATAAATATATCATTTTAAGCATTTTGTTATATAACGAAATTTGATTTCTCGAGTAAGTTACTCTCAATATTTTATTCATTTAATTAATAATACTAAGATAAATTAAATTTCTTACTTTAAATTAACCTTTTAACTTTTTTTTTTTTTTTTCAGGTACTGGCAGAAGTCTTTTTAGAATGAGCAAAATAATTGGCATTATTCTTATTTTGAGCAATCTTGAGGCGTAAAATATTCAAAAAGGTATGTTCAATACATTTTTTTTATTCATCATAAATACAATATATTTAGCATAAGGTTGTTGTTTTAAGTCATTTTTTAAATTTTTTTTTTTTGTATTATTTAGTCATACATGACCCCAAGTCATAAAATGTTTTAAATTTTATATAATAAATAAAAATAAATTTTATTACCCCCAAAAAATAATTAAATCCTTATTTTTCCCTTACACTGTCATTAGCATGTAAGACATATACAAAGAAATAAAGACATAAAATATTTGGAAAGAATAATGAATTTACTAAAAATGTAGTTAATTATAGATAAGTGTTTATCATGTCTGCTTATATATTTATTATTTATGGTGCCATTAATTTGTATGATAAAGTATCCAATCAATCACAACACCAAGAAACTAAGAGTGATTTCAAAATAAGTGAGATCTCTCTTTGGTTTATATCTGAATTATTTTCACATTTAAACCAATTACTGAAGATATATTTTTATTACTGAATTATCAATCTTTAAAGTTTCCTTTATTAATGTGCGTTTTCACGTCAGTAGGTGTTCACAGAATAGGAACATTGAAATTAATTTAGAAACTCATAATAATTGAAATCTTGGGGATTTCATTGTTTTCAAAGTTTGTAGAACTTTTAAAAAAAAATCTCAGAACACCCACTATTTTTTTTACTAATTTATGTTAACGGAACCTATTAAAGTGCATAATTTATGAATACTTAAAAAAAAAAAAACTGATAGAAACGAGCAGGTAAAGATAAAAAGAGGTAGTTTACCTGCTTTATAAATGATACAATTTTTTTTTTTAATTTATACATCTTTAAATAAATAAAAAGAAGGATTTATATTATTAAAATATCAGAAAACATCACGAATTTTGATATAAGTATATAGAGTTTTCAGCCATTCATTATCGTCTGATTTAAAACAATCCAGTTTATTTATACGGAATTGAGCCTATAAAAAAATGTATTATATTTTCGAAAATTTAGATCAGAAAAATACTTATATTTAAGTAAAATATATAAAAAATATTATGATATGTACGCAGAGGGTTTGTTTTTCCCTCTTCTGTATTTATTTGCAATTTGGTTAGAAATAGCTCAATTTCAAAATACTTCGGTTTTGAGTTTTTTGTAAAATTCACAAAATTATAAGTTACGGCAAGGAGGCGTAAAGTAAGTATATGCTCTGTAAAAACTAATCATCTTTTGTGCTTGTTTTTGGCTTGTATTCATATATTTAAAATTATATGTAGTATGTAATAATATGTTAGTATTAATATGTATAAGTATAGCTAAGAAAATAATTTTAAATTTTGTTAAGCTCCTCTATACTTTACGAAAATTCAAAGGTCGAAAAAAGTAACATAGAATATATATATTTTTCAAGAATAATCTATGTATATAAATTATATGTTGATAAGTAAACAGTAAAAAAACATGCTTGTTTTCCAAAGGTATGATTGCCAAAAATTGGCCGATTCTGGAACAAGCTTGTAATTTCTTACCGCTTTCTTTTCAAGTCCAGTTAACCTATTATACGTTGTTCTACTTAAAAAAGAGGCAATTTTTTATTAAAAAGCTTCTCAAAAAAAAAAAAAAAGAATGATAAGAACTGGCCAGAAAGGAAATTATACTAAATTCATTCATCCACCTAAAGCCATATTTCTCGTTTAAGATCTCGCATATCCATGCATAATAATCGCACACATAAACACATTTATTTATTTGAGAGCGAGGTATGTAAGTCAGTAAGATGCTAGTACTATGCTTTGCTCAAGTTTTACAATGTTTAAAGCCTCTATAAAGTGGAAACCCCCAATCAAACCATTAATCAGTGGAAAAATGGTGGTTGAGAGTGATGCTGATCAAATGAACAAGGAACAGTATATCCTTACAAAATACTGGACCCAGAAGACTCTATATGTTTTAATGGTAGTTTTTTGTTAATTTTTAAATATAACATTTAATTATTTAAAAGTTTACTATCAATTTTTCAATTTAGCCAATCTTTATTAAATTATCTTTATTGTAATGATTTATCTTCACAAAATGTTTCTTTAATTTTATTTAAATGGGATTCTTCTCACTAATATAATCTTAGGTACCACGATACCAAAAATATTATTTAGGGCCGATGTAAAGGGGCTAGAGGGACAATGTCAATGTTTCCCCTAGCTCCTAAAAATATTAAAATTTTATAGATTTATTTTAAGTAATTTTTTTTTGTTTTTCTTCGAACAATGTATCATCATGTATCATCATAACTTTAACTGGATTTTGGTTAAAAGAATTTTCAATTCTTCCCCACTTTGCATTTTCGGATATAAGGGATTTTATTTTCCCTTTTGGAGAGAAGGCGGAGCATTAATATCCAGTTAAATTATCTCCGCATCGGCAATCGAATTCGTAATCTTCAGTTTTAATTTGCCAGACAACGCTTATTGCAAATCCGTTAGAGCTGACTTGAGCTCCCTAATTTTTCTTTTGCAAAGTTCACACAAGTGCCCTCCTCCTCCTTGTAATAAATAATAATTTGTAATAAATCAAAAGTTTGAAAAAATATTTTTATGTCGATTTGAAAGATTATTACTATTATTTATTTTTCTAAAATCTCAATCAGACCTTTGACTTTCAATATCAGTTTTAAATTATTTAAATATTT
This sequence comes from Aelia acuminata, assembly GCA_911387785.2. Classification (NCBI taxonomy): domain Eukaryota; kingdom Metazoa; phylum Arthropoda; class Insecta; order Hemiptera; family Pentatomidae; genus Aelia; species Aelia acuminata. The sequence goes on from OU426980.1 coordinate 17,091,999, forward strand.
AAATTAAACATAACTAATGATGAGTTATAGGCATTTAATTATCTATTGTAAGATATATAAAACAGTCTTGGGCTATTTACACCGTTTATAAATCAGGAACGGCTTGAGCGATTTTTATGATTCCTGTGTGGCTGATTTGCCTACCTTCAATTGATCAAATCGAATTTTATTTTATTTAGACAAATGTTTCTACAAGGACAATCATCGACAATTATTATAATTTTTTTTTACATCTGTAACAATTGAAAAAAAAAAATGGATACATCCATATTGATAATAAGTATAGAATCGAAAAAAAGAAACTAATAACATTTAAAAAACAAGTGAAAAAGAAGTAGAAAATTATTTAATATTTTTTATTAAGTTAATGAACATTAAAATTGGGAGTTAATTACTTACAGATGATTCGAGATGTAGAAAATTCAATTAATATATTTATTTCCTTGATTTTTTGTATTTAATTTGATACTGTTAGGATTTGAATCAGTCATGGAATGAAATACATTAACCCTAGGATGGCCAACGTTTTTCGCCATCTTAATTTGGTCAAGGAGGGACCAAACATTTTTATGTTATTGATGGCCATGTTTTACTCACCCTTCCTTACAAAATGTCATTGTTTGTTTGGGGGATGCCTTTATTTCATTTACATTCTTTAAATTGTTCATAATATGATTACTTTTTCCTTCAAGTTCAAAATTTAAAAAAAAAAAAAAAAAATTGCTTATCTTTAAAAAGTTGTAAATAGCAGAAGATACGAGGCTTAGATAAGAGAGATAAAATAATTTTATTTTCTATATATTCTTATTTATTTTTTTCTCTTGCATAGTAACCCTATGCAAGAGGAGTTTATTTGAAACATGTGCGTATTCAATGCGATTAGGCATATATACGCATAAATGTACTTAAGAAAGTCAGCAGTATTATAGAAAAATTTAAGATGGATTAAGAAGATAATACAAGAAAACAAAACAAAAATTGCAATAACTTCAGATTAGAATAAACAGAACTTTGAAAGCTCTTATAAAACAGAAAGATATTTAATGGTTAAAAGTTAGGAGAAACTAATAGGTGGACATTGGTTTTATACAAAAAATGATTAAGTAAGCTATAAAAGTTAAATACTAATAAAATTAAAATACTAATGTTTAATATAAATAAACATTAGCATATATATAAACGAATAAAAACCATTATTTTTCCTGTTTGCTGCAAAAGTTATAATAAATTTATGTATCCTTTTTTTTGGGGGGGGGGGGGGTTAGTTTCATCAATTATTTTATCTTGATGCTGATTTGGTATCAACAATCAATTTATTTTAGGCTTCATTTTGGTTAGGTATGATTGTAAAGTGACTGAAGGATTCATGGAATGATGTGGAGTGAACAAAAAGATTGAAGAATATAATTCCCTGTAAGATATTTTTCAACATTTCTGGGATGTGCTTTCGTCTAGATTGTAATGTCCCAACAGTTGTCAGATTGTATTCTTTATACCATTCCTCAGCCAGGGGAATGCTAGCCTGCAAGTCCGCTCGGCCCTTGAAATTTATTAACTAACTAGCATTCCCCGTAGCGGCTTTGCCCGCGAGCATTTAAAATCAATTCTGTGATCATTATCTTGATATTGGTTTAATATAATATTTTAACGGTAGGTGGAATGTTGGAGGGGGAAGCTGCCGGCTCGGTAGAAGAGAGGGAGACGCGCAATGGAGAGAGTTCATTAAAACCGCCGAAACAAAAAATTGCTTACTCGTCGTGAACGCTTCATTTTTCGGCTTTAAAATATGGTTTTTGACGTCCCGTAGGAGCTTTCGAGTTAAACTCGTCGTATCAAGATCTTTAAAATGAGTCCAAATTAGACATTTTGTCTCGAAGTGCAAAAATAGTTTTCCATTAAACGACAATTTCGCCATTTAAACCCCTTAGGGGTTACATTTTTGAAATTATTTTCTTAGTGGTTACCTACATCGCGTTTAAAATCTAAATTCCGAACTTCAAGTTTCTATCATTAGTAGTTTTTGCTCTGCGTTGATTCTGTCAGTCAGGACAAAGCCTCTTATATATATAGAGATATATTAAGAATATATGTATATTCTTTTTTTTTCCCAGTTTCCTAATTTTCAGTATTTTTCTGACTAATGCAATTTTTTTTTTCAATTTTTTAAAGACGATATTTGGAGAAATTTCGGCGTTTAAAAATCTTCAGGGCTCCAGGAATCCCCCCTTGGCCATCCTAGGGTTAATATTGAAATATACATTAATATTATAATATAAATTAATGGTAATTAATATTAACTATTAAATAATTGCAAAATATATTGGGTGAGGTGGGGGCCAGGGGCTGCGCAGGGCTGATCGATGCTCGGGCAGATTGAGCGCTTAGTGTTGCCCGCTTGGGCAGGGCCTTCTCACCTCCCTCCCTCCAACCTCTCTCGGCTTCACTTACTCAAGTACATCAAATTATTCTTTTTTTTTTTTTCTATGCTTCCTCTTGAATTTATTGATAACTGCATGGCATTGGAATCTACACTTGCTGTTTTTAAAAAATAGAAACAATTAATCGGTTATAACCAACTTCAAGCGACGGTAAAAATTTGTATACTATATGACACTAAACCTGTTGGCATCGCTTATAGTGAGCAGTTTTTTTTTTTTTATATCTTATATAGAATCCATAAAAGATCTATCTAAGCTTCGGTAAAGTTTTCATATCACACTTCTATTTCTCTATTTATTTTTACTTATGTTATTGAAAATCGAATCCAATTAATAACAAAACTTCATTAAAATATCGATGTACATATTACGAATTCACGCGTATATTTATATCATTGTATGAAGTGCATGTACGCATTCAATCAAAAGTCATTTATGCTTAATGTCTTAAATTATAATATAATACTGGAATTGTTTTGAAACACCTAGTACCGGTCTCGGTATTTTAGTCATAATTTTTAATTTTATTTTTTTTTAAAGAAGCTCGCGAATATTATTTGGCCCAATAGATGGGGGGTGGGTATAGTTTAAAAAAAATCATAAATAAAGTAAAAAACTGTATATTTATTTACCAAAAGAATAATAACTTTATTAAATTCTTATACATAAATACTATAGTGAGCAATTTTTTTTTCTCATATAGAATCGATAAAAGATCCATCTGATAAGATTCGGTAACGTTTTCATAGCACTCTATCAAACTTAAAATGGTTATTGAAATTCGATTCCAATTAATAAAAAAACTTCATTCAAATATCGATGTACATATTGCACACGTATATTTATACCATTGTATGAAGTGCATGTACGTATCACGTATTAGGATTAGTTGAAAAAATTATCGAATTTTTTTTTTTTTCAAAATTAATTTATGCTTAATGCCTTAAATTATAATATAATACTGGAATTGTTTTGAAACACCTAGTACCGGTCTCGGTATTTTAGCCATATTTTTAATTTTTTTTTTTTTTTTATAGAAGCTCGCGAATAATATTTGGCCAAATAGAGGGGGGGCGGTATAGTTTAAAAAAAAAATCATTAATAAAGTGAATAACTGTACACCTATTTATTTTTCAAAAGAATAATAACTTTATTAAATTCTTATACATAATAACTCTGCCCTAGTAAATTTGTAAGAATTAGATGAGTAAGGTTACAAAACTAATTTTTTTTATTAATATGGGGGGGGATACATCCCCATATACCCCCCTTCCCACCTTGCTCGTCTTGATAAAACAAACAATAGGTGTATAGTTCGCTTAGGTGATATGAAGGATCTTAAAGAGCTTACTTTTTTTTACCCGTAGAGGCAATGTCTCAATTTATTCACGAGTCTCCTACCTAATCTCCTAATACAATTGGACATATCTTTTCTGAATGACGAGTCATATTTACTCGTTAAGTAAATTGAATACAGATTTTTTTTTTTTTTTTTTTTTTTTTTTTTTTTTTATCTCCCATTCCTTACGGTTATACGGGTTTCTTGCTGGGCCAAGGATTAGGGCGGGATTAATTTTCATTAATATATGAGATTAATGTCGAGCTGTGAAAAGACCCAAGGCACTCAGGATTCGAACTCACAAACTTGGGATCATCATTGGTTGTCAGAGACAACGCGTACTCTGACCCGTTAGCCCCATCGGCCACACCACCCACTCGAATCGAAAGTCATTCGCCATACAAGGAACGCTATTTAGATCTCACTTCCTGTTCACTATAAGCGATATCAATCAGTTGGAGGATCCTCGAATATTTCCCTCGTCAACCACTTCGTCAATTATTAACGGGATTAATATTTGTATACGGTTCCCTAAGCTCATTTTACCTTTGACATTTAACGTAGGTAGGTTTTGTACAATATAACTGGTCAGTCCTTATAAATGATTTATTGTCTGTATTCGAAATAATTTGTATCAACAATCAGGATCTCGATTTGTTTCTATAACGCAGCTGTCCAAACTTTTATAAATCTAAAATGGTAAAATAAGTTCAATGTCGTAATCAATAACAATGACCAACAAAACTAAGTTTTTTGTAAGTTTCCCGAACGTAACGGGCTGGTTCTTACTAAGTTTTGTTTAAGAAAGAGCTATATTTGTTTGTATTATTACAAACATCTTCCTGTTTCGAAGATCTCGTACCCAATAAGCATATAAGTGATAAGAAAAGATCTTGCATTGGAATTTGTTTTACAAAATCACAATTAATGTCTGTATTCCTGAAAATATTAGGTATTCCACTTCAATTAGTTTTTTTTGTAGCTGGATTAAAGTGAAAAATGTTCGGCCTATCTTTTGTAACGTCAATTACGGGAAAGCTGGATGTACTTGATGAGACCCCTAGCTTTGATTCATACCGATGGTAGCCTCATTAAATTAAGCCTTTTCTTTCTTTTCCTTTTCGCTATTAGAATAGAAGTTATTCAAAGTATCTTTAAAAATATTGCGAATTTAAAGTCCAAGGAAGATTTCTTCCTTGACCTATGTATAAAATAATCTGAAGGATTCCTCTCTCTAGTGCTTCAAAGATTTTTATTTCTGGTCCATGGTTTTGAAAAAGATTTTTTATCGAATCCACCTGTTCGACGGAGGAAAAGAATACAAGAGAGCAGTATTTGAATCCATCATTCTCTACTCTGGGATTCACATCTCTAATGAATAAATGCTATAAAAATACCGAAAATATAAGGAACTGCTCGACCCTGTTAATTCAACACTTACTAGACAAACGCTCTTGGGGTCAACTGTGGTGTAGTGGTTAGCATGGCAACCTACAATACTAAAGGTCGCGGGTTCGAGTCCTGCGGTGGCCCTATAATTTTTTTAAAGGAGTAAAAAATCCTTGGCTATGCCGTCCCTCGGATAGGACGTAAAATGGAGGTCCCGAGGCTGTACGATGTCAGGTACTCGTTAAAGATCCCTATCCTAACTATACCTGGATAGGCAAAATTTAGGAATTCCACTGTAGCATCGTCCGATTAGCCTTAGCAACATAAAAATGCACGTTAAACAAACAAACTAACGCTCTTAGCTCTCGACCAATCATAAAAGGCTCATTTACATGAAAATAGTAAGATCCTTCCGCAGCCTTACGGAGTTATGCATAGGGGCTCCACCAAAAAAACAAATTCCTTTCACATACAATCCTTAACTTCGCAAAATCCTTTACGCTCCTCATTTACAAATAAAATCACCCAAAAATACCTTAACGTTTTATATTTCGCCGCATTTACCTAATATAGAAATCTTTCTTTTCTCCAAACAAACATGTTTCTAACCATGCTTCTTCCTCTATTAATCGGAGGCATGTGTATTATTAGATTGCTTCTATTCGTTCGTTTCTATACAAACCTGTTTATGACATTATATTTATCAAGTGCTCACATTTGCCTATTGTAGTTTTAGTAAATACTATCGAAATCTTCAATAAATATTTTTATAAATATAATATAATGTCAAGAAAAATGTAACTAATACTCCGTGAATCACGGAATATCGTCTGTTGTGCAAAAAACTATATTTGTTGGTCAGTGTTATTTGCACTACGGAAGGTTTATAAAAGAGTCAGTAGAAAAACATTTCTATATCTATTTATAAGTTGATGGGCTTTAGTCATCACTGATTCTCTCCCTCACCAGCTCACGCTGTTAAAATGTTTTTTTATTCATGTTTAGTTCATTTCTTTATGCGCTAGGTGCTGTTTAAAAGCATTTTTATACCATTATATACTGCGAAAATAAAAATATTTGTTTTGAAAATTTTTAATAATTTCCAAACATTTAACTGTTTTACCTCTGAATATCGGAACAAACTGCATTGTCGAAAATTGTGAAATTTTTTTTGAAAAAATGTATTGCAAGTTTTTGATAAAATAAGGACCACTGCAACGATAAATAACTTAAAGGCATTTCAAAAAAATTACATAAACAATTTTTATGTAAATATATATTAAATGACAACCGCTCTTCTTTATAAATCCCAATGTAAAAATGTATAGAATAAAATAGAAAGAAAAATTTTGATTTTTACAATCTTATCCAATTCAGTGTAAAAATTAGTTAGGATTTTTCAATTATTTTATATTATTAGATGGTAGTTTAAGTATTCTTCTGGCCTCACTTTTCATAGCTTCATTTTTTTTTCACTACATTTTAGCATGCTTGCTTTTGAATTTTTGCAATGCATATTGCATTTAGGTTAGTTTTAATTTAATATTTTTGATTGGGTGCCTGATTATAGTACTGAAATTCGCTATAGTTAAAAAAATAAATTGTATCTACAACTTCTAAAGATATGGATGGACATGAATTCTGGATCGAAGATCTTATGAATATAAAGGATTTCTTGGTTGACGTATATTTTGTTGTGTTTGAAACACTGTGCTTTAAATTTCTTAAAAGTTTAGGTTTGATAGCTTGCAGTTTGAAGTTCGATATTAGTTCGTATGATATGGAAATGCGAGTATAAGAAGTCTTCGTGTGGTTAAGCATCGAAATGATTCACTGCTATATTTAGTTCTGGAGGTTAAATATTTTAAGTTAAATATACAAATATTTTGGAAATCTTGTTCTAGAACAACCAAAATTTTACACGTATGGGCCGTTTAAAATTTAAGTATTTACTTTGAAATTTCTCATAATGATTTATATATATACATTAGGTTGATTCATAGTCAAGATTTTTAGTTAAAAATATTTTTATTTTGAAAAGCCAACGTTTCGATCCCTTAGTGGGGATCTTCATTAGGGCTTAAAAGAAGACAAATATATATGCAAGAAGATGACAATTAAATGTTTATCTTGTAATTATTAATTATAGATAATAACAACTAGGAGTAACATAATTAATAATTACATGATAAACATTTGATTGTCATCTTCTTGCAAAGATATTCATGTATTTGTCTTCTTTTATCTCTGATGAAGATCCCCACGTAGGGAACGATACGTTGGCTTTTCAAAATAAATATATTTGCAACTGAAAATTCTGACTATGAATCAACCTATTATATATATATATATAAAGGCCTACAGGCCTTTTCGTAATGAGCCCTTCATCGAAATATTTATTATCTAATTTAATAATATTGTATTATTTAAATATCCATTACATCTTGGGTTCAGTTATACTTGCCCCATGTACAATGAGCTCAATACATGTTAGAAAGCATTATGAAACAATATGGTGTCAAATTAATAAAAGTATTTGTTATGTAAATGATAGTATTCATTAGGCACAGCCTAATACTGCCTCATCGGTATGATCAGCAGTTCCACTTGCCGCTGTCTTTAAAAAAAAAACCAAGGCAACTAGATTATTAATTAATTAAGTAATAATAAATTAAATATGATGATTTTATCTCGGTGTTAGACCATGAAGGACCTCGAGCGGACCCCACATTTCATATCCGGGGATTAATTTAGTGTTCAATGGACGCAGAAAGGATGCGTTTTCCTCACTAAAAAATATATCAATAATAAGAGAAATTATTTTTCTCAATTAATTGAAGTTTAATGTACTCACAACAAATATTAATGTCAACATGAAAAATGATTGAAAGGTTTTGAAGCAGCCGCCTCCACGCAGAAAATGACATTTTAAAAGAGAAAGGTCAACTGTTTCCTGTTAATGCAGCTCATAAATCTTGGACCAGATTTATAAAGTTTATATTCTAATATAAAATTAAAAATTTATATAAATTTTTACAAAAAACAGTTTAAAATAATCAAGTGAGCAAAAGCTCCTGCAATGTATCCATAATGAAAAAATGTGAGTTAATTTTTGTGGCTTTAAATTTTTCCCAGTTAACGTACGTCATCGAATTAACATAGCATTATCACAGCAGAGATTATCATTTGACGCATGTAGCCATGATTCGATATAGCTTTCGTTAGATGTACACGCTGAGCATTGAGGCCTGAGCGTCAAAGAAATTTACCGTTAGCCTGTGACAGCAAATAATTACTATTTAATTGACTTTCTTCTTGACATCTTTGCTACGCGTTGGAATTTTTAGTACCAGCAGGGTTTACATTGTTTTCTCTGAGCCTATTTACAGCAATTGAATGCAAAATAGGATATATATGAAGATAAGGTATGCGGGGCACAGATATAATTCAAAGGAAAAGTTGTCCCGTGTCTTCAGAAAAACAAAAAAAGAATGATTCTTTTAATGTCCTTGCTTCTCATATGTATTTCAGCGTCTATCCAACCAAGGGTGTTAATTACTCCTTAAGTAGGTGTATTATTTTGCTACATATGATTACATCCCTTTGTTTGGTTTAACGTCACTTTATGCCACTAAGGCTAATCCGACGATGCTGTGGGGGTCCGAAATTTTGCTTATCCAGGTATAATTAGGATAGGAATCTCTAACGAGTCTATCCGAGGGACGGCATAGCCAAGGATTTTTTACTCCCATTAAAAAATCCTGGGGCCATCACGGGATGCGAACCCGCGACCTTTAGTATTGTAGGTTGCCATGCTAACCACTACACCCCATGTGACCCCTTGATTACTTCTAGCACCCCAGATGATTTAATTTTAAAAAATGATATTCTTTATTTGTTCTACAATTGGTTCTTGTCTTGCTTTATGTTTATCCCTGATGAAGAACAGTCCCAACACAGAACTCCCAGGACAACTATTATTAACGGAACAGGAACACCATAACAATAACTGATATAACCATGGAGGGTAAAATTTTCTTCCTGAATAAATAGCCACAACTTCATAATCAGAGGAATGACGTAAATTATGAGTTACAAGGGAAACTCATTTTATTTATTTGTTGTTCTTTTTAAGCGAGCTTGTAGAGTGGAATTTACTGTGTTTACTTAATTTTTTTAAGGAAAACATTTTCAATTACCCCAGATAATTCTCCAGATTTAAGCGAAAAAATTTTACAACATATTATTTTTATCCTTCTCCACCCTCCAAACCTAAAACCGAAGCCGACTCTGTTGGACTTGTAATGGCAAAATGATGTGGTGGTGGAACCTTACTTTTTCAAAGGGCATTATACTATGATTAAATCATATTTCGTTAGAAAAAAAAATGTAATCAATAATTACAACATCTAGCACCTATACTCGTACATTGCAGTTAAACCTACTGTCTTCCTGTTCTCTCGCCATAACCAGTACTTTATTCTCCATACCTTTCCCTAATAACTCAAAAGTAACAGCATTCTTCACTATACAAGGTTAGACTAAACCAATAATCGCTCGCTTCTTAGGCCGGGCGTAAGTTGAAACGCAGCTCCGTAACGCGAGGTGAAGTGACGTGACGGAAGTTTTTGTGTACAGTAGAATAGAAAGGTGGTGCGAACTTTGAGCCGCAGGGTGAGATGGCGCAGTTTTAGAATCTCCGTGAGCTGCGGAGGTTTGTGTTCCTGACGCAGCTTGACACGACCTGCGCCACGCAGGTGAAGTGAAAAATGGAAGAAATATTTATTGAAGCAGTTAGGGATCGAGAAATTTTATACGATACATCACTTGCTGACTATTTAAAAACCAAATAAAAATAAAAATTAGAAACCTCGTCTTTGAGGATGAATTCTCTGCATGTCTTTTGCATGACCTTTAACCCGTTCACGGCGGGACTGTTTAATGCTTTTCGCTCTATCGGGCGAGAGCTATTCCATGGCATTATGCAGTATTGGCAATTCAACAATAATAAAATAAATATACTATCCTACCAGTTATGTTTATAATGCGGTATTAATTATAATTGTTATTAAAAAATAAATTTTTATACTTTTTTGAGTATATGAATATAAATATATTTATATGAATTTACGTTAAACTTTCATCAGTTTAATTTTCAGCTATATAGAAATTATTTCTACTTTCTTAACACTTTGGCTGCCATGTCACCTGATATCGAGTAACTGTTGTCAGAGAATTAAATATTAAAATTGTTTTGAAACGAGAGTGAGATTCTCAGGTATTCTTTTTTGGAAGTCAAAGTGTTAAAGATCTAATTATTTGGCAGAGGCGGCATTCTAGTGTGAGCCACCGGTGGTACACGCCGCCCGATGAGGCAGTCAAGTGTGAGCCATCGGTGGTACACGCCGGCGTGAACGTGTTAAGTAGCAACTTTAAGGAAGTATTTATTAAAATAATTTTGTTGTTAATTTATCTTCGAGATCATATGAACTTTAATATAAATAATGCACATTTGCGAACTCTGCCTTACGGGTCCGCAGTTTTCAATAGAATTAGGGCCTATTCACACTATCGGTTTCGCGCCCGCTCCACTCTCGCTCCGCTCCCGGTCCGCTCTCGCTCTACCCCATTCACACTAGCGCTCCGCTCCCGCTCCACTCCCGGTCCGCTCTCCTAATGTCTTACCATATTCACACTATATAATTTTACACCGTTCACTTTTGAAAGGTTTAAGCTATTAAAGCCATTAATAATCGAAGTTACGGTCATGAATTTACGGTAAAAAAAAAAAAAAAATCAATTTTTCGTTTATAGAAATAGCTGGTAAGTGTACTTTTCTTGATGAAGAAGATAATATTATCAAAAAATATAATAATAAGAATATATTGCAACACAATGATAATTATAAATAATAATTATAAATTAATTTAATTAATGGTGAAGAAATAATTTAATTTTTTTTCCGAATGTATTCGAATACGCTTGAAAATTTCAAGTTAAAATCGGTAAATGCTACAAATTTACCGATTGTGTTCTCTTCTTTTCCTGATTAATATTTTAATTATTTTTTGCTTTGATATATTTTTTTTGTTAATGATCTGACATTTTTCATAATATACTGCATTTTTATTCGTTTCAAATTAAACGTTATTTTATAATAGAATATAAGTATGTAGTCAATAAATAAATCGGTGACCGTTTTTTACGAGTACATTAATTTATAACAAAATATATCTCAAACATAACATGAATTTTTCACGTCGAAAAACCGCGTGTATTGTTGGTGATTCTTTTTCTTTCTTTTTTATATCATTTCAAGCGTATTCGAATACATTCGGAAAAAAAAATTTAAATTATTTCTTCACCATTAATTAAATTAATTTATAATTTTATATATATATATATATATATATATATATATATATATATATATATATTTTAAGTTGAACTTTTTTGGCCGTAAAATTGTTGAATAAATAAATACTTCAATAACTGAAAGTTAATTATTAATTAAAATCCAAATACAGAAGGCTTCGATTAATGATGGCTTCAATCGTGAACGGTGTAAAATTATATAATGTGAATATGAAAAGACTTTAGGAGAGTGAAGCGGGAGCGGAGCGGGAGTGGAGCGAGAGTGGAGCGGGAGCGGAGCGAGGCCGGACCTGTGCCAATATTGTGATTCTATTCCTCTTACAAATATTGTGCCAGTGAGACCGGACCGGGAGCGGAGCGTTAATGTGAATGGGGTAGAGTGAGAGCGGACTGGGAGTGGAGCGAGACCGTAGCGGTACCGATAGTGGAATTCTCTGTCTATTTCTCTTTAGAATATTTGAGCGGACCAGGAGTGGAGCGGGAGCGGAGCGATAGTGTGAATCCGCCCTTAAGTCCCAACTTTCGCACCATCTGCGCGCAGACGGCTTAATCTCTGCTTTCCTGTGTCACCTCACCTTACGTCTCGGAGCTCAGTTCCAATTTATGCCCGGGATCGAATATGGTCTGCTATGGTGGAACCGCCCAGAAGGGCCTAGACCGATCCAAACATTTGATCATGTATCAATACATGACTGTAGCCGTTCCAGTCAATCGTAGAAATTTTCTGAATTAGTTTCACGTCACGTTATTATTTTCCATTCGATTTGAATTTACACGTATGGGAAATAAATAAATCGATTTAGTTAAAAGAAGTAAATGTTTTAGATGTATAACGATTTTTTTGTTGAGTTTTGAGTTGGTTATTGCCGTGTGGTTCCCGGCGGATAGAGAATAGGACCACCGTACCCATGCGTGTCGTAAAAGGCGACTAAAATGGGATTTGGCTCTCTGGGCCGTTTAGGGAACATGCTTATAGCATCACTACGCAAACAGTTCAAACTTTCCTCAGAGATAGGGTTCGGTCTAGGATCAATGTTCCCTGTTTTTCACTTATGCCTGAAAAAAAAAAAAAGGTTTAATTTTTCCCCATGCAATAATGGTCCTTAGCACTCGACCATTACTTGATGTCAACACAAAGATCAATAATTGAACAAATATGAGTCCTAAATTTCAATATAATGTAGAGATTTTTTCTAGCATGAGTATTTCTTATGCCGAAAAATTCTGATTTCCCCCTGAAATAATAGATATACGTTGATAAAAAAATCAAAATCGCTCAGTTCCAAATACAGATCTAAAAATATAGAGGATAGGATTATAATTATAATGATTTTATTAATTATACATATTTTCTTAAATTTAAATTTTTACATGATCTTCTTCTTTTCCTTCTACTTTTCCTAACACATATTTAAATGTGGTGATTATGATTAATATTTTTATGATTGAGTAATTAAGATTGAATTGATTTTTTTTTTAATTCTTTCTTGTTATAATGATAACTTTTGTTATGGCTGTACTTTTATATTTATAGTTATGATTGCATATAAATTGATTTCTACAAAGGTTTCCAAATATTATTATGGAACACCTGACAAAGAAATAGAACTTAGAATAAATATTTTCTGTCACAGGATCCGATTCCATTATTTAATAGTTTTTAAGAATAAATGTAAGCCCCTTATGTTAAATATTATAGAACGATCCATATTACACAATATAGTAAGCTATATACATGAAATATTCCAAACATTCTGAATGCTGTTTCTTATTGGGCAGTAGTGGTTTCTAAATGATTTCTTTATAACAACTGTAATTCAGAAAAATAGGCAAAGTATGAAAAAAAAAATTACCTGGATAATACGTCGGTTAATAACTTCGTTTTAGCAGTGGTAACCCAGATTTCACTTCTTACCGAAGTATCATGGATATACATAATTTTTTCTGAAATATGGACCCTATCTGCTTTATTTCTATTAGCTTTTTAGCATCTGCCAAGACGATGGACTCATCCAAAAAAATTGGTTTTAGACTATGGTTTTATACATCGTTTAAAATGGTCATTTTCGATATAAACTAATTCAACACTACACTACAAAAGTTGGTATAAAACACTTATTAATAATAATACAATTACGAGGGGTTTGATGGCTAAAATATTTCTAATTAACAAGAAAATTTCCGTTTTAAATTCATGAAAATATATATTTGAAGAATCATGGAAGAAATGCTAATAGGTTTCACTCCTACTGCATTGCGCCATCGAAGATCTATCGGACTTTCTCAGCACGAAACAACCCTTAGTCGCTGAGATAGTATTTCTTTGGCGTCGCCGGGCAAAGCTGCAACAAAAGTTTTTTAATATTATTTTTATTTTTAAAATAATATTCTAAAATAAAATATTAATAAATAAAAATATCAAAATGGCCAGGTTGATGATTTGATAACACAGGACAGATATTCGGATATTGAAATGTAGTTGCCCAGTAGTATTATTTTTTTTCATACTGTCACAACACAAAATTATCCTCAGTATGTATACATTATCACTCTATATTCATATTAAAACATTAAGTAATGAATAGAAGTATATCTATGTAAGCATTGTGTGACAATGTAGGGATTTTAATTAATAATAAATTGTTGATTGTAAGGATGGTGCATCAAAAATGATGTATAAATTATCATTTAATATTTTAAATTGGAAAAAAATAAAAACTATTCTTCTTTTTGTCTCCCGTGTTTTCAGGTTCATACTTAGAAAATCTGTTATTCTACTAACACGATTTTATTTATATTAATGCCTTTGAAAAGAAATAATTACAAACAAAACAAACTCGACATAATTTAACACATTAGAACATACATTAAGAAACTCCTTCGGTTATATACAAATGTAGGGAATATCGAAACATCGCACACATACACAAGTTAGGTGTTATACATTTAATTGACTCATTTTCACATACATTTCCTTATGTTGTGTTTGGGAAATACTTCATAATATCATTTTCCTTCAACGCAAAACAAATTACAAAAATTCTGAAGCTAGCCAAATCCTAAGGGTTGTTAAGTAAGAGCATTGTAAGCAAAATCATACCGTACTAGAGCACTTGTATTACGCGTAGAGAAGTTCATATAGGTACATATAACGCTATACGAATTTCATAAACCTTAAATTTATAATATAAAGTTTACAGTTAAGCAGATTAATTAGGTAATATAAAACGATAAACCAAGAAGTAAATAATTAGTTCATTATTTTGTTATTTATTTTTTTAGTAATTAGATTTTTAAAAAAATGAATATTATAAGATAGTGATAGAAAATATTGTTTGATTGTTTCATTCAAAACATCGCACACATACACAAGATAGGTGTTATACATTTAATTGACTCATTTTCACATACATTTTCTTATTTTGTTTTGTTTGGAAAATACTCCGTAAGATCATTTTCCTTCAACTCAAAACAAATTACAAAAATTCTGAAACTAGCCAACTCTGTGAAATTTTAATATTTTTCTTGTTTTTCAACGCCGGTAAATCCTATGGGCTGTAAAGTAAGCAAAATCATACCTTCCTAGAGCACTCGTATTACGCGTAGAGAAATTCATATAGGTACATATGACGCTATTAGAATTCTTCAATTGATAATATAAAGTTTACATACAATTAAGTATATTAATTAGGTAATATAAAACGATAAACCAAGATGTAAATAATTAGTTTATTATTCCTTTATTTATTTTTTTAGTAATTAGATTCTAAAAAAATGAATATTATAAGATAGTGGTTGACAATATTGTTTAAGTTGATTGTTTCATTTCAAACATCGCACACATACACAAGATAGGTGTTATACATTTTATTGACTCATTTTAACATACATTTCTTTATTTTTTGTTTGGGAAATACTTCGTAAGATAATTTTCCTTAAACTCAAAACAAATTACGAAAATTCTGAAGCTAGCTAACTCTGTGGAATTTTAATCTTTTTCGTGTTTTTCAACGCTGGTAAATGCTAAGGGCTGGTAAGAGCAATGTAAGCAAAATCATACCGTACTAGAGCACTCGTATTACGCGTAGAAAAATTCATATAGGTACATATAACGCTATACGAATTTCATAAATCTTAAATTTATAGTTTAAATTTTACAGTTCAGGATATTAAATAGGTAATATAAAACGATAAACCAAGATGTAAATAATTAGTTTATTATTTTGTTATTTATTGTATTAGTAATTGGTTTATAAAAAAAACGAATATTGTAAGATAGTAATAGACAATATTGTTTAACTAGATTGTTTGATTTAAAAGTAAGCACTATAAGTATTAAGAGTAGAGAATAACAAGACTGAAATAAAGAAACCACTGTAGGAGAAGAAACAAAAGGATATATTCTTAGTTTTTATTTGTTTTATTATAAATACTATGATTACAAACTTTTATTGTTTAAATTGAACAAATATATATTTAAAACAAAAAAAAAAGGCCATTTAATCATATATTCATATTTTTAAAATGTTTTTTATCTGTAATAAAATTAAAAAACAAAAAATTGTTTGTATTAAACCAGCTTTTTGATTAATTTAATTGTTAGAATAAGGTAGAATTTATAATGCTAGATATTAGAACAATGCTAGAATTTAATGGATTAGAATATTTGAAAGCCATTTTAGGTGATATATGCTATTATATTATATATTATATTTTAAAAGGAAAAATACCTAATTGTACTATATTTACCCTGGTTAGTGTTTAAAATAAGAAAAATTTGAAAAAACTATATTTTCATATTTTAAAAAACTCATTTTTAAATATTTTGTCGTTCAATAAAAAATTAAAGAAATGAAAAAATAAATTTGCGAAAGAAAGAATATTTCAAAAATGTTAAAATGACTAAAATAAACTCTTAAAGTTTTTATTTTGAGGATAAATTATTTCCAATATTGATTTCAGAAGGATTATGTAGCAGATAAAAAAAAGGAAAAAAAAGGAAAAAAAAGGAAAAAAAAAAAAAAAAAAAGATAATACTTTTCTATGCATTTTAATGACTAACGGATAATTTAGTGAAGAACGAAGAAGGAAATAAAGAAAATAATTATAGAAGAAGCATACGTTCGTAGTTTTTAATTTTTAATTTTTGTTGTGATAATTTATTTACATATGATTTATTATATATGATAATATAATATTTATATTATCCATACTAAAATTTAAAAACAATTTGTTTGAATTAAAAATATATAAAAAAAATTATAATTCAAGGATTTTATTAATGTACTTGTTAGATTCCAAGCTGTTAAGGTGATGCATCCAGGTTTTATGTTATGTATTAGAAATGTTATTTTTATAAGAAAACGGAAAATTTTGTAACTATATTTTATTTCTCCTGGTTAGAAAAATCTTCAAAAAATAATATTTTAGAAACTCATTTTTAAATATTATTCATTTACAATAAAAAACAAATTAAATATATATGAAATGAAAAAATATACACAAGAAAAAGATTTATACACGAAAGAATATTTAAAATGTGTTTTAGTGAGTGAAAAAAAAAAAGTTTAAACTTTTTATTTATGGGGTAATGTATTTTTAAGATTAAAAATAAAATTGATTCAGAAGGCTTATGTAGGACATTAAAAAAATATGTATATAATGTAAAGATATAATAAGCCATCAACAGAAAGGCATTTGTACGCCCTAAGACATTATTTTAATATGCACTGTTGCATTGTGGGAATTAAATATTAGGCTAGTTACTAGGTAATAATTTTCGTACTTTATATTTTTATTTTGATGACTGTTCGAAAATTTAATGAAGAATGAAAAACGAAATAAAGAAACCATTATAGTAGAAGAATCAGAACGATCGTAGTTTTTGAATGTTTTCTTATCTATGCTAAAATTAGAATATAAAAAAATATTTATACTTAAAGTATATTGCAATAAAACATACTAACTTAATATTATGTAATTATATAATTAGTGATACAGTCCACGCTTCATGTATGTACTGGAAATGCTATCTTTTAAAGAATATTTTTTAAAATTCTGTAATTATACTTCATTTAACCTGATTAGAAGTATTAAAAAAAATATTTCGTTATTTTTCAATATTTAGTAACGACACACACACACAAAAAAGAAAGAAAAAAAACAGAATGAAATGAAAAACGAAAATTAAGACAAGAAAGAATATTTGAAATGTGTTAAAATTAGTGAAATAAATATTAAAACTTTTTTTTTAATGTTATGAATTATTTACAGAATGAAAAAAAAATAATTTTGATTTACAAGGCTTTAGTAGCACATTTAAAAAATAATGTGAAATTTTAAAAGCCTTCAGCTAAGGGGCACTCGTTCGCCCTGGGACAGTATTTAAATATCCATTTGCACTGTTGCATCGCGGAGAGTAAATATTCGACTAGTTGTTAGGTAATAATTTTCAAAGCACTTTGATGACTAGTCGACAATTTGATGAAGAATGAAGAAGGAAAATGAAATTATAATTTCAGAAGAAAAAAATATATCAAATGCCAAAAAAAAAAAAAATATGAAAAGTATATTATTATTAAAATGTAACTTATTACTATCAATATTCAAGAAAAAAATATATTAAATGCCAAAAAAAAAAAAATATGAAAAGTATATTATTATTAAAATGTAACTTATAATTATCAATATTCATAAAATCATCATTAAGTTATTTTAATTTGTAAAAAATGTATCCATAAATTTGCACTGTTGCATTTTTAATAATTTTCTAAGCATTTTGATGACTAGCTGATAATTTTATGAAGAACGAAGAAGGAAATAAAGAAACCTATGTACTAGAAGAATCAGAAGGATGTATTCGTAATTTTTCATTGTTTTGTTATATATTAAAATTGAAAAAAAATACAGTAAACTATATATTTAAAAATATATATTAATTTAATTGTGCGATACAGTTTATCCTAGTTGGACATGCTCTTTTAAAAGAAGACGGAAAATTATTATTTATATTTTATTTTAACCTGCTTGGAAATATTAAAAAAAAAAATATTTTTTAAAAATTCGTTTTTAAATATTTTTTATTTAAGAAAAAATGAAATGAATAAAGAAATTTAAAACAAGAAAGAATATTTGGAATGTGTTAGAATAAGTTAAATAAATTATAAAACTTTGTTTTTCATGTTGCGAATTATTTAAGAAATGAAAAAAAAAAAAAAAATTGATTTAGAAGGCTTTATGTAGCACTTAAAAAAAAATTAATATTTTTTAGAGGGGCACTCATTCGCCCTGGGACAGTATTTAAATATACACATTGCACTGTTACATCGCGGGGAGTAAATAATTAGGCTAGTTGTTAGGTAATAATTTTCAAAGCACATTGATGACTAGTCGACAATTTAATGAAGAATAAAGAAGGAAGAAGAAATTATACATTGCAAAAAAAAAAAAAAAAAAAAAAAAAAAATGGAACACAAAAAAAAAAAAGAATGTTATTATTAAAAAGTAACTTGTTATCAATGTTCACAAAACCATCATTAAGTTATTTTGATAATTAATAAAAAGATCACAGTATCTTTTTTATAACTGTTATTTGATTCAATTTTAAGATTAAAATAAAGTATACAAATTTATCTGATAAGAAATATCAATGCCATTAAAAAAAAAAAAAAAAAAAAAAAAAAACTCAAACTAAATTAGTTGTTAGCTGTTCATATGAATAATGTTGATATTTAGAATTGAAAAAATCTCTACTTGAGCGGTCTTACGCAAAATAATTGTTTTATTTGGTGTTTAGTTAGTTGAACCATTGGTACAACCACAGAAGAATGAAAGCTCAATGAGTAACGTGATATATCGTCACCACCTGTTTCTGAATAAATAAATTTGTTATCGCTATATTAAAATATAAAATCATGTTCGTTACAATATATGTATAATATTGTTTTTAAATTAACATAAATATTTGGGGTTTTCGAAATAATTCTGTAGTCCACTAATTCTCTTATTAAACGTAATACACGCGTATTTTGGAAGTATTCAGTGGTGACTTGGAAGATATCATAAACGAATTTTATTTTAGACTGTTTGCTTTTTCAGAAAATATCTTATATATAGTAAATGAAGTGAGTAGTACATGATATTTCACATGTACGAAACCGCTGAATGGGAAATGAAAGCATCAAGCTTTCTTACGGGAAAACGTCAACATATCTGGTTGGCATGTTCTGTTTCTGGGATGTGCCTAACGTTCTGAGTTCTTGGGCACATCCCAGAGGCAGGGCAAAGCCAATCCGGAAAAGCCACAAGAAAGAATTGAAGAAAGAATTCAAAGAGAAACCGGACGAAGAAATAGATATAGAATTATATATAAGTATATGTATGAATTAGAGTTTAAAGATGTTAAAGTATATAGCTGTATTTATTTATAACGATAAAATATCTGTTATCCCAGTGGTTAAGTCGATTTTAGCCCAAAAAAAGGTTTCTTCGTAGCGTTTGCTTGATGTGTAGTTATTACAATTTGCTTTGAACCGGTTGTAATCCATCTGTGAACAATTAGTCAACTCTAATATCTCATTAATGGAAAGATCAATACTGTTGATTTAACGGCCGTAATCAGTAGCCACATTTTTTTTTCTTAAGAGTTTCTTCAATATGAAGTTTTCCTCAATCAAACTCCTGTATTTGTAGGTTTCTCCATCTGTGCTGGTCCATCGTATCCTCCTCCGACAGTCCCCTACCAGCCCATACTCTATCCTTCCATCTAACTGCAGGTCTCCCTCTTCTCCTTCTACCCTCTGCCTCTCAAATCCATAATTATCATTGTTATCCTCTCGTCACCCATTCGTCATGTTGACCTTACCATCTAAGTCTCCTCTCTTCCATCACCTCAAGGATATTCTTTTCTACTGCTAACCTTTCTTCATGGTATCATTTTTTATCCTTTCAGCTCTGGATATCCTTCCTGCGCTCCTCCAGAAATCCATTTCAACTGAAAGGAATTTTTTTCCCTCGGTTATACTGAGTGGCAAGCTTTCTACAAGAGCTTTGTATATTAGTTTTTACTAAACTATTAGAGCTCTAGAGTATAGGGTTGAGCATCCCCACTGCTTTTTTACCATTTATAATCCTTTTTTGGGTTTCTGCTTCTCCTCTACCATTACTTTCAATTACGGAACCCAAATAACAAAATTTTTCACCTTTGATCTATTTGCAAAATTAGCTCAGTTTGTGTACCAATACTTTTCAAACTGTAAAAGTCGTGCCATGAAAAGTAAGGGAAAATGACATCCACTTATTCACTGGGATGACAGATATTTAACTGTGTTATGTATATGTTATTAATTAATTTTTTTAAAAATCAAAATTAGTCTAAATAAAAGTAAGCTTGACATGGTTGGTGGACAGTTATTTAATTTTATAATAAAGACTTACTGATACTTTTCTAAAAAGTTTATAATATTTGTATTTTATTTTACGTAGCGATGCTCTCTACAGAAATAGAGTTTTTTAATTTTGCACTTTCCTCGATAAATAACACAGGTCTACAGTGGTCTTGATGCTGAGAGTTTTATAGCTGATTCTGAGTATAATTGGTGCGCTAAATCCAAGTTTGCCATTAGTTCTATAAGCTCTAGTTGTTGAGATATATAAATGGCGTGACTTACCTCTTTAAACATAATTACTCGAATACATATGCAGGTTAAAGCAGTTGAAAAAAACAAAACAGAGATATTTAAAATTCTTTACATAAAACATTTAAAACCATATAAACACACACATTATTTACATAATCACTTTGTAACTAAACCCAATACATTTCTAAGAGACTCTATTTCACAATTCGGGAGCTTCTTTTGCGTGACTTTCTTGAATGTTTCTTCAAACAGTCTCGTTTTAGGTTCCAGCAGTAATCTGCCATCATGTGGGTATCCCACGATCCAGTTGTGCAATTCAAAAGTATACCATAACTAAAAGTAAATAAAATGATTTGCCGGTGGGTAAAATCATACTAAAACGCGGTGTTACATGTTAATACTAGATGTTATTATTTTTTAATTATTACAAACAATTATAAAAATCGTAATTTAGACTTAAATTAATGAGCTCGTGTATAACTGAGGATATTATCAGTTACCCTCATGAAACTGTAACCTACGATAAGCAATTCATAATTTTTATTTGCTGCTACTATTTAAATATTCCATGTTTATTTAAAATACACAATCACGTACAGATGAAATCTGCATAAAAATGATGTTACCTAAACATCGATAGGATTGAATAGTCATAAAAAATCCAATGAATTAATTTTCCATTCTCATCAAACTTATCTAAATCTTTTCCTATTGTGATAAGGCGTCGTGTTAGGGTTCTCTCGTACAATGATCGTCGCATTAAGATTTATGGAGGGTTTTCAGTTCTCGGTTCTTGACCCTGATATGTTGGGATATCGAGAAAGATCTATATTTTTTGTTCAAATAAAAAAGAGTAATTTAGTAAAGTATATAATAAATATGCATATGTTTCGGCGAACAATCATCAGTGCTAAAAGAATCTTATAATATATACTATAATGAATTCAAATGTATATTTTAAAATTAACACAAATACATATGTATTATAATCTATTTCCATAATAAAACATATTTGAGGTCAGCAACTCACCGGTAATAATTCCTCACATTTTTAATTTGACCGTCAAAAATATATAGTTTGGGATAACCTTAAAATACATGTAATGAAAAATTTGATTCAATAGGCCAAATCTCCGCCAAGTCTCCGACGAATCGTTATTGTGAAATTTCAAAATTAAGATTATCAAAATGTTAAAAGAAAACTATTACCCAGACAAATTAATAAAAAAATTATTAAAATAATAAAAAGGATACAAAAAATAGTAGGAATTACCAGCCAAACACCAAATATATGTCAGAGGGGATAAAACAATTCTTCAAGAATATGATACGGATGAGATTAAATTTGGATTTAAACCTACATATAAATTGAGTAATTATCATTCGAAAGAAAAAATTCAAAACTCGTCTTCAGTCAAATGTCGTTTGTCGGATAATGTAGAATGTTTGAATTGTCCACGAGTGTAAATAGGTCCCAAAACCAAAATTAAAGTCACAAAACCCTACTATCTTTGTATGCATTTAATTAAAATAACGAAACAAAACAAAATCTTACCAATTAATTCCCAACTCAAATTCTGAATCTCACTAAAGATATCATATTTTTTGGCAATTTGAATGAAATAAGTTGAAGAAAACTTTTAATACCTTAAAAAGTAAATGAAACCCTTATTCCAACTTTTATTTTTCCCCGCAGAGTAATCACATTAGCCTCCCAATTTTCGGCAGGTTTAGGTGAGTAGAATGAAATATCTGATCTAATAAATCAACTATCTTTAATACTTCATATTAATTATAATAAAATACACCTTAAGAAAAACTAAAGGTAAAGACAGTTACTGATCTTCCTGACCACGTTTCCCGACATGGAAAATACCATTTCATCTTCAGTAGAAGTAGACTTGACTGAAAGTAATACTCGGTACAGTGTTTCCAGATTAGAAAAACTATGGCCTGTTTTTTCAAAAAGTAAAAGCTCTTTTTTACTTTCACTTACCTTTATATGAAATATATGGTAAGGGAAAGTATTGTGATCGCGAAAAATTTTGATTTCTGTTTTGGTTTTTTTTAACGGAAATACACGTTTTGGGTCCCCTGTATCCAAATAACCAATTACCGCGAAATGTGTGTGCATGAACAGGCTAGCTCAGAAACAATTTGTTGTACGAAATTGAAATTAGATGTTAGCGGTTGGTACAAGCTCGTGGTGTTACAGCAATGATTTCGTTAAAGTTGAGTTGACGTAGGGGATACTTTATCCCAACGTCTTTTTTTTCTATTAACCATTTCTCAAAAAGTGATATAACGATTTTAAATAAACTTGTCATGTCTAATAATAATGAAGTATTCTTTAATATGAGGTAGGTTTAGTCATCATAGAAACTATCTGATAGGGCTTAAACGACAAAGGAATTAAGTACCTTTAATTTTGTTTATTTGAATTCAGTAATAGTGCCTTATTATCCATAGTAACCAGAAATGGCTTAATATGAAGTTTGAAAGGCTTCCATTAACAAATATAAAAAAAAAATTCTGAATTTGAGAAAGAATAATATTTAGTTTAAACATTGATAGAAGGTCTCGTCGAAAGAAATCTGGAGGTAGCAAAAAAAATAATAATTTCTACTTTAAAATTATTTAGCTGAAACTGTTGGATTCTATGGTAATTAGTAACAACTGCCTTGAAGCTAAATCAAAAACTTAAAGAATTTCAAACCATCGAACAACCTTTTTATTTTAGTTTTATAACGATAAACAAAGAAAACTGTTTAACTTTTGCGAGAGTATTGTGAGAGAAAGCGAAGTGGGTGCTTTCTCTTAAAAATGTTAATCGATCTAGAAAAAGAGCAATTCATAAACTTGAATGAATAAAATTTAGTTTGATCACTATCTTCGTATGTATTGATTTAAATAAAGAAACATCAACTGTTCTTGAACTACCTGAGAATAATTCTATATCGCCGTCATTTTCTGAAAAATACTGAAGTCCTCAAAATTAAGTAAAATATTTCCAATTTATTATCATCCGTTATTATGAACACCTTTTATCAATTCCAGATTTTTTAAAATTGATTTTGAGAGTATCACTGCCTTGATACCTGTATTTTCAAAACGCCTCAACGAGTAGTTTTTAGGAGGTAACTTTAATTTCAACTTCTGGATGCTTTGACTTTTCTTTGAATTTCTTGGGATCGAAACCAAACGATTTATCGGGAGTCCCCTCAAATCATTTTCCCTCATAATCGTAGTTTAGATTGAGTGGAAAAAAATTGTTTTTTCCTAATCGCCAAGCCGAAGAAGGTTTTACATTTTTTTACACATTTTAGCCTAAGGCCTCCATAATTTATTAAATGGTTTCATTCATTTTTTGTTTTTGTTTATTTGACAGATAGATGTCATTTCAAGATAAACTATTGGTCAAGAAATAATTAGGAAGAATAAGAGCCGTATCCAAGCCACTAAATCAAGTCTAGTGAGTTCATAATGAATAAGACGCCAGTTATAATAAAACTGTACTGTTATTGGTTTTTTTTGTATCATTCTTGACAATGTTTTCTTTCATTGCAGTATTTTCGAAGCTGACTCCTAACGCAATCAAGTATCGATTAGAAAGAGGAACTTACGAACAACCCCCAGAACAAAGGAGTTACGTTATTACGTTATTGTGAGTAGTAAAAATCACTTGTTTCATACATTATATTTTTTGTAAAAAAAAAAGTAAGATTATTCATGAAATAATATGTGAATATTTCGCTTCCATTCTTCTAGTCATGTTCTGTTCTAAATTTTCATGTAACACAATCCTTCGTGGGATATTAAAATCTGTCTTGAAGTGATATTTTTTTTAATTCTTTAAATTTGGCCAGTTCGCTGTTTAGAATTTTTATTTTTATCAAAGACATATGCTTATATATCAATCTCCGTGGAGCCGAAATTCTGAGTGTGTCTTTGCATCTTCAATAAGCATTCGTCATTCGGCTTTGTGCTATCACGTGACCAACTCGACTGAGACTCCCAAGCGGTTTCCTTGATTTGGTATAGCTTTAGGTTCTTCTTAAGTCCCCCTCCTTTGGCCACGCTCAATGCACCCAAACCAACTATGGACCTCCTGTACCCGCTATGTAGAAATACGTAGTTTCAGCTACATTAAAAACTAGGCCGGCCAATGCCTGAAGTTTCCCGGATAAGATTTAAGAATGTTTCTTTTAGCTATTTTCAAGACCTTGCGACTACATCTAGAATACTATGTCATCAGCGTAACGAAGCATCAGGAAGGAAAAAGATCGTGTCGGGATTCCAGAGTCTCTAACAATTTCTTTAGTACGGAATTAAATTGAAGTTAGGCTCCATCTCGCAAGTTTGTCAGAAGTAGATTGGAATGAGCGATCAGATAGTATCCGGACTTGAAGCCTCAAATCTTTTATTGTCAACTTCACAAGGCGTTTTAACTTATTTGGGATTTTCATGTCCGACAGTTTCTAATACACCTTTGTCAATGAATGAACAGCTTCTACTCATGCCCTATTTCCAAAATTGTCCTTAGCGTATATATTTGGACGTTGGCCAATCTCTCCTTCCGGAAGATAGTCTGATATTTCCATTTCTCGGTAATTGGGAATCGTCGGTTGGAAAGAATTTTGTATGAACATGATTCGAATGAGATCCCCCGATAGTTCCCGCATTCCATTGCGCCTCCCTGTTTTGTGTAAGGGGAATACAACTGTACTGGTCCATTTTCCTGTTGTTTCCTCGTGTAATCCAAATAAACAGGATCATGTCATTTAAAGCCCTCTTAAGATATTCACTATGTTGTTTTCATTACGCAACATTGCTTCACTACATTATTCTAAACAAGCAAGCATCAATATAAAACTGAATGAGAGCGATGAGAGGTAAAATATTTTTTTCAGGCCTATAATTTATCTTGCTGATGAGTAGTAAGAACTTAGTATTGTATATATCATATCATTAGTGTTGGTTTTGGTTTTTGATAATATGAGCTTTATTTTAATAGCATGCAGTTTGATTTTGGATTTTCTATTTATGGCACGATTTTTATCATTTTTTATACTAATCATTTCTTTGATATTGCGTTTACGAATATTTTTTTTTCTGAGATATCGTTTGTGTTTCTAAAATGTGTGTTGGATTCAATTTGAAAAGCTTTTTAGTACAAACCGTCCAAAACGAAAATATTAGATATATACATATGTACATATGAGATATCTGTGTAAGCTAATCCAGGAATTAAATAAATTTAGGGGGAGGCAATGGAACATGGGGAGGGGCGCCCCTCTTAGAAGTGAGGACAGGAATAAAATATTACTATTTGTATGTAAAATTTTAGTCATTTTTTTAAGTACTCAAATTGAAAACGGATTGTATTTAAAAATTCAATTGTAATTTACAGTGTCACCATGTATTAATACCTATTTCGAATTAGGTCCTAGATTATTCATGAAATGAAAAAAGAAGGGCACCCCCCAGAAAATTTCAGAATCCGATACTGGGGGGGGGGGGGAGGACGTGTAATTGGGGCATGGAGCAGAGTAGGGATGTTAGAAAAATGGATGTCTATCGATATTTTATGGAAATATAGCGAAACATTGTTGGTTTTGTCCAATACTTTAAAATCGATATATCGCAATATCGTGCCTATGAGGTCCAGCGGGATAAAGCGTTCGAATATAAGTTGGACCTGACAACGCTATACATAACCTAAGGAAGGGTAGTAATAAAGAATATGGTATTATCGATGCTGAAATTTGACGGTATAACCCAATAACATCTCCTCCTTCTCTCTAAAAAAAATAATCAAGGAATAAACAACGAATTTCACCATTTTAAAAGCATTTTTAAACACACGCCTCTGCGAGTTTAAATACAACCTTAAAAACGCGCGGTTTTTAAGGTTTCCATGACAACATCGACTAACTAATGTTTCAAATGCTTAATTTTTTAAATGAAATTAAATATTCGATCCTATCAGTTTCGACTTTGCAATCATTTATATCTTCTAATTGCATTTTCTGTAACAACTGCTTTATCTTTATCTGTTGCCTTTTTCTCTCCTATACATTGTTAATTTCTTTTAAATTAGCGTGTTCCGACGTAGTTTTGTGGTATTAAACGTGATTTCCGCTTTACTATGTAATCTAATCAATGTTAGAAATAATTTTTAAGCAAAATAAAAACTGACAAGTTAATAAATAATTTAATAATTAATTTTTTTTTTAATTTTTCATTTCAAAGGAAATGAAAGGTAAACTGATTTAATTTCACGAATTATAAAATATTCGAGGAAAACTGGTCTTTAAAACACCTGCTCTATCTTGAGAACTCGTGTTGCTCCGTCATGCACGAAAAATCGCACGTGTTTTTACGAGCTTAATATCAAAACGTACAATCGCAATGTTCATAATCTGTAACTTTTATTTTGTCGCCGGTCATAAATTTAAATAATATATGTATTTATTTAAAAATAAAACCTTAATATGAATAGCGATATGTTTATTCTATAAATTTTCGAAATTCGATGAAGTCCGAATAAATTATATTTAAATTAGGGTGGCCATATAAAGAAAGGACATTCGAGTTCGTTTTGTCCAGTGTGTTTAAGAGTGTCGTTATCTGTGATCACATCCAGGGTAAATATGACGGAAATTTAAAAATAAAAAAACATCAAGTGCTTTATCTTAAAACTTTATAGATACTACGTTTTTTGACACAATGTCTGCAAAATAAGTGGTTAAATTCCCATTTACAAGTAAGTTCGATAACTGATAGGTATACTAGAACTTTTTTGCATGCAATGAAATGTTAACAAGGTTGTATACTATGCAGTCGGATTTAAATTGATTTCAGAAAGATGACGGAATAGCTGTGACATTTCTTCAACATCATAATTTCAATGCAGGTAAAGACTCAATGTTTCGATAAAGGATTCTTTTTTCTTTTTTTTATGATAGTGATAAGTGATAACCATTAATTTTTTTTTTGTGAAGGTAATTTTATAATGTCAAAATAAAACAGCCGGATTGAATTTCATTTTACTATTTCTAGATTGTTAAAGCAAATGTCCGCATATCTGTTGTCAATGAGTTCATTCAGACCAAATCAAACTATTTTTTTTTTGGATATTTGGGGGTAAATATACAAACGACAAAACATTTAATTAAACCCTTTTTTTTTGTATGATTGGTTTATAATTTCAATTTTAAATGTTTCATTCCAAGGTAAATGCCTGGAGAAAAGTACGACTTTTTTTATTTGAAATATTATCTAAGAATAAAATATAAACTGTGAAAGCATCTTCGAAAAACATATTTTATTTTTATTTAAAATAATGATTCTTGTTGAATAAATATTTATACGTACTTTATATTGAGGGTGATAGGGTAATCGTGGTCTATCATGTTTAGATTAAATTTATTTCTTGACGGCTTTTCATAACGTTATAATTTTTATTATTATAATTTATTATTTTTATTGTGCTTATAGCGTCTTCAAACGGTTCCTAGCCCACCTATAGAATAGATTTTTGGAGTAGATTTTATACGGGCATCATCCTCATGGCTTGAAAGACAAATGTGAATTTCAATGACTCCAATCCAATGGATTTCACATCGTAAGAGCATTTCCCACCCCTATTAAAAAAAATGCAAACCTATATTTCTGCTTTTCTGAAATGGAGGAGAGTGGGGAACAATGAGACGTTTTTTTTTTTCAAATTGTCATAAATAACCGAAAAACTAAAGCTGGAGTTCTGAAATTTATATACTACATCTTACTACAATGGACCTTTGTTCAGAGGATGTGAAATATGAAAAAGTTACAAACAAAAATACTTATTGTCATAAAACTAGGCCGTTTAAAGGTTAATACAAAGAGCTTTAGTTGGTGAATAAACAACATTAACATAAATTCGGTGAAATGAACAATAGTACCCACACTGTCAACGGGAAAGCAAGTCACAAAAAAAAGTTTACTTGCCTCGAAAACAAAATGAGAAAAAAATGTCAAAACGTATGATAATGTTGGTTTCTTTCCTGGAAAAACTTATTTGACTAATATTCTACACTACGATAAATCCTACACTAACTATTTGTTAAAACTTAAGTATTAATATAATTAAACATTCTTTCAATAAAAAAAAATATATATATATAATCAATATATAGCTCTTTTTTTTCATTTATAACATATTCTCTCTATAGACTTAAGACCGGACTTCAGAATGACGGTATTTTAAGCGATGACCACTAAATAATAATTAATATAGATATGTAACAATAACAATTAAATTAAAAACTAGGTAATATTATTAATATCATGCAATAACAACTGTAAAATAACTATAAAAATCACAAAGAACGAGCTTAAAGTTACATATAAAATCTATGTAAATAAAGATGAAATTTTGTTTGTTTGTTCTTTATAGAAATATATACAACTATCCTTATTAAAATTGCATAACTTTAGCCGATGGGGCCCGGTGTGGCTGTGCGGTAAAGCGCCGTACTCCCATGCCGGAGCTGCGGGTTCGAGTCCCGCCCTGGGTGGTGCTTTTCTTTCGTAGGAGAAGTATCACCCAGTGCCATGGGTGTTAGTATGGGCAGTATAGGGCTTCACTGGAAGCCTTAAAGTCCCACAAAAAAAAAAAAAAAAAAAAAAAACTTTAGCCGATCTCTGGGTATATTCTTGATTGTTATAAAAATTGTTATGATCTCGTTTTACATTGTTTTTTTACGAAATCGACCGTAAAATGAAATTCCCCGGGTGAAACCGGGATATACAGCTAGTTGTAAATAAAGTTAAAAAAAAATTTAAAAAACATAAAAACAAGAATAATATTTAAATAATAGGAATATAATATTGAAGATATTAATACATAATAAATACATATACATGACCCTCCAACTATAACTAGAGTTTAGTAATATATAAGTCAGCCAAGTATCTATTTTGCAAGGGTATACGAATAGCATAGAAAGGAGGGAGAAATCCTTAATCTTCAGGCAAATTTCAATGACGGCAGAAGTCTTATTCATATCTATATTCTAATATTGCTCAGTACAATATGGCTCTATAGTTCAATATACTTAAGGGAAATATACTTGTCTCGTTTGTAGGTCATTATATATTTATTATTATTATTATTATTATTATTTTTATATAGTTCTAATACAAACAGGTAATACAAAGCTGATCCAGCATTTTTTGGATGAGAACGGTTGGTGGTTTTCCCCGCTAAGGAGGACAACGAAATGGGATCAAACGTTCCAATCCCTCCCCCAATCTCAGCCCTTCCGTATTGGTCCACATTCATCCATCCACCATTCCAACCGAGCCGATTTCAAGAAAATATCGGCCAAAATTCCTCTATAAACTCGGTATTTACTAGTTATTATACACGATTTTGAGTAATCGAAAGTGAATGGATTTATATTATTAAAATCAATTACTTTTCATGTCAACGCAGTTAATATTTATGCTTAAAAATAGTACCTTTATTATACTCCTGATTAATAAAAATTCTAGATTTTACAAACTTATAAACATTATCTCTGCTAACAATTTGAAGACACGACTAGTCTCTCACGGATGTTAATGACAATATCCAGTAAAAAAAAAATGTTAGACTTGTATTTTGCGGGATCGCACATATGGACCCTAATAAAAATGACATCAAACTAATTTATTTCATATCTCGAGTTTATAAAATGCAATCGACATGATTCTTGCACAGAAATTTTCATTTTTTATTGTAGACATACATAAGAAATATACAGCCGTTTCATTGGTTGAGTTTTAGGCCAGGGTCATTCCATATCGAATAAACCACAAAAAAATCATTTTAACACCCAACTCTAATTTTAAAACTCATGCTTTAGATCATTGAAGATCACACATAAGGATGTAGTTAGTTTTTTCCCTTGCTCATCTTGTAGATGAATCATTACAGGATGGATAGTGCATGTATTGCAGGTCCAATGGTAACCCTGTGCTTCATCCTGTATGGTAAAAGAATAGTTTTCACTGAAATCCATTAAAACTATTGCAGTATCAACTTTAAAATTTTCTTTCATGTTTTTAAGAAATGTGGACTGTGCTTTCACAATATAAGAATGTGGAATTAATTTTTCAACTTTTTCTGATAGATTGTTAATAAAATCATCTACTGTAGAAGAGCACTTTACCATTTCTGTTCAGTCTGTTGAAACCCATTGGGAAAATTCAATTGTTTCAAACTCATCCCAATCTTCAAATTTTGATTTAAAAAAATTTGAAAGATTTTCTTTTGCCCCTCCCCCTCCAATTTGTTGCAATGTCTTAAAAAACATAATTGACATAAACACTAAAAAAAAACATTAAC
The DNA here is from genome assembly GCA_911387785.2 of Aelia acuminata. Lineage (NCBI taxonomy): Eukaryota > Metazoa > Arthropoda > Insecta > Hemiptera > Pentatomidae > Aelia > Aelia acuminata. Next base: position 17,123,553 of record OU426980.1, read on the forward strand.
ACTATCGTTTTTCAGAAAAATATTAGTTTTTAAATGTGAAGGAATAAAAAAGACATTAATTTTATTGTTGGATAAGATTGAAAATATCTTGGAGATAATTTTTTAAAAAAGTTTTGTTTGATTATCTTTAACCCTCAGGTAGATATTAGGTGTAACGTAAGCCCATGTAATCACTTTCCAGAAATAAAATATTTGTAAAATAATAATTTATGGTAATTTTATGGTAAGGCTTAGAGTGTTAATATATTTTTTCCAAAATCAACATGTTTTATTTAGTTTAACTACAAATTTTCATTAAATTCTATTGATAAATATTAAAGATATGATTTTTTTTCTGAGAAAATAAACGTTTTCTCTGTGGCCTCGGGTGAGCCCCGGCCGGCATTTTAGTAAAAACTTTAAAGGGTTGTAAAAAGAAAACCGATAGAGATAAGTCAATAAAACTTGGCATAGTTGTTTATCTATATAAAAGGAACAAATTTACCAAGTTTCACAAAAATCTAAGACCTTGGGTGTTTTGCCCTGGTTGAGTTGATATGGAATGACCCGCCAATGAAATTTTAAAAGAAAATTATTGCATTTTTGTTTTTATTCAATAAAAGTTTTTGAGGATTCTGTATCATCATCTTACTTCATTTTTTGCGTAAAAAAAAAAAAATTAGTAAAATAATAAATTATAAATGTGTATTTTATTTTTGGATGAGAGACTGACCGTGTACACCCTAGTGAGTACAATAAATAAATTATAATGTTTACATTTGACTTCTCAATGTTCTCAACATTTCATTTATTTATTTTTTTTATTTTATTTTTTTATATAGTGTAGCCATAACATATACTTAATAGTCATAATCTTTTCTCAAAAAAATGATGCCCATTTATGGAGGAAGGCCTCTTCCAATCCCTTCCAAATTTGTCTGTTGAAGTAAAAACGGTGCTAGAAACTTCCGATGAATTTGATTTACTATATCATATTTTTCTATTGTTCAGTGTTGCATTATGTGATTAATTTAATAAAACGTATAGGTATTGAAAACAAATGATGCTGTTAAAAAGTTAAAATATCTCAATATTTATCGGTATGTTTTTAATATTATGATGTTTCCTTATCAAGAAATATAAAAAACTATAAAATAAATAAATAAATAAAAAACACTATAAAGAAATATCAGAAAAAAAGGTGATGTTTTTATTGATGAAAATGATCCTTTGATTTTCATTCCATTATTCTATAAACTATGGAAAGTGCATACATTGTTTGTATAATTTGAATCTTCAATCTTGAAGGCACTGAAATATAATATCACGTGATTTAAAACGTAAAACGTTTCTTTTTTTTTTTTTTTTTTTTTTTAATTTTATTTATGTATGGCTTAAAGAAGGATCGGATTAAAAATTTCATGGGAATAAAATGTTGAAGAAATTTACGGAAACAGTAGTATTAAGGAAAATATAGCTCATGATGATTACGATGAAAGAAAATCACTTTATGAAAATATATATATATATATATATATATATATTAATTCTATATACGATATATATTAAACCCAATTAGCAATGAAGATGCGATAAAATATTGATTTCTCAAGACCGAATTTTCAGCGTTTGGCATTCTCATCAACGAGAGCGACAAATGTAAAATGCTAAAAGACCTAAAATAAAGGCTCGGAATCGGATAATCTAATGAGCACCTAAACGGAAACGGATAATCAAATATGAATGCTAGAATATTTAAGGAAAACTCCAAGATAAATACTTTATCTGATGAACGTATGAAGGACGAATTTTGGATATTATTAAGGTATATGCTCCAATGATTCTCCTTGGAATGAATAATATGATTCCTGGAATAAATCAACACACACTGAGAGAGTTTATATGTCTGGTTACCCGCAGTGTAGCCAGGTATAAATACATTTATATAATTTGTGGCAACACTGACAAAGGCAGGTTTCTATTAGAAGCAGGTGCTGCTACAATTACAATCAACTGTAAAAGACTATAATGTTAATTTTAAAAGCGGTCATTTGACCGCCATTGGTAGAAATAGGTATATATAATATGTCGGTAGGTTTAGTGTTAAATATGTAAATAGTTAAACTAGCATTGAGTATATATTTATTGATTCTTATAATAATTTTACACGCTCAAAAGTTTAGAAGCTCATACAATTTTTGTTTTTAATATCCAAATGTTCTTTTTCATACTGTTTTTTCTTTTAAACTAGCCAGACAAATGGCTCTGGAATATGATCATGTTTTGTTATTCTTAGGGGACTAGATGTCCCAGAATAAAAATTTCTTTCTTTCTTTTCTTTCTAATTTTAAAAATGATCAAATAAATTTAAATGTACCTTTATAATAAAAAAGCAGTATAATTTCTTTAAAAAAAAAAAAAACTGATTCATATCCCTTCATGATTTGTAGTGTTAAGTTTAATAGACAGCAGACGTTATACCAAAAAGAAGCTGAATTATGTTTATAAAAAAGGTAATTTGAAGAGTTGCTTCTTGTTTGTCTAGGGGCCATCGTTGGGGTGTTAAGTGGAGGTCGGTTGTGTTTTTTGGGAGCTCGGGTACCGGTGAACCCATAGAGGACAGGAGGCTAATCTCGGTCGGTAACGGTCGGAAATGGGTTGGATACAGAGAGCAGTGATTGGTCACGGGGCACCCTGCCCTCCTTAGCCTCCCTCCACCCCACTTCCCACCTTATCGTCTTGTCATTTCTTTTCTCTTACAGTTATCTCATTACCTTTATATATTATATATTTTTATTCATTTATTTATTTTATGTATTGGGTTGTCCGAAAAGTTCGTAGAGATTTTTAAAATAAAATTTACCTTTTATTTTTTTCTGCTAAAAATGAATAACTAAGCTAATGGTTATTTATATTCCTTTAATCCTCATGGAATTAACTATGTTTACACCCTGAATTAGAGTTTATTAAGGCTCACAAGGGGACCACGTCACATTTCCCTCTCTGATTTTGATGACATTTTTTTTGGAGATTCTACATCGAAAATAAGTTGACACGTGTCCGGCCGTTCCATTGAATGGGCCATCTGGACTGAGAAATTAAATATTTTAGCTCCGAAATTCGTTAAAATTAGCCTTCACAAAACAGTCATTGCTCCATTCTACCTGAACCAATTTTAATGAAACTTTTAGTGATTCTTCTACTTGAAAATATATTAGACACGTGTATCGGGATTTGTCGCAATTCACCCTAGTAAGGCCAGAGAATCACATCAAAGTTGAGGCTAGTTGAGGCTTGCGTTAGTAAATTTAAGCTGCTAAAAACAGCAAAGGATGCAGTGGAGTCATTGGCGGATCCAAGTCCAATGGGGGGGATGTGGGGGCTGGAGCCCCTCCCTTTAGAAAATATTTCGTCATTTAAAGATAGAATTTGACTTTCCTTAATGTAAGAAAGCAAGTTAAAGAACAAATAACGAGCATAACAAGTAGAATTTTAGTTGAGTGAAAGGAACATAATGGTAAAAAAGCTGATTAGCAGATCCAAATCAGGGCTATGGGCTGCGCCCCCCCCCCTTTTGGACTGCAGCCCCCCCCTTTACGGTCGGCTGGATCCGCCCATGAGTGGAGTCTTAAACTTTTAAACTTTGTATTCTCTGGCCTTACTCGGTGAATTGCGACAAATCCCGATACACACGACTAATATATTTTCAAGTAGAAGAATCCCTGTTTTTTGTTCCTGAAGTTTCGTTACAATTGGTTCAGGTAGAATGGAGCAATGACTGTTTTGTGAAAGCTAATTTTAACGATTTTTGAACCTAAAATATTTAATTTCTCGGTCCAGATGGCCCATTCAATGGAACGGCCGGACGCGTGTCGACTTATTTTCTATCCAGAATCACCAAAAAAAATTTCATTAAAATCAGAGAGGGAAATGTGACGTGGTCCCCTTGTCAGTAGTGTAGACGATTCAGTTCATTTTCGGAATATTATGCTGTTCTTTTTTAAAAAAGGGAAACTCTTGACATCGAGGATAGTATGACGGTCATCGCAAACAATCCACGACATTACTGTCCGTGAGATAGCTGCGGAGTTAAGAGCCTGCATATCGACGGCCAGAGTTGGCAAATCGGAAAGGAGTGCTATTCCACCAAGACAAAGCTAGGCCCCATGTGTCTTTAAGGACTCGGCAAAAGTTATTAAGCTTCAGATGGGAGGTTTTACCTCACCCGCCGTACTCTCCTGACATTGCTCCTTCGAATTTCCATCTTTTCCGTTCCCTCGAAAATTTTCTACAATGGAAATCGTACTCTTCAGAAGATGACGTCAAAACGGACCTTTTATTGTTCTTCAGGAGTAAGGACAGTGATTTTTGGAAAAAAGGGGATAATGGACCTTCCAAGCCGTTGGGAAAGGGTAGTCGCTAACGGTGGTAACTATTTTGTAGATTAAATAATTAAATTTTAAGCTGTTCATCAATTTTAATTTTTGTCCAAATTTCTCTACTAGCTTTCCGGACAACCCAATACATTGCCTCTACCATTTAGGGTCATTTGGCACCTTTTTCTTTTAGCAATAGTTAGACTGTAAAATGTTTTTATTTAATCAAAGTAATACACTCCTAAACAGTCCACATATTTTTTTTCCAGACCTTACATATCTACAATAAGAGCTTTCGGCGCCTTTGCGCCATATTAATCTAAAATACAATTACTATTAAACAACTTCACTAATTATTATAAAAATTGTCATGAGAAACAAGAATTATCACCTGTAATAATGATGAGATACCATTTAAAACCTCCATTTACCATTTATTTATATAGATGAATATGACGCAAAGGCGCCGAAAGCTCTTATTGTAGATAGGGTAAACCGTACAGTTATTGGCATCCTTAAGACTACATTTCTGTGGTGAAATTAAAAAAAAAAAATACTTTTTATAAAGGGATCAAATAGAAACTTACTATATTTCCTCATTATCTATCCTCATAAAGACTCAAGAGGTTTTTTTGGGTCAAAAGTTCAATAGTTTTACAATATGACAATATTTATTGTTAAAAGTGCCAAATCTAGTTATTGGCACCCTGTGGATTTAATTGTGAAATCTTCCCTCTGGTTAGTTTGTTAAAGTCTTACTTCATAGATGACTTAGAGGACCCTTCAAACATTAGACTCATGCATATCTTTTTATAAAATTAGGACTTGTTTACCTGTTTCTTTAAGTTAAAGTTGGGGTGCCAAATACTGTACTGAGTGCCAATAACTGTATGGTTTACCCTATGTAAGGTCTAGAAAAAAATATATGGACTTTTTTCTTTTTTATATATCCGAGTCGATAAAATCATTTTACTTATTTGACTATAAATCGCCTAAGGTTCTAACCTACTCAATGTAAAATTGATTAATTAAAAAAAAAAAGTGAGTGAATGCGTGAATTTCTGGCCTACTGAACCGAAAGCAACTCTGTATTTAGTCTTCTAACCCCCCCCCCCGCTTAAAATATTGACGGATCTTACAAGTCAAAAAAACTGTGTTTTTTACAATAAAAAATATATACTTCAAAGATATATGTCAATATTATCGCCGCAATAAAAATCTTACAATTTGTAATATTAAAATTTCTGGCCACCCTAATTTTATTTTATTTTATTTTATTTATTTATTTTTTTTTTTTTTCTGATCCCTCTAAAACAGAAAAACAGGATTAAAATGTGAAATTCGAACCATTAATACTAATGGAACGATGCTGATTTACCTTATTACCTTATACTACCTGTGGTATTTGAAGGTGCGTTAAGTTGTTAATTTATGTTATTTTCGCTGTGGTGCAGCTCATCGTAATGTGCTAGGAGTTGAGGGGCCTCCGCGGCCACCCTAAACCGAAAGCAATCTGTATTTAAAGTCTCCTAACCCCCCCACCCCCACCCCCTGCTATAAATATTGACGGATCTTACAAGTTTCACAAAAAACATTGAAAACTGTGTTTTTTACAATAAAAATACTTATAAAATGCATGTCAATTTTATCGCCGCGATAAAAATCCTACGATTTGTAAATTATTAGTTGTATTGGAAAAAAGGGATGCGTTCATGATTCTTCTTTAAGATAAAAACAGTATGAGCCATCTTGATTAATTAAAAAATTACAAAGAATTTTGTTGAAAAAGAATAATTTTTTATAAAAAAAAAGTTTGCTGTTAAGTCCATAAAAATAAGTATTTACTAAAAAAAAAAAAATTAATTAATATTGATATATATTTTTAAAACGAATTTAATTCCTCAAAACTCATAAGTTACTTGTCCAAATTATGAATGCTCATTTATTTTAGGACCATTCCGTGCTATAAGAATTAAGTTTATAAAATATGGTCTTAAATTTTTTTTCTTAGTATTTATTCTACTTGTAAAATCATACATTTTTTCTATTATAAGATTTTTTTTATTACAGTGTATAGATTCTGAGATAACCAAACATTAAAAAAAAGTGTTGTTAAAAAAGTAAAATCATTGTAACATAACATAAAAAAGGATGATGTTGCCATTGTTTTAAAGAATATTCCTTTATGCATCGATGCATCTAATCCTTTACAAAATGTAGGCGTTATATTGCAGAGAAAAATTTGAAATGCCGAATGTTTTACTATTGAAAAAAACGCAATATTCAATGTTTTTGTGGAAGATTTAATAGATTTTGAAAGGTACAACTTTGAACCTCAAAATGAATTTGGAATTTGAATATTCGTGAATTTTTTAAGGGAGATGTCTTGAGCCAGCTGTTACGTTCCGTTTTGTAACAGCTTTGCCATCAAGTTACCATTAATGCCGCTAACCCGGGAGAAGTTTCCCCGCGAATATTTCCCTCACGCACATAAAAATATTTAAGGATAAATATCGAACAAGTCATCCCATTCCATTGAGATTTTGATAGATGTACAGTGGACAGACATTTTCAAATCTGACATATTCACTGCAGGGGCTGAAGGGGATACGACCTGCAAGTCAGAGTTCGTTTCATGTCTCCACGGTAGTAAGGAAAGCTAGGGTTTCCCTCAAAGTTACACTTTAAACGTTCAAATATATATTTTTTTTTCACTGCGGCATTTTCCTCGCAACGATACTCTTTCCCTTTTAATTATTTCTTTCGAAAATTATTTGAGGGAAGATGACTGTTTATCTTTTAAAAATCTTAGTATGCCTTTGGTATGAAAAATATGAATGCCTATCACTATAACAATAATGATAATATTGTTTACCCATAAAGCGTAATACTTTGTTATAAAAACGGTATATATATATATATATATATATATATATATATATATATATATGTATTGATTAGAATTATTATTAGAAGTTGAAATTAAAAAGCAATCTTAATTAAATTATATTGAAATTAAATTGAACATTTTTTAAGTTTAAATATACATTTAAATTATAATAAATATCAATAAAAAAAGAATATACGATATTCTGAAAGATTGTAGTTTAAAATAAAGAGTGACGGAAAACACAGTCTAGGGGAAATGCTTAGGAGACACCTGTTGAGGAACATAAGTGGAGTACACCTCTCCAGCGTTAAAGAAGCTTCACTTCAATTAATCAACGTTTTGATCATCCAGCCTAAGCAAACTGTTATTTATTATTAGTCATATAATACATACAAATTAATAATTAATTTATAAAAATTAATCAATTGTATTAATAATAATTATTTAATAGTAAATTTTCAGTAGTCAATATGAGAGAATAACTTAATTATAATTAAATAAACGATTAGCCAAGATCCTTGATTGCATGTTTTACGTTAATAACCCTTTGCACTCGAGGTCTCCGGAGCGGAGCCATTTAAAATTTGTCTTCAAACTCGAGGGCTCCGCTACGGGGACAATGCAAATAATTTTCAGTTTTTAACATATAAGGACATAAACAAATCGTAAAAACTATTTATAGGATATTTCGCTTTTGGTGATAAATGACGGTTGCGTCTCGCGGTGTTTTTCATTATTTTTATAATACTTTAATCGTTTTAACGATATTTTGTGTTAATGTTATATTTTGTGGTTTTAATTCATCTTTTATTTCCTCGATTGTACAATAATTTAGTTCGGGGCACCAAATAATCCCTTTACTTTGATTTAGTTTCCCGTGCGCTTCTACTTTAACCGGAAAGTTATTAAGTAGATTTTCACATTTTAGGAGCTTTTCTGATTAGATATCTGAGAAAACTTCAACTAAAAGGGTCCTATCTCGTAATTTTTTAACTTTTTTTACTTTTATATATAAGGAAAGGCGAAACCTTTGTGAAATCTAAGAGATTTACATCGTTATACGCTCCGATTCTCTTAAACATCAAATATTAAAATTTGATATAATAAATAATAAAAATATCAAAATTTTACACAATTTTTAGGTATATTTTTGGTATTCCCAAAAAACTTATAATAAAATTATAAAAAAAATATATAATTTTGAAATTATTATAAAATTATAAAATTTAAATAAACAAGTTTTTAGGAAGAGACGATTGAATTATAGATATAGAATGCAAGGCCTCACAGTCTCGTATTATTTCAATAATTCACTTAATCATGCAGATTACATGCCAAATTTTCGCCTATTCAGGCATCTTCAGGGCTACAACAGTTTCGCAAGCAAGCTAGAAACAGACTGAAACCTTCCCATATGGAAGGAGGGCTAACAGGGACATATACAGTGTTGCCAACATTCAAACAAATTTAGATAACAGAAATAATAACTCAATAAGGTCTATAGAAAATTAAACACAATATTAAAGTTGAAAAAGGTTCAAATAAAGTAATTTAAATTTACATCTGTACATATATACATACACACTCACACCCATTACACACATAACATCATGCACCAGAATTATAAATGTATATGTATATAAAACATATGAAAAGTAAAGGCAAATCTAGAATAAATATTGGTTTAAAATGTTAATAGTTTCAGCAAAAAAATTGTTAAGATTTCTTGCATCAGTTTTAAAATTGACAACCTTATCAATGTTTGCAGCTATATATAGTGCTTCAAGATATTTTAATTTTTCCTCAGAATTTTTTTTATGCAAAATTATAATTTTGTTATAATCGAAGCTATGCTTATGCTCGGAAGTGTGTTTAAATGAATATTTTACAGAAATTATGATTTCGAAAAAATGATAATAGGCTTAATAAAATTTAAAAAAATTAATTTTTTTTTTGTAACTATGTGTTCTTGAAACTTCTCAAATACATATAACCTAAATTTCATTACAATTCCTTACTTGGTACTAAAATTTTACAGTATAATATTATGTTTTTAGGGTGTACGTTTTGGCGAATAAGTGGCGTCCGAAACGGTGCCGAGCGCAAAGTGATAAATATACGAAAAAAATGTTTAATTCTTTCTGATACAATAATTTTAATTTTACGCATTCCTCACAGTTCCATATATTGATTCGTCATAATTCTTCTTTCAATTTCTTGTGTAATTTTATTTTCGTTTTGTAATGATAAGCAAAGTAAATGAAATTTGCGACACTTTTAAAGTTAAATTTATTATCGATTCGATAAGCATAAATTGGAATTTTATTTTATTTCATGAAGCCGTTTCGTTTGCATATCGAACGCTTGGTTATCATTGTAGAGAAGCAAGTTGAAGTATGCAGGCCAGTGCTACATTAAGCAATCTATCAGGAAGTCAAAAAACAATGAAAAGCGAAATAGTTGCCACAAGACCGAGCTAATGTCAACAAGCCGTTTAAAGCCAAAATAATAATATTTTAAAGAAATGAAATAGAGTGAAGAAGATTTTCAATACACCTATCAAGTTAAAGAAATTATGATTTCGAAAAAATGATAACAGGCTTAAAAAATTTTTACAATTAATTTAAAATTTAGAAATCTTTATAGAAAATCAACGTCAGCAGATATTAATTAAATGTAATTTATAAAAAAGAAAATCTGGTGCGATCCGCGCAACACACAACTTTCACTTACGAACTTACTTAGATTAGAAAACGATGTGTTTCGATAATATGTAAACGCCACACTTTTCCAAATGTATATGCTGATATTTGTATATATTTAGCCATTTCTTATTTTTAGGCGAAACGGGAGATAGACAATTTTTCCCTATAAACAAAAACAAAGGTACTTTATAGGAAATCAAAAAAGCCACTTCCCCATTTAAGCCCCCTCAGAACATTTTAATAATGATAAAGCTTACCTAATATTAATGAATAGTCGATTCTCATTAAACATGACGAATTTAATAAAACTCGCTAAAACTGTTTCTGAGAAAATCGATAAAATCGTAAAAACGAGAAGAAAATTTATGAAATAAAGTGCCCCCTCTAATTCATCAATTTTGATGAAATTTTGATTGTCACATCGAGGACATATACACACATCAAATATCAAGTTTAATCAAAATCGTTATGGCCTTTTTTAAGAAAATCGAAAAAAACGTAAACATTAGACAAAATTCTTTAAATAAAGTACCCCCTCCGTTTGGCTAATTTTGATGAAATTTTCGCTGTCACATTCCGGGCATATACATACACCAAATACCAAATTTCAGGTTCGTACGGTATATAGTTTTTGAGCTAGTCTGTTAACACACAAACAAAACGAAATTTTTCACGATCGCAATGCTTTCCCTTACTATATACTTCTTATATAGGTCAGTGAAAGTAAAAAAAAAATAAAGAAACCACGAAAGACAGTATTGTAATATTGGCAGTAAATGGAGACAATTTTGTTTAATACCAATTGTATTCATAGGGAAGTACCTGGGTGGTCTCCCATAATCTTATCTAGGTTTTAGTGCCGAGCATAAAATTTCAAATCATGAGGTTACCATTACAACCTTACGGATTGTGCCTGCATCAAATATGAATATTTTACCATCAGTCAAAATAATAATAACTCTATTATTTATTTTTTGAGCACTAGAGAATTTCGTTATCATTTTTTCAATGCATCTATTATTTCATGTGAGAGTCTTTAATAAATTTACAAAATAATATGCATGGGTCCATGAATAGATTATTTATGTTTCCTCTTTCAATTTCTGGCGTAATTTTATTTTCATTATTTAATGATAAGTGAAGCTTTTGTTAATAGTTAATCCATTCATTATGTTAAGAGCTGAAGAGCATTCGTATTTTCATCGTATTTATCATAGTTCGTAATTTCGACTAAATGTTAGAACAAGGAAAAAAACTTAAATTATAAGACTTTTTATTTACAAATGAATATTTTTTGTAACCATCATTATTCTCTGTTTGATAACCGGAATTTTGTTTTGATATTATTATAGAATATTGTAACATATAAGCGTCGAAAGTTCTACTTTCTGATTTAATGTTAATATGGATATTGCCAAAGTTGCTACTTTGGATTATTTCTTCTGTATCTAACGAACTCCTGAAGATTCTTCAAGAACTGGCTGGCTCCGTTTCTCACGACCTCTACCGGCTCTGATATGTCTTGTTCAGAGTCGGTGGAGGTCGCGAGGATTGTGGTCCAAGTCCAACTTCGCCAGATCATCATCAACATACATGCTGTCAAGCATCCATGTTTCGTGTTAAATTATACCACCAATAATCTTATTGGTTATGTTCTGGTTTTTATTATAATAATCGTTGTTTGTAAATGTCATTAGATCTTAAATTAATAATTACTATTAGAACATAACAAAAAGAAAAGAAACAAAGTTGAGCACTGGAAGCGTTAATGTATTTATAATTATTTTGTAATATTATATATAATATATACATATGTATAATGGTTCTCATAAAATATAAATAACATTATAAATAGAGGCCTGAAAGGATTGGGTTCGCCCAGGAGCATAGTGCGGTTTGGTAGACAGGGTATCTATATGTTTAATGATCATAGACTACATCTAGACTGGTATTGGAGTGGGGCTTTCCTAGTATTTGGACCGATAAGGTTGGGCCTATATTATTATTTAATATATTATTTATATAAAGGTACATATTCAATGAGGGGGCTGGGATGCCCGAATGGATAAGGGCGCTTGCAATAGATAATCAACGCAACGTCCATCGTGGTTAGTACTTGGATGGGTGACCGCTCCATTCGGGTGATCGCCCACCAATGAACACCACGTAGTCCAAGTCTACCCTTACCCCCGGGTATGTGAGGCCCGTCAGTCTACTGGAGGCGTAGAAGTGATGAACCTTCCCCGTGTATCTCATAGAGAATCGTGGTGTGGTTTTCCAGGGTGTTAGTAACCGCCCGGAGGTTTGGTTCAAGGACGGTATGCTTCAGGGAAAGAAATATAGGTCCTCGGGGCCTGCTGACTCTGAGCTACCATAATCCTTGGGCTAGACCAGTTTGTCACTGTCCTTGAACCCGAAAGAGCTGACGCCATCGGTGGAATGGACACTGCCAAATTGGCCCCAATGGGATTGGTTATGGAGCTATGGGGAGTCTGCCGCGGCACCATGGTGACTTGGAGCAACGTGAGGTTTGGGCTGTCTGGCTGCCTCCAGGCTGTCTGTTCTCACGCAAGCAACACAAATGTTTGTGGCCACTGCGCGGCCAAAGGTCTCATTAGGCCTAATACGCCAACCGAAAAAAAACACAAAAAAAAAACAAAAACATATTCAATGATTCATCTAGGCCCTATTATTACAATAATTATTATATAATCATACTTATTAATATATCACATAATATATAATGATACTTTTTATAGTAATGTATATTTAGCCCTTATAATTATAAATAACATACTAATTATATAGTAGTGTGGATCAACACAACAGAATAAAATTTAAAGTCATACAAGATATACATGAATAAGTTAGATAAATTAATCTTTTTGGAAAAGAGTATTCTATATAATTTTTATCTTGCAACTGATTACTTTCCGATTATACATATGTTTTAGCTTTGACCACCATATCCTATTGTTATGCTTCGTGTTCCATTCGGTTCCATTTAAAGTGTGTCAGATATGTGAAGCATCCTTACGACAGTACGGCGCGCGCGTATCCCATCTGGTAGAATGAGGTTGTGGAGTTATTGGTCATAAAGTTTTGAGGTCTTGGGGGTAAGAAACTGGAGAAGGATACACAATGGCTGTATATAATGACTGCGGCGTATCTGAAAGTGGGGGGGGGGGGAGTAGGGGGGTCTGTAATTTGCGGTTCTCCCAGGTGTGATTTCACACGATTACGTCGCGTCTTGGGGTCCCATATCTGTCCCCACTGATGACCCTTTTTATCCTGGCGGTGCGTATATTGTTTAGTCATAAAATCACTTTCTATTACCTTGCTCAGGTAGGTCTTTATCGGTCTTCACACCTGCTGCTCGTGAAGTTCCCCAATCAATTTGAATAGGTACTAGTTACAGATAGTGTACAATTAGAATAGCTTGCAAATGGATTACATCATTTAAAATACAATAAATCGTTAAAATATGATGAAAATAATACATTCTTTTATTCATCATTTCAGTCAAACTTTCAGTTTTTCCAACTTGTAAAAAGTAATAATTGAAAGAAGAACGTTGACAACTGACGGATGGATCAACCTAATTGTTTCATTCAAGTTTTCAAGTCCGTTAGCTAAGCCTGTTTTTATTGTTGTTTTTTTTTTTTGAATACCAGGATCAGTGGTTAATACGATTGTCGCGATGTCCATAGATGGGGATTTTATTTTGGAGTTAATTCAAATTTACGCTGAATAACCACTCCTATTGAAGAAATATCAAAGACACAATAACATAAGATACGCGTCCCCATGCGTATCTTATGTTATAAATAATACAACCATTTACTATATTATTTATTATTTAAACATAATATTATGAATTGTTATTAATATCAGCCTGTTATTTCAAGATTATTTCAACTTTTAGGGCTGTACTATTTAAGGGGGTATGGTCTAACATCCCTCGGGGACCAGCCGTACTAGGAAGGAGGGGGCCGGGATTTGATCCTATAACTTAACTAATACCCCTGTTTTACCACTCTTGTATACCAGCTCACTTATTAAATGAATAATTGAGTTAAATTACTGTTATTTTATAAGCTTTCATTGATATTATTGCTACACTAGACATATTACACACTTATATGTATTATATATAGACACGTAAATAAGTTTCGGTTTCGGTTTCGGCCCGAAACTAGGTCTATGGCCGATATTCGGTTTCGGCTAAAATTTTGGTTTCGGTCGGACACCAGAGAAAACAAATCTATTGTAAAGCAAAACGTTAATAGAATATAAGATAAAAAGGATGATCAAGGAAGACTGGCTCCGTTGCTCACGACCTCTACCGGCTCTTAAGACAGTCGTTGAGAGTCGGCGGAGGTCGTGAGGTACGTGGTCATTGTCACACTTCGGCAGCAAGAAGTCAGAGAAACTCCTTCACTAATTATCAATTAAAAACATTCAAGATAGATTAGTCTATCTTTTAAGTACACTGTATAATTATGGGTTAATTTGAGGTTCTCATTGGCATCCATTCTGACCACATGGCCTGCCCAGCGAAGAATGGATCCAAAATTTTCTGGCTTTTTTTTTTATAGATAAAATGGACGGAGTTGGGGAGTCGGCTGCTCTTCTAAATTATCTTAATTAGTATTGATGGCTGACTATCCATTAAAAACGTTCTAGAAATGATTTGGACATATTTCAAATACATATACCATCTAACTTTTACATAGTTTTTACGCTATGGTTTATCCTTCTGTCTTCACTCTGCTGGTCATTTTAGAATTTAGAGCAAACATTACAGATTTGATTTTGTATTAGTTGGTTGTATCTGCAATGGTTGACCAACAATGAAGTTTCTTCGATATGGATTTTCTCCGTTTTTCACGACCTCTACCGGCTCTTAAGAGAGCCTAAAGAGTCGGTGGAGGTCGTGAGAAACGTGGTCAAAGTCACACCTTCGGCAGCTCTTCTACGTTTTCATAACTAAAGGAGAACATTTATGATGACAACCATCATTTTTGAAAATTTATCAGTATGCATTGTACCACAACTGTTTAATATATTATTATTTTTTCACCTATAACATCAGAGTATTAAATAATGGGATGAGTCAGAAAAAATGGCCGTTTTCTTTGTGTTTGAACTTTTCATCGTAATTCCTCTCTCATTTACATTCGGGAGCTAAGAATTGTGATAAGAAGTTCATGTTTGACCCCGTCTGGATCATTTGCGATCAGTGCGAAATTAACGTAATGTTGCTTCATTATTGGAAACGGAAGCCACTCCTTCAGTTGTTGAATATGAGGATGAAGACTCTTAGAATGAAAGGACGGTGAGAAGATGGTTCCAAAAATTTAATGAAGATGATTTGAGCCTTGAAATGAAATCAGGATCAGGGCGTGTTTCAGTAGTCAACCAGGATGCTGCTCACTCAGACCAATCACAATCTGACTCGACACCTGCGAGAGTTAGGAAAAGTGAAACGTACATGCCCAGAGGTTCCCAATATGCTTACACCCCAGGAAGCCCAACGTCGTGTGAAAATATGCGAGTTGCTTCTGCAAAATCCGACTACTAATCGTTTTATCAAAAGAATAGTCACATGTGATGAAAAGTGGGTTTATTGGCGTAATCCTAAAACAACCGGTCAATGGCTCAGGTAGCTCAACCCGTTGCCCAAGAAAGGGCAATTCGAAAAAAATACGATGCTCTCTGCATTTTGGAACTACGAAGGAGTCCTACACTAAGAATTCATACCTGAAGGCCATTCTATTAGTTCAGAGCTCTATTCAGAACAACTGCAAAGAATGTACGATGTTTTGGTTCAGCTATATCCAGGTTTAGTCAACAGGAAGCAAGTCTTGTTCCAACAAAATAATGCCAGACCACACACTTTTCGCCTTACAAAAGAAAAAACTAGCTAATTTGGATGGAATCGAGGTTCTCCCTCACTCGGCATATAGTGCAGACCTAGCACCATCAGACTACTACCTGTTCAGATCAATGGCTCATTTCCTTCGTGGAAAAACATTCAACAACTTAAATGAAGTTGAAAATGGGGTTCGTGAATTCTTCGATTCAAAAGCCAAAGAGTGGTGCCATCAAGGAATTCTACAGCTGGCTTTCAGCTGAAGTTTGATTTTTACCTATAAAACAGTCATTTTTCCTGACTCATCCCATTATTTTATTCTGTTTAGATATCAATCAATTTAAGTTTTGGCTTATACCTTTATAAATTATTATAACTTTAGATTTTCTTGATCTGATGTATGATAAAAATTGTAGACCTCAATACATAAATTCGATGTATGATATAAATTCCATGTATTTTCGATCGACGTATGTGATGTATCGACGATCGATCGTTCGATCGAAATAAATTCGATGTATAAATTAGATGTATTTCGATGCAGCCAATGAGTGGCATGATCCAGAAACATTGTTTTTATTTTAGCTAACCATTTTAGAACTAGTTTTAGCGCTATTGTTAAAAATTTTGTATTGGCTTTTTGTAATTGGTACAATATTCCAAGAAGTGTATTTTTAGCATTGGTTATCCAAAGAAGGAAGATTTTTTCAAGAACCGACTGACTCCGTCTCTCACGACCTCTAGCGGCTCTCGAGACAGTCACGGAGAGTCGGCGGAGGTCGTGAGGTATGTGGCCAGTCACACATAAGCAGCTCTTCAATCCGCGCGAAATTTGAAAACAATATTATGCCAGAGATAGGAATTTTGTAATGAAATGTTAATTAAAAGCTGTATTACCTGAAATAGTACCATTATATTACAAAATGACAATATCTAAGTAATAAATATTAATTGTATAACAACAACTGTTGAAACGTAAAAAATTTTTTATTGTATTTTTTATGTGCTGTAGAACAAGGGCATCCCAAGGATTTCCTCTAAGGGGGGGGGGAGCTGGCTGGTAAAATTTTCTGAATATCTAGTGCTCAATTAATTGTTGAAATAATACTTATTGATATTTGGAAATTAAAATATGTTTTTATATAATAATTAATAAATATATTAAATATGAATTTATTTAATTTGTAGCTTTCGTTTCTCATATTTTCGATGTTGGCGCAGCCCCCCCCCCCCCTCCTGCGGACGCCATTTCGTAGAAATGTGTAAAATGTTTATTATTACACTAGACTCTTTGCTCATATATTCATTTTTTTTTTTTCATCACCATTCTTTTATTAGTATTATCGTAGGGTAAACCGTACAGTTATTGACACCCTTAAGACTACATTTCTGTGCTTAAATTTAAAAAAAAATACTTTTTATAAAGGGATCAAATAGAAACTTCCTATAGCTCCTCTATATCCATCCTCATAAAGACTCAAGAGGTTTTTTTGGGTCAAAAATTCAATAGTTTTACAATATGGCAATATTTATTGTTAAAAGTGCCAAATCTAATTATTGGCACCCTGTGGATTTAATTGTGAAATCTTCCCTATGGTTAGTTTGGTAAAGTCTTACTTCATAGATGACTTAGAGGACCCTTCAAACATTAGACTCATGTATATCTTGTAATAAAATTAGGACTTGTTTACCTATTTCTTTAATTTAAAGTTGGGGTGCCAATAACTGTATGGTTTACCCTATATACTGTTTTTTTTAGAAATAATTAGTTCCTATCTTTTTATTATTTATTTTTTCTTTTATGTCTACATGTATTACAATAAATTTTCTATTGATTCGGAGATCCAATAGAGATCCATTAATATATAATATCATTATATATCGTTGATTCTTTGCTAAAGTTTTCATGAGATTGAGACTCTAAAATTTCGACAGATCTTTTTCCTTATCATTATTTATACGTAACAGAACGCATTAATATAAATTTCTTCATTTTCTCCTAACTGCGCGATGAAAATCGATTAAATACACATCGAAAAATTAATGTAATTGTATTAAATATCAAAAGGTACAACGACAACTTGAGGAAAAAAAAAATAATTTCTGATTGTTTTCATTTTTATATGTAGTCGTTCGTGTAAGTATGACAGATTTGATAGTCTTGACTCTTTGCTCATATATTTATCGTTTTTACACTACCAGTCTTTTATTAATGTTAATTTTTTCAACATTTATTTCCTTATTTTTTTAAGGTTTATTATGCTCTAAGATTTTTCACAATACTCCAATTTGATGTTTATAAAAAATTCTATAAAATTATTTGAAACGGTAAGGAATAGAATAGTAGGTGACTGTTAGTCAAGTGATCTCTAATATTGTAAGGCCAACAATGTCAGATATAGTTACTGTATTCTCGAGTGAATGGTATCAATTAAGTATTTCTCGTATACTGATATTTTCATATACATACTATTCTATAATAACCCGTTAATTCGTGTGTAAATGAAAACGGTCAACCCTCACCAACTACAAGTACTCGAGAATATCTTTGTTTACCATACCATTGTTTTAAGTCCCATTTACTTGCACCTGTTCAAACAGTAATCTGCAAAGGCCGTCGCCTTATGTTTGCGCTTAGGGATTCCCTTACTGTCGAATGGATGGATGCCAAATATTTGCAGAACCTTTCTCCACTGCTTAATTGTGATGTAGATTTACACAGCGATAGAAGACAGAGTAGTGCTTTGTAAAAATATTCAATAGTTCTAAGTTGATTCAGTGATGGGCTCGCCAATAAAATAGGAGGAGTGACCCACAGTAACGAACCTAGGTATAGGCCTGGCCCACTTCAGGAAATGTATCGCCCCCTCCTCTACAGCATTTATTTATTTAATGGATAAATTTGAGTTTAGAGAGCCGGCTTAACCACACTGAACATATTTGAATCTTTAGTAACAAATAAGTAAAGCCCTAAACATCACATCAAAACCTCTTTATCATCACTTAAGCTCCCTTGATTAGTACTGAAGAATATCTGAAAACTCATATACATAAACGGTAAAAATAATACAGGGTTATACATTCAAAAATGATACCATATCCCATAACAAGCTCGCAATATTGCAACAAAACAGTTCAAAATATTTAGACTTCGTAATTAAAGAATTTGACAAAACATATAACTTTGCAGACCCTCACACATTTTACAAAAATCGACCATATCTTTATATTCGTCTTGAAAACTAGAAAAGTTTAGTTAAATATGTAATATTATACAAAGTTACAATATATCATATAATATATTCAATTTTCTTACTATAAGTTTCTTTATTTCTATTTTGTTCTAAATATTATGTTATGAAGCGTATAATGGTATCAATTTTTTATTATTTTGTAAATATTTCTAAATTTGTTAGATTAGATTGAGATTTTATTTGAACGGTCAACTACTCGGTTATTACGTCCTTTTGATTATTAAATTTAAGCTATTTTAATGTTTGTGTTTTTATACTTGTCACTCTTTGGGTCCTTTTTTTTTTTTTTTTTTTTTTATGCCGTAAAATGAGGTGACTTTGTGACTAATGGGGTGACTTTGTGACAAGCCTATTTTTCTACAGTTTTTGAAGTTCCCTCCTTAAAAAGAATCAGGTTAGGCAATTCAGTGTACTTGTCAGTTGGTCGGTAATGTGCTGCAACCTACTGGTCACTTATAACTTCTTTCATTCCATTTACCATGGTGCTTTATTTATGTTTGATTGTTTTCATTTAGTTGAAACTTTGAAATAATGCACCATGGTAAATGGAATGAAAGAAGTTATATAGGTCCATATGTAGCCAGTAGGTTGCAGCACTTTACTGACCAACTGACAAGTACACTGAATTGCCTAACCTGATTCTTTTTAAGGAGGGAACTTCAAAAACTGTAGAAAAATAGGCTTGTCACAAAGTCACCCTATTAGTCACAAAGTCACCTCATTTTACGGTAGTTTTTCATATTGCTATTAAGTGAAATATATATAATTATTTTACATGGAGTGGTAATTTAAATATAAAATGTATGAAATTTTCTCGTTTTGTTTTTATTTATTTCTAAATTTGTATTATTTAACTAATTTTTTAAAACATTTTATTTTAGTTACACATTTATTTTTATTTACACATATTTTATATTTATATATACATATATTTATTTATTTTACATACATATCTTTATATATTTATTTATTATATTTATATATACATATATTTTATTTTATTTACACATTTATTTACATATACAATATTTAATTTTATTCAGTATTGAAATATATATATTTTTTTTAAATTGTAACACTTATGTGGTTTAAATAATTTTTATTGATGTAAAATTATAATTCACAATGTCAAACAAACAATAAGAGCTCAAATTAGTAACAACGTTACAAAAAAGTAACTACAAGTGACACAACAGTGTCGCAAAAGTAACCTTTATCTTTCGATGTTCAAAGCAAGACTAAGCCTCGCTTCTTATATTTGGTCCGAAATGGAACAATCCAGAAAGGTCTAGGATCGTTCCCGTTACATCTACAACATGTGATTACCTACTAATAGATGAATCTATCCGGTTACAGAACAGTCTACAGTCCGGTACACGCAGTTGTTAAATGAAGCTTAACACGGCTGAACACGGGGCACAGTAAAACAGTCGGTGCGCTGGGCGAATCAAAACGTCTAGAGCAACCAAATTCAGACAGCAAACGGTTGGGGTGACTCCAAACAATGTCAGCAATTATCCCCTTTCTATTTGTTGTATGACAGACTCCACGTGCTAAAGTGCTATTTTGTGGGGTAAAACTAAAATTTTTTGTCGAACCGATTTTCGTCTCTAGGTATGAGTAATTATTTTATTCGGTCTGCTCTTACAACTTTTTCATTATGCATGTATCTCTTAAGATTTTGCCTAACTTTTGCTTTCCTACCTCTTCAAGTTCATCGAAAGAAGTTAAAGACATCAAAATGGCTAGTATGGGGCTCCTTGAAACAAGGGCTTTCGAGGCACAATGAAACGTTTCATGGAGTCCGACGAGTGTTTCATCGTGCAGCATGTCTTTTTCTTTGTGCAATGAGCAGTCGGCTTTTTTCATTTTCCTACAGATTGGTGCGAAATTGAGAGCGGAAAACCAAAATAACTGTCTTAATTTATGACAACTTTCTTCCAAAGTCAAACTTTCCTCTTTCCTGAAGAATTTCGTGGCTATCATAAAGCAGAAGAACGAAAAATCGACTGGAAGCCGAATAAAGTTTTTTTGTTAATAATGGTGTTGTTTTTTTCAGCTGTTTCATTGTACCCCGGGCATGGGGCACCATGAAACAAAATTATTTTTTTGGAAAATAGCTGCTCGCGGTCAGACATAATGAATAAAATATGTTTAAAGCATTTCTTACATAGATTAGATCCTAAGGTATCATGGAAAAAATAAAAAATAGGTGTTTCATTGTGCCCCATCTCTCCCTATATATATAATTGTATTTATATAGGTATGTTAGTATTTTACTATTTAATTACTAAAGAGATTCTATGATGAAAGTTTTAACATTTGATGTTTGCATATTAGTTCACAATGACATTGTATTCATACACATTGAATTCCTTTTGCTTTTAAATTTTATAAATGCCTAAGACATTCCTTAGGTCGTCAGAACTCTCAAAGCATGAACTATTAATGCTATAACGATGACGAATGACTGTTGAGAATATCATCAATGGCGTTCAGCAGCTAATAGAACATATTACTTGTGTTTTCGTTTGGTCATCCTAATCGCCGACAGACTATTTTCACCACGGAATCGTGAACTTTCGCTCTGCATCACTAAATATGTCACGGTAGGAACTGTGAAGGTGAAATTTCGACATTCGTAACTTACTTGATTGGCAATTTCGAGGAATGACATTGCTGATGCCCTCCCCCCACACACTTTGAAATGGGTTTAGGCCTTATAGAAATTTTATTTCAAAGGGACATGGTTCTGTCTTTTGAGTAGAAAAATTTTAGACCGATGAGCGACGAATTAAAAAATGGACGTTTTTTCGAGAAAAACTGACTTATTTTAATCTTAGCAAAACTTGTGTAATTTAAGAACTGTGTATGTTTTGAATGATTACAAGTGTTTTGGGAATCCACCTCACACCTATACTATCCTTAATAAAAAAAACGCTTATAGAAAAAAAAATTCAAACCTAAAATCGCAATTAACTCCTAATGGAAAACTAATTAAACAATAGAATACCTTTTAAATAAAAAAAAAAAAATCAAGTATTTAATAGCGTTTTCAAATATTTCATTGGACATGGGGCTCAGGGATGGTGAAGTAAAGAATATATAGAAATCGAAAAACTTTTTTTTTTCATTAAAAAATTATTTAACTTGCCACAAGCCACGCCATCATATCTCATTCATATAGAAACAAAAGTAGTACCTATGTTTATTGAAAAATCTTGCACTCGTAATTACATTTTAAAACTTATAACATTTTCAAACAATAGACTACCAAGTTTTCTGAATAAATAATAAGTAGTAAAAGAAAAAGTCTTCTGGCTAAAAGAACTAAAAGAACTGGCCTAAAAATACAACATTAAACTAGATATTCAATTTAACGATCAAAATAACTGGGCCTTAATTCTACAGGAATGTAGAGAATCCTTAATAGAAATTTATAAATTAAAATGTATACAAAAGGCTTCGATATCTGATAAAATTATGATTACTGAATAATTTACCTAATTGATCCTAAAATTAATTTCAGTGCTGTTAAATGGATATTTAAAGTTAGGTGTGAATAACTATTTTAATATACTCACTATTTATGTAATAAAAAAGGAACTAAAAACACTTTGCATTTTCTAGCAACGTGTCCTATTTTATTCTGTTAATTTTTTCCTGATTAATATCTGCATCCTTGAGTTTTAAGTAGTTTGAACTTCTATGGACAATATGAAGAGGAAACCACGCACCTGCTTAGTTTTTTCTTTCCTATATCAGTAGTCATTAAATTTTATTAATTTAATCATGTTATTTATGTTTATATTTAATCAGATGATATAGTAACAACCGGCGTAATGATTTTTATTATTAGATATAACTATACTAAAATATAATAATATGTACAAATATATAAATTTGAGTTTATACCTAAATATATGTTATCTATTAATTATAAAATAATATATATCATATCTACTATTAAAATCTGTACCGAAACATTAAATAATATGAATAATATAAAGAATTAATACAGTGTTGTTCCGTCAATAGTTTGCGTTATTAATTTAACCATCAATTAGGCCAAAACAGATGGATTAAGGCGAAAAGATGGATGTGACTGATCCCCAACTTTATATTATTATATATAAATTATTTTAATTAATTTTACAGTTAAAATATAATGATGTAGTAGCAACCTATTTTATTTAAGATAATTCTAAGAACATTAAAAAATGTAAATATTCATAATTTTAAAAATTGTTATTCAAAAATTGTATTTGAATATATGAATTTTTATTAAAAAATAATGATCAGTTATGAATATCAAGGGTTTGATAGCCTCTTATAATATATCAAAACAAAGCGATAAATTGGGCAATTGGGCTTGTACCATCAGCAAAGAGCTGAAACTGTCGCCTATCAGAGAATTTCTAAAATTTAAATTCTAAAAACGGTCTGACACCATTTAGCTTCATCTGCTGCAATTAACGTCTGAGGTGAATGGGCGAAGTCGTTGGAGCTTCCTTATGCCTCATGCGGATTTTCCCTTCAAGTCTGCGGATCGATTACCAGATAATGAAACTTTACTGCTGGCCTACTTCGGGTCTGTACGGGAAAATCATTTAAGAGATGCTTTTTGCTAAATAATTACTATATACCAAAGGTAAATTCAGTTTTATTACGGTTAAAGCTGTATTGTAATTATTTTTACTAAGTCGGTCACAATTAGTCGGTCACACTAAGTCCTAAAAAAGGCTTTTTTTCTACTTTTTCTTCAGGATTCTAAAATCCTCAGAGGAAATTGAGTTTACCTAGTTGGTAACGAGCCCCTTTCATCTTCGAAAGCTCGTCCTTTGGATGGGACCTAAAATTTTACATCGTCCGCCCTATTCTGATTATACCTGGATAGCCAAAATTTAGGACTCTCACTGTAACATCGTCCAATTTGTCATACCACCATAAAGTGATGTTAAATAAACAAACAACAAACAAGAAGAATATTTATTTTTTTAAGCATATTATGTATACAGTAGAACCTCCATTATCCGGGGTAATGATGGGTATGGAGGTCCACGGATAATCGAAAACCCCGTTAAATTAAAACATTTTATTGACTTAATGTGATAGAAAAAAATCACTTGTAAGGTATAATCACTTTTATTAACAAACGAAAGTTTTATATACATTAAATTATAATAAACAAAAATAACAAAAAAAGTAAATGTATGTTTTTATATATTATGGGCCGACGACGATACGAAGTCGAAAAATTTGTTCGCCGATTCCTAGTTCAGTGGAAAATTTTTTAACACTTTCACCCTTTTCTAATCTGTTTATAATAATTTCTCTTCAAGCGTTAAAACGACCCGTTTTCTTTTACCCGACATTTTGCTACTTCGTATGAACTTAAATCGAGACTAAATCACAACTGACAATATTTTGTTTTGTAGTCAGGCCAGAGTAGTAGTTTCCTGGAAAGACTTGAAAACAGTACCGTTCCTAGATTATGAATTGGAGTATTAGATACCGGAAAAATCTCATAGTACAATACTCGCTTTCTGTGTTTTTCCATTTATTGTTTTATTTCTTAATAGATATTTAAACATTGTGTAATCGTTAAATATTTACGTGTACATTTTTTTTTAAATATTATACATACAAAATAAATGGCATACAAATTAAAAAAAGCTTATTAAAAAAAAAATTGGCTCCTCGGCACCCCGGTTAATTGGATCCCCGGTTAATCGAGGCCCGGATAATGGAGGTCCTACTGTACTGTTTATTTTACTGTTTGAGACAATATATTATCTATTGACTCCACGAACGATATTCATTAAGATGCATTTAAATTATAACTGTTATAGAGCTAACAAAATGCATAAATACAAATGTCTGTTTTTCATGAGCCCTCTTTGGAACTGATAGGCAAAGTTCAGTCTGAGTAAATATTCACAGCCACTAGACAGTTAAGAAAGAAAACATTATTCCGATGAACATGACCTATTTAAAGAAAAAGGGGAACAAATAAGGAAAGTGTCTGCTGGGTTGGGGGGGGGGGAGGAGTAGTGCCTCAAATGAATCAGCAAATATTCCAGCGACACTTGAGCATCCTTATTGGTTGGTACATAGATGACGATGCTTTGGCATACCAATGACGATCCGCTCTCATGCATTTCTCTATGGTTCAAATATTGGAAATATCTGCGATGACATACTTGTAAATGATATCAATAACTCAGCAAGGTCTGATCCGGGGGGGGGGGCTAGGAAATAATGCAAGTATGTGGTTACTATGCCCTAAATTTAACACTTTTGGTTGTTTAGAACGTAGTCCTTCTTAATACAAGGTAATTCAGTAGGGTTCCGATTAAGCGAGGTCCGGTCAACCGTGGTCCCGATTTTCCGAGGTACCAAGTCTGAGGGGGGGGGGGGAGTGTATGTGTATGTATATGGGTTCATTTAACCAAACTACAATTAAAGATTTCTTTTAAAAAAAAATAGTTTCATAATTTCTGTTATTATTATTGTTATTATGCATTATTATTATTAAGTATCTATTAGGTTTTTATGCATATATGTAGTTTTTATTTAAAAATAACCTAAGTTTTCAGTTGGTATTGGTATGGTTCTGACTAACCGAAGTAACCTTGGTCCCCATCGACTCGGTTAATCGGAACCCTACTGTAATCTCTTTAAAAAATGTTGCTGTGATCCACTTGATTATAAAACAGGGGGGTCATGACCCCCTCCTCCAAATTTCGTACTGAATCCGCCCCTGTAACTCAGAATTATTCTTTTTGTTCACTACGGAAAATATTTATTGAGATATTTTGTAGGAATAGAATGACCTTAGGTCAGATGTACTTGCAAGAAGTATGTGCACTTGCAAGCAGTATTGTGATAATTGTTTTAATAAATAATAATAAGGAAAGCTTAACGAACCCAAAGGTTCGATGCAGACAGCAAAACTCGATCCCTGCACACCTCTATCCACCGACTGTCATCCAGACCCAGCTTCGAAAGATCTGCCTTAACGCAATCCTCCCACCTCCGCCTCTGCCTACCCCTCGGACTTTTACCATTCGGCGCCGCGCTTATTAATCTTTTCGGAATTCCTTAACTACTAAGTTTCGCAATTTTACACGCTCATTTTATTAGCCTAGCTGCTAGGGTAAACCGAACAGTTATTGACACCCTTAAGACTACATTTCTGGGGTTAAATTTAAAAAAATACTTTTTATAAAGGGTTCAAATAGAAACTTCCTATAGCTCCTCATTACCTACCCTCATAAAGACTCAAGACGTAATGAAGGCGACCAATTCCAGGCAGCAATAAGAGCAGATTATCGGAGAAGAAATTGTGTCCAACGCCACTTCGATAAAAATCCTGAGACTAGCATCCGAAGAGCATCCTCTGCATTAGGAATATCGCGGCAAGCAATATGGCGAACTTTGAAAGGTGATAATCGCTGCCCATACCATCTTCAAAAAGTTCAGAATTTATTACCTCAAGATTATGTCAAGAGATTGAATTTTAGTAACCGGTTTCTTGAAAAAATTCGCAATGATAATTTATTTCCATTAAAAATTATATGGACCGATGAAGCTACCTTGACAAGAGGAGGAATTGTTAATCAAAGAAAGGTTTTTTTTTGGGTCAAAAGTTCAATGGTTTTACAATATGGCAATATTTATTGTTAAAAGTGCCAAATCTAGTTATTGGCACCCTGAGGATTTAATTGTGAAATCTTCCCTATGGTTAGTTTGTTAAAGTCTTACTTCATTGATGACTTAGAGGACCCTTCAAACATTAGCCTCATGTATATCTTGTAATAAAATTAGGACTTGTTTACCTATCACTTTAAGTTAAAGTTGGGGTGCCAATAACTGAATGGTTTACCCTACCACGTTAAATATATTTACCGGCTACAGTCCTCTCAGTTCGGCGTTTTGTAAGCGTCTAAATTCTTCGGTTTATTTATCCCTCTTCGGTCTAAATATTCTACGCAGTACTTTATTTTCAAAAACCTAAGCAGTTGCTCATCACTCAATGTCAGCGGCCACGTTTTGCATCCGTAAAGGCCGTTGGAAGAATAATATATAATATTTTTAGTAATATCCAAATACATCTACTACACTCCCTGACAAAATGATAGGCCACCCCAATTTATTACAGTAATTATTTAATCTATTGGTCTCAGATCTTTTAAAAATATTTTATGATTTTATAGTAAGAAATATAAAACGAAAAACACAATATTATAGTACAAATTTATTTCTGGTTCTATTTAAAGATGTTTTAAAACAATGAAGTGTTCACGTTAAAATATTCCGAAAAACGTTGCGAAAAATCTATTTGCAGATTTCGGCGCCTTCTTTTTTTGATGATCGGTAATCATTAAAAGCACCCAGTTTCTCTTTGATGGTTCTTGTATTATCCATGCAGAGAAATACCTATTAAGCGAATCTTATAGAACTTGTAAGTGAAAATGTTTCTAGTAAAAGAATATTTAATAATTTTTAAAGTTAAAGCCTAGTATAATCATAAATACTTAAACAAAAAGAACGACGACTCGATCATCATCTACGAATAAGTACTATTTTGGGAATGTAGAACATTCGGTTACAAGAAGTTTTCAATGGTTTTATCTATTCCAGGAATGCGCTTAGAGAAAATTTTCATAGTATCATTAAAGAAAAACAAAAAAAGGAAACCACGATGATTTTGTTCGAAAAAAGGTGGAAACTGAAGATTCCGATTCGATTATGCTGGCCTTTTGTAGTTGAGAAGCGTGCCCTAATGACTCTTGAAATACAAAGGGTCGGCATGATCAATATCGACAACTCTTCAGTAACAAACATTTCAAGGTTTGGATTTGTTTATATTCAATGACAATACAAAATAAGGTAGAAGAGGAACTCGAAGCACAAAATGAAGCCTCAATTTTCATCAACACCGTTTAACTATACCTTCAACAAGAAAAGAATTGATCTTGGTGTATTTTTCTTTTTCTTTTTTGTTCTAGGAATATATATTTGGGAAACTTCAGGAAGTAAGGCTTACACGATTAATATTTCTTCATCGAACAAGGAACATGAAGACCTTTATTTTCAGGGTTTTTCACCGCTCACCGTGAGATATTGTCACACCACATCTATTTAATTGTCAGGTTTCCCCTTGGGGCACATTCCTTTTATGATTAAGGAATGTGCCCTAAGGAGAAATGTGATCGTTATCATAATCATCTCGCCTAGAAACATTTCTACAAGGCAAGAGACACTTCTTAATGTAATTTATTCCTTTGGTCTGTAAGATCATAACAAATAATAAGTATAAAATGTGAATATGATTGTTGTTCAATAATACCCATGAAATATGTTTTATCTTATTTGACTTGTTTTCGATTACCTGTTTAATAAATGTAACTATAGTTTCGGTCAGTTGTTTTTCTTTTTCGAAAGGTGAGAGATCGATGGTAGACATGGGGTTCGTGGTGCACAAGTGAGTAGTGGGCTGAAAGTTGTGTTTAGGCTTTGTGCTAGTGCCGCCCGGATGGGGAGAAAGGTGCATCGTCACCCAGTGCTCAATAGGCGCTAACGATGGAATAATAATGCAAACGGTTTTCTTTTTCTTCGGCCCCGCTCTGTTTTTTTTTTTTCTATTTCAAGTAGCAGCACCGGCGATGCCTCCTTTTAGTATCAGTAGCACACTGACATATTTATGACAAATGGTAATCAGCTGAGAGTTATAGTATTATTATAGAGTATTATTTTTCTCAAATAAAAGATCGCCGCGTACCTTGATTCCATCGAGGGTGTTATCGGCCAAATGATATATTTTCTTCGGTCTTAATTTACTTAGGAAGGTCCAAAAGTTTCCGGCCCGGGACAGAACGAAACGTGAAAGAAAAAATTGGTCTTATTGTTTTTCAGTATCTTCTCCTCTAAGTTCAACACAATAAAACGCTTAGGCGACTCCTATAGGGTAACTGTAACAATAGTTGACAGTTTACGAAAAAACAATTTTGTTATTGACACTGCTTACCAATATATATTTACTATGAATTTAGTTAGGCCAATCCCTCTAGAAAACTAGGAATACAATACCCTATGGTCTACATTTACGGCTTTTATAAAAAATGATTTCTTAGAAACTTCTAAAATGGACCAATAGTTGACACATCAAAATGTAAAGGTTTGGAAAGTTGACATTTATGGTTTTAAAGTTGACACATGCATTAATGTTTTATTCCTATGATTTTTAATAGGTAATAAGGACTGCAATAAAAGTTAATCTTTTTTAATTTATAAACTAGTAAATTCACAATGGAAACAAAATAAAGTTTTCACAATTTAATTGTTCACGAAAAGCTTAAATGAGACCAAAAAAAAAAAAAAAACCCAACATATTTAAACGTAAAATGATATCATACAGTTAAGTAAGAATGATAAATAGATTTTAGAAATGGCCAGAAGTTTCGTTGTTTTTTTTAATTTTGGATTTGCACAATTTAAACTCGCCAATGATGAACTCCACTCTTCTAGTGCTCTTTTAGACAATTAAAGATGGCCACATTCATTAGTTGGATGAAATGTGTAGCATTTTGATAGACTACGACTAATAGCAAATATCACATGTTCTTTACAGAATTAGGAAGTGGGGAGAGTCAGATGAGACGCGTGTCCCTTCAGGAAGTTTATTGGCAATGCGATTTCGCTCTCAAAGATCCATGGATAGAGCACACTAGCTATAAATTCATAAAATAAGACACCTGTCATCCAGCCAGACTCAGAATTCCATAAACCATCCCCAGATGGAACACTATTTTCTAATTCTGGCGGTAGTTGACATCGATGTCAACTATTGAAATTATGGATTAATTTCTGTTCTAAGACTTGACACCTACATTAAGGACCTTAAGCATTGTATAAATATATTAAAAAGGATATCAAATGATTCTCATGAACTTAATGAATACCATAAAAGCAACTAAAACATCATTGAACTCAAATAAACAAACTAAAAAGCTTATTTAACTTGACTTCCACCTTAATGAAAAAGGGTAGCAGAGACCAAGTTTTCAGGCCACTAGGAAATTCCCCATTATGATTTCTCACAAATAAGCTTGAGTTTTCATCAAACAAATGTCGATGGTACCCTAGCCTAACTAGTATAACTTGGCAAATTACTGCCAAATTTTGAACCAAAATAATCAACCCTATTATTATTCACTCTTCTTGTGCAAAATTTCAACTATTGGAGCACAATCAACTTAAGGTACAGTTACCCTACCATGAAAAAAAATTTTTCTTTGTTAAAAAACGTTCTTCCACCGGTGCTTGAAGCTCTTCGTCGGTGTTATATCGTAACCCAGGGAGGTCAGATTTTAACTTTTAGAAAAGTAGAAGTCGCTAGGAAGTACGTCTAGGATGTAGGGTGGATGGGAGCTTTCTTGGAAACCACAGTCGTTCACTGCAGCCTAGGAAAACAGTGCTGTGTGGACAGATTCCAATAGTTGGATCGTTTTAGACTTGATAGCTTCCGTTGCGCGACCTGGACTCATCTTCTAGATTTCCTTTCCCCAACTTAAATAAGTTTGCCCCTTCTTTCACTGTGGAATACTTGGGGGAGGATTGCCCTTAGACACCATCCAAGCGCTCTTTAATTCGCGCAGGAATAAGACACTCTTTATATAAGAATTTAATAACCACACGGTACTCTTGCTTGAACATGGTAAAAATGGGGAGTTTCCGGTACGGAGAGAGCACACATAAACCTGCATAGGCGTGCAAGCTTGAAGGACGGGATGTAGGACAGGCCGGAAACATACGGACCAGACGTCATATCTCCGTTATCACGAATTTTCCTAAAAATTGCAGGTTCATTAATGATTCAAAATAGAGCATTGCATTAGATTTGATGTCGAAAAATTGGAAAACTTTTAACCCTTGATATAAAACGAGTGGATGCCCTCTATGTTATAGGTTTAAAGTTCTACGTTATATGTGATCGCGCTAACTAAAATACATTGATTTCGAATACACCGAATAGTCGGGTATTGTATGATGATAAGTTTTCTTTAATATTATTATTTGATGTAATATAAGTGAAATTTTTATTTCATTTTACCATTTCGCTCAGATCATATGATATTTATAATGATGTGAACATAGGAATTGTAATTGTAAAAAGAAAATTGAACTGGAGAACTTTTTTTGGTGTATGGTGTATGTTTTTGTCAAATGTTTATATTAATCCATAAAAAAATGTTCATTCACTTTTTTATTTGATTTTGTTTGGTTTCATTCAGTTATTAAGATAAATATATTTGTACCGTGTACTCTAATATATATTCCAGTTAATAAACTAAGTAACTATTTTTATGTATTCATGATTAGTTTTTCATTTCAATTTATATAATTTTAATTTAAAAAAAAAGGTACCTAATTCTATGGTATAGTTGTTATTTCATAAATAATATCCCTATTTTTGTTACATGTTACTGAAATAAATAATATGTATAGAAATTTAAAACTGTATTGTCCTTAGTATAGAAATAATGACCACAAAATAATGAACAAGATTGCTGAGAAACTGCCCACTAGCATTGGGGTTTAAAAAAAAAAATAACAAATAATGCAAAAAGAACGAAAAGACGATTACTGGAGGAACTTAACTGAAACAGCCTATCCATCAAAATCATTCCAGGATATTGGCGTTGACACTGACTTCCATCACTTTAATTGGCGGGTGTGCGATGGACAACAAATATTGTTAAGGTTGTGTGTGTAGATGTATATTTATATACATACATCATTTTTAATTGTCATTTTGCTATATTTTAAAATGTAATGTTAACAAAACAATTAAATATGATAAGCATTTTTACTTTCACTTACCTATATATGAAATAGGTAAGTGAAAGTAATATATAGTAAGTGGAAGTATTGCTATCGTGAAAAATTTCGACTTCCGGTTTTCAACGGAAATACACGTTTTGGGACCCCCTGAGTCGAAATAACCAAGTCCCGCGAAATGTTCTGTGTGTGTGTGTGTGTGTGTGTGTGTGTGTGTGTGTGTGTGTGTGTGTGTGTGTGTGTGAACAGACTAGCTCAAAAACTATAAACCGTGGGAACCTGAAATTGAGTATTTAGTGTGGGTATATGCCCGCGATGTGACAGCAAAAATTTCATCAAAATTGCTCAAAGGGCTTTTTCACTCAAACTCGGGAGAGGAGATAATTTACATACAAAATATAAAATCCATAAATAAATATGTGTAATAGTTAAACTGAGTAGAATAACAGATAAGATATCAACACAGGATAATAGAATTATAGCAGTAAATAGATAAATAACATTTATTGAAAAACAAAATATTAAAGGACGTATTATTATATACTATGATTAGGTAAAATAATTATTTTCATATATTATAATATACAAATATGCAAGACCTGGTTGTATGGGTAAAACCAATGCCATCCACCTCAGAAAATAAAATACATACAAAATAAAGTTTTTCTCGAAAAACATTTCTAGAACTTTTTTAACGAAATATACCTATTATTAGGGACCTAACTTAGGGAGGAGGGGCTGACTAACAAAATTCCGTCGAATCCCAACGCATTCTGTACATATAGCGATAGTTAGCGAGAGTCTAATTGTTCTTATTTTCTATTTTAATCTTTGTAGGAATTTTTATATATTTTCGACCGTCCTGGGTGCCATCGATGCGCCTAGCAGGTGTGATTTCATAACTTTTCTTGATTCCCGCTACTCATCAATGAGTCAGGCATGGCCAAACATAGAATACATATTTAAAAAGAAGGTCTTTTATTTAGATTTCATGTGAACTGATTTTCCCGTTTTACTGACTATGTATTATGCGCTGGTATTTTATTTTTACTTCCGTGATACTACTGATGTATTTGTCACGCATTGCTCTGCTTTCACTTCTATAAGCAAGCGATGGAAGATAGGCTGCACTGTAAGTGTGAAACTTCGTTGCTTTCTTTGTGACGAGTTTTACTTTTTCCGATTCTCCTATCAAAGTTCTGCTTTGCCTTGTTTGTTCTATTTCCGATCACGTAATCTACTACATCTTTAATCAATATTTTACATACAGCAATGCCTAGTTATCTTCAACTACAGTCTGCAAGAAGACATTGTTGACTGCAACAGAAGGCTTCTGGCGTGGACAAGAAGCATGCATCTGCTATTAATGTTTGGACGTACTTTTACAAATATTTGGATTTCATCCACAAACTATTTGCTATAATAAAGAGGCTAATATGGTCACATTTTCTGACTCTTTTTTCCATCAACAAAAGTTTGAATACAGCAATCCCATTGATCCACAATATCAATTAACACTTTTATAATTAGCTTATGCGGTGATGACATATTCTGTGATGATTTTCATACTGAAAGCGTTTCTTAGATCGTAATATGATTTTAGTCAAAAGCACTTTAAGATCGAGAAAGCTTGAACGAAAAGTTCCTCACCCAAACCCATATCTAGCGTACTGTTCACGTGATTCGGCTGCTCGTATAGGTACGTCTGAATTCTTGTTTCTCTTCGTTCCAATCATTGAACGCATTTTTTTTTCTTTAAAAAAAAACTTTTAGTCGTTGATCAACCTCAATCTAAGCGGCCAAGTTTCGAATCAATTAAGGACTGTAGAAAGAATAATAGTTTTTTAAATGCTACTTTTTGTTTAAGTTTAGGTACAGAAGTCGACAGCTACAAAAGTACACATTTAATCGAAAAATATCATGCCTTTACGGCCTTTTACATAGCCTTTATATCCTCGTCAATTTAATTTTTTCTTGTTATCTTGAATATCTAAAAACAATTTTCCTTCTATTCAAACATTGCACTACCACCGATCAACATAAGATAATTGATATATATATATATATATATATATATATATATATATATATATATATATTCAAGGACAATATGAAAATGTCGTAATTATTTTTGTTTTTGAATATGATTTTTTCAATGATTTTTTTATTTTTTATTTTTTTTTATGACTTTTAAACTGCCACAATTAT
The DNA here is from genome assembly GCA_911387785.2 of Aelia acuminata. Taxonomy (NCBI): domain Eukaryota; kingdom Metazoa; phylum Arthropoda; class Insecta; order Hemiptera; family Pentatomidae; genus Aelia; species Aelia acuminata. The sequence goes on from OU426980.1 coordinate 17,157,686, forward strand.
CCAGCTCTTCCTCTAAGAAATTATTTCGAATATTATTCTTTACTCATTTCCTTTTTATTTTACCAGGAGCGTGTGCACTTAAAAAATATATATACGAAAATAAATGAAATTTTTAAAAATGTATATTTTTTTGTAAAAATATACCCATATCCAGGTCATATATCATAAATTATTGTTATTATTAATTTGCATTTCATTATTCACGTATTAAAATAATCTACCAATATCATTTGAATAGATATACTAACCTCATTTTCATATTTAAATTAACTCGTATAGTATTGTTATATTCTTATATTTAAATTAGGGAGTGAGCTATCCCAAAAAAAAAAAAAAAAAAAAAAAAAATATATATATATATATATATATACAAAAAACAGTGATCAAATATAAATTTATAAAATTAGCAACAATGCATTATTATCGAATAATTGGTTTCCGCATATATTTCTGATTTATAATTGTTATAATAACTAATTAAAATTAATCATAAATTATATTAATCTATCAATATTTTATTTTTGTTTCATGTTGGTGGAGCCGACTTGGACTTGATGGGGTTCTTCCAAATCTCCATCCAAGTTCTGCAAAAGCTGATCTCATCGCCTTTTTTTATTTTTAAGAATTAAATAAATTTGATGTTTTATATGTTTTTAATATAAGACAAGTCCTCCTATTTACTCTATGGAAAATAAATGTTGCTAATTTTTGTATAACCCCTATTTTAAACTGTTTAAGCTAAAAAATAAAAAACGTATTGTTCTATGAAAAATAAGTTAGTGGCATTTATATCAAATGAATATTGCGTTGTGAATGAATAAATTTTTTTAAATGAATCGCCATATCGAGGGCGTTCGAGCTAAAGTCATCAATATAAGACTTTAAAAAATAATATAGTCTGTCACATTGGACCTATTTTAAGTCTAGTTCTTGACTGTACTACAAAGATTTGTGCTAGGTCAAAATACAATACATGTTTGTTTTTTTTTTAAGTTAAGAAATAATCTGTGATTTTTTTTTAATTTATTTTTTTTATTTTTGTTAAATTGCTTGAACGCCCCCCCACAAAAAAAAAAAAAAGATTGTTATACTATTGTACTCCATATTTTAAAATAATTATAACATATTATTTTATGTATATATAATAAATTAATTTTCTTATTTACTGCCAAGATTTCATAAAAAATATTTTGTCTATTATAATCATGAATCATAAAATAAATTCAAATATGTAAACCTTGTGTTTTTTTTATTTAATGCTTTCACTTACATTTGAATGAGATAAATAAAATAAAAAAAAAAAAGGTAAAAATATTGCAATAATAATATTTTATTGTTCTTATCATAGAATTAAGCATACCTAATCGAGAATTCAATTCTTTTCTAAAATTATACAATCATATGATAGGTGAAATGATGGTCAGGATTTGCAGTTTAAAATTTTTTTAATTTTTTTTTATTTTCGAAAGCCAACGTTTCGATCCAACTTGTGGATCTTCATCAGGGCTTCTGAGTCAAGGCAGATACAGTTGGATCGAAACGTTGGCTTTCGAAAAAAAAAAAATCTGGTGCGTGCGCGCAACACACAACTTTCACTTACCAACTTACTTAGATTAGAAATTGACGTGTTTTGCTAATTATCATTTCCCAAAGTCACAGATTTTTCTACATTCATACTTATTTTTGTTAATCGTTAAAGCCGTTTTTAAGTAAATAAAAAAACCCGTGAAAATGATACAAAATTTATTAAGTAAAGTCCCCCCTCCCGTAGATCAATTTTGATGAAATTTTTACAGTCATATCTCGGGCATATAAATACATCAAATACCAAGTTTGATCAAAATCGTTAAAACCGTTTTTAAGTAAATAAAAAAAACATGTGAAAATGGTACAAAATTTATTAAGTAAAGTCCCCCCTCCCGTAGATCAATTTTGATGAAATTTTTACAGTCACATCTTGGGCATATATATATACATCAAATACCAAGTTTGATCAAAATCGTTAAAACCGTTTTTGAGTAAATAAAAAAAACACGTGAAAATGATACAAAATTTATTAAGTAAAGTCCCCCCTCCCGTAGATCAATTTTGATGAAATTTTTACAGTCACATCTTGGGCATATAAATACATCAAATACCAAGTTTGATCAAAATCGTTAAAACCGTTTTTGAGTAAATAAAAAAAACATGTGAAAATGGTACAAAATTTATTAAGTAAAGTCCCCCCTCCCGTAAATCAATTTTGATGAAATTTTTACAGTCACATCTTGGGCATATATATACATCAAATACCAAGTTTGATCAAAATCGTTAAAACCGTTTTTGAGTAAATAAAAAAAACACGTGAAAATGATACAAAATTTATTAAGTAAAGTCCCCCCTCCCGTAGATCAATTTTGATGAAATTTTTACAGTCATATCTCGGGCATATAAATACATCAAATACCAAGTTTGATCAAAATCGTTAAAACCGTTTTTGAGTAAATAAAAAAAACATGTGAAAATGGTACAAAATTTATTAAGTAAAGTCCCCCCTCCCGTAGATCAATTTTGATGAAATTTTTACAGTCACATCTTGGGCATATAAATACATCAAATACCAAGTTTGATCAAAATCGTTAAAACCGTTTTTGAGTAAATAAAAAAAACACGTGAAAATGATACAAAAATTATTAAGTAAAGTCCCCCCTCCCGTAGATCAATTTTGATGAAATTTTTACAGTCACATCTTGGGCATATAAATACATCAAATACCAAGTTTGATCAAAATCGTTAAAACCGTTTTTGAGTAAATAAAAAAAACACGTGAAAATGATACAAAATTTATTAAGTAAAGTCCCCCCTCCGGTTAATCAATTTTGATGAAATTTTTACAGTCATATTTCGGGCATATAAATCGATCAAATACTTAGTTTAATCAAAATCGTTAGAGCCGTTTTTGAGAAAATCGAAAAAAACCTAAAAAGTTATTAAGTAAAGTACCCCCTCCCTTTAAGTAATTTTGATGAAATTTATGCTGTCACATCGCGGGCATATACCTACACTAAATACCCAATTTCATGATCGCACGGCTTATAGTTTTTGAGCTAGTCTGTTCACACACAGACACACAGACACACACACACACACACACACACACAGACCATTTCGCGGGACTTGGTTATTTCGACTCAGGGGGTCCCAAAACGTGTATTTCCGTTGAAAACCGGAAGTCGAAAATTTTCACGATCGCAATACTTCCACTTACTATATATTTCATATATAGGTAAGTGAAAGTAAAAATTCAAACTGCAAATCCTGACCATCATTTCACCTATCGTAAAGATTAACAGTTGACTATCTCTCACCTCTATACAATTACATATTATATAATATAATTAAATGAAGAAGAAAATAATAATTAGATAATAAAAATAAAATGAAAATAATAAATTTATAATATACGTACATCTAAAAGAAGAAATTACAATTTAAATAAATAACCGAATTTAAAAAAAGGATGTATAAAAATGAAAAATTACCCTGAAATTTATTATTTATAAATTTATTCATATACCATATTAACATTCAGCTTTGGAAACTGCGAATGGAGTATTGCCGCACTGTTCTTTGGAACAGTAGAAATACAAGTGTGACTCCAGCATGCACCACTGTCTCACCCAGCTGCACTACTGGTATTATATTATCTAACAGTATTGGAAATTAGGAGAAAATACTAAAGTGATGTACGCTGTCTTGAATGGAGATGATGTTCGTTGCCAAGACTCGAATAGTTTATTTAAAAAAAAGGTTCGGGATGAGATTGAGTAGATTGGTAAAGGAATGATAGATTTGCCTAGATGTTTAAACCTGTTATAAGTTTCATGGTTAAGGATTAGAATGCTGGTGTAAGTTTGAGAACTTGGATGAATGATGTCAAGGAAAAAAGGGCCGTTGAGAGAGAGGGGTAAGACGTGATTCGAAGAACATTGGACCGGAGTTAGATACCTACGATATTTCCACATAATCCAAATCTGTAGGAGGATTTTGATCACTATTCACATTCCGAAGTAAAATGCAAAGGGAATTTATTGAGGGGATTTGAAAATCTGTTAGTGATAGAATTATATTGAACGCCAAATTTTTAAGTAGAGTTATAAGGGATCAGAACTCGGATAGAAGGTTGATGATGTTATCGGAATGGTTTGGAGAAAGAGTTTGGGAGATTAGTTGGTGGCCAGACTTTTGGTATTGTGTAATGCACAACCTTTTTACAACGCGTGACAACCGCCTGGTATCCTATAACCTAGATTTAATTACTACATTTATAATCGCTAGTTTGGGTCACCTGTGGTATAGTGGTTAGCATGGCAACCTGCAATACTAAAGGTCGCAGGTTCGCGCCCAGCGGTGGCCTTAGGATTTTTTAATGGGAGGAAAAAATCCTTAGCCATGCCGTCCCTCGGATAGTTTCTTGGAGTCCCATAAGTGTTTCATCGTGTCGCATGTGCTTTTCATTGTGCAATAAGCAGTCGGTTTTTTTTCATTTTCTTATAGATTGGTGCGAAATTTAGAGCGGAACACAAAAAAAATTGTATTAATTTATGACAACTTTCTTCCAAAGTCAAACTTTCCTCTTTCCTGAAGAATTTCGTGGCTATCCTAAAGCAGAAGAACGAAAAACCGAGTGGAAGCCCAATAAAGTTTTTTTGTTAATTATGGCGTTGTTTTTTTTTTTTCAGCTCTTTCATTGTACCCCGGGCATGGGGCACAATGAAACAAAATTATTTTTTTTCGAAAATAGCTCCTTGCAGTCAGACATGATGCATAAAATAGTATTTAACGCACTTCTTACATAGGTTAAACCCTAAAGTAACATGGAAAAACTAAAAAATTGAAAATAAAGTCTCAAGTGGGGTAAAAGAAACTTTTGTGTTTCATTGTGCCCTACCTTCTCCTATATTATCTGTGGAATAAAAATAGTGGACATCATAGCTTCTTGTCGAAATTTAAAGTCACACATTTTTCCACGTTCATTTACTTATTTTTTTTTTGTATTTGCTCTTTATAGTACACTACTTTTTTTTAATTATTAAATAAAAGTTTTATGACAATACTAATGGTCGCACGTTCGCCCTAGGATGTTTTAAAGGGAGTAAAATCCTTAGCTAAGCCGTCCCTCAGATAGGACGTAAAATGGAGGTCCCGAGCCTGTACGATGTCAGGTACTCGTTAAAGATCCCTATCATAATTGTACCTGGATAGGCAAAATTTAGGACTCCCACTGTTGCATCGTCCGATTAGCCTTAGTGTCATAAAGTGAAATTAAACAAACAAACAATACAATCGCTAGTCCTGTATAGTATAACAGCATATTGATCTTGTTGTATTTATTTAATCTATACTTAAGTAATAAAACCAGTTAATTGCAATTAGTGCATACAAAAAAAATCGCTTAGATTGGTCAGGCCTTCTATAGGCTGTTAACCTCTCCTTCATTTGAACACAGTTCACCTGTGAGTTCGTGATTCCAAAAGGTTTTCTGAATGTTCTTGAAAGTCTCTTCCAGTCCGATAGGTATCTGCAGTTTTGATTTTTGTTTGTAATTCCCTTGGTGACATGCAGTATATACTGCAAGTAATTTATGTATATATTATTCCAACAAACATTATTATTATTATTATTATATATTATATTACTGCAATCTCTGAGACATTTTTTGCTCCCATATATTCTGTTTATGGGTTTGATGACATTGCTTAAGGCTCAGAAATAAAGATAGCGGACTTTTTTTTAACCATAACGTTTGCTTATGTACTTGGTTAAGGTTCATAGAGAAACTCATTTATGGAGCTCTCACCTGGGGCAGCTCTTTGTTAGAACCAAATTTGCTGTTTTACTGTTAGTAATACTTACATGTAAAAATATCGTATTTCATACTAAAAAAAAGGCTATATAAGTTTGAAAGCTGGCTGTTAAATTGACAAATCTTTCCATTGTCATGGCATGATAAAAATAAACATTTCAAACGGCTCAGATTTGTTCATCACACTAAAAACCGGCTTTTAGGAAATTAGAATATATATATAAATGATGGTCGTTTAAAAACTTAATATATTGAAAATATCTAACATAAGTGATAAAAATGAGCCCAGTGACAGAAGTCAAGAGGATACTAAAATAGTTTAAGGTTTTTGTAACACCACTTTTAGCATTCAAAGGCAATCATAATTCAATCAGCCCTACTATTTTATGAACTTATTCTGAAAAAAGATATGAAGATAAGCATAGATATTCAATTTGAGTGAACCCGTCTCGACGATTCATGGAGCAGAGCATAAGCTGAATATTTTATAGAAGCATTTTGCCTCATATATGCTTTGCATAAAATGATAATCCCGAGAAAGCTAAATTAAAAAAAAATAATATCAATTTTCAGGTAGTTAGGATAATCGAACAATGACACTCTTTGGCGAGTTAAATATGGTATCTCACACAATTTTATTTATTTAATTTATACATGGAACAATGAGTCATTCTTGACGTTTTATTGCTGACAATGAAGAAAATGATGGTTAATCGAGCAATTGAATTACTTTCTCCCCGCTATGTGGGAAAGTTGTGTTACTTTCTCGAACCATATTTTAGATTGATCTATCTTGCAAAAAGATTAATTATAGTGCTCACAATTTATGATTCTTTTAAATTAACCCTTTCCACTCGAGCCATTTAAAATTTGTCTTCAAACTCGAGGGCTCCACTATAAGGAGACAATGCAAATAATTTTCAGTTTTTAACATATAAGGATATAAACCAATGGTAAAAACTATTTATAGGATATTTCGCTTTTGGTGACAAATGAGGGTCGCGGCTCGCAGTGTTTTTCATTGTTTTTACAATACGTTAATCTTTTAACATCGGTTATATTTTTTGGTTTTAATTCATCTTTTATTTCCTCAATTGTACAATAATTTAGTTCGTGGCAACAAATAATCCCTTTACTTTGATTTAGTTTCCCATGTGCTTCTACTTTAACCGGAAAGTTATTAAGTAGATTTTCACATTTTAGGAGCTTTTCTGATTGGATATCTGAGAAAACTTCAACTAAAAGGGTCCAATCTCATAATTTTTTAACTGTTTTTACTTCTCCAATTAGATTTTTTATGCTTTTAAATAAAAGGAACGGCGAAACCTTTGTGAAATCTAAGGGATTTCTAATTTTATCCACTCCGGTTCTCTTAATTATCAAAAAAATATATAATAAAATTATATATAAAATTATAAAAAAATATAAAATTAAAAAAAATTAATTTTTTTTGTAACTATGTGTTCTTGAAGCTTCACAAATACATATTACTTATATTTCATAACGATTCCTTCCTTGGTTCTAAAATTTTACTGTATAATATTACGTTTTCAGGGTGTAAGTTTTCGCGAATAAGTTGCGTCGAATTGCCAGTAGGTAACGTCCGAAACGGTGCCGAGTGCAAAGGGTTAATATGGAAACGACGGCGTTTTCGGTGAAATTGATATACAAATGGATGAGGATAACTCTTATTGGGTCCCGAATTCCAGTACGAACCTCTTTCTAGATTACTTGAATTGAATCCCAAAAATACTTTCAGGAACTCAATCGTGTTACATCGTAGGAAAGTATCGTAAGGAGACACCACCACGGTGTAATTTACTCATAGCTAGACTGAATTTTTTTTTTAACCGTAAATTTCAGTAAAAAATCTTGATCTGAATAAATAGGTCAGGAAATTTGACCAAATATAGAACAAAATTTGTACATTCATGAAACTCTAGTCATCGAATTAGCATAAAGAAACGAGGTCTGCAAAGTCTGCCCAAATTAATTAAGGATACATAACTAACCTTATATTTTGATATATCAATAGAAATATAGTAAAAATGAACAATTTTAAAGAACAGTGTGTTCCGTGTATTTTTTAAAATTATTTATCAGCCGCACAATGTGGCTTTCAATTTAAAATTAGAGATCAATTTTAAACTTTTGACTGTGTCGTCTTATTCGATTTAGAAACATAGAAACTGTACAAAATAAAACACAACTCGACCTACTTAGAGCTAAATTTATTTGCATACCCCCTTAGGGTTAGTTATTCTATTTATTTTTTTGATTGTGTTATATTTTGACTGTTTTTCCTGTACCAATATATAATTTTCAAAGTTTCATTTCATGAACGCCAAGAATACGTTTCCCTCCCATGTTGAGTAGTAAATATCTAGTTACTATTAAGGGAGAATTTTCTCAACATTAGAATATGATACAGTTCTTTTTTAACATTTAATAGAAATTTGATCCGAAGGAATGGGAAAATATTAAAATATAAGTGAATGAATGTTTCCTTTTTACTGATCAGTGTTTCTTTGATTAACCCATTTGCTCCCAATAGTAGAAATAATATAAACTTTTGGCGTCTTTTTTACTCTATTTCTATGGTCCTATATGTCAGAAATATATGATTGTAGGATAAATAAAGTGACTATAGAATATAAATAAAAAAATATTGCCCTTCGAGACCACATTTTTCGGTAATGCGCTCCTTAGAAATGAATTAGTCAAAAGTGATAAAATAAATCATTACCAATTTTTTTTTTTTAATTTGCATATCTTGAAGCTTTCAAGTTCACAGTATACTGCTTGCTGGTGTGTAAAGTAGCACTGCATGGTTTATTGATATTGTTTTTCAAGCTTGTTTCTTTGGAAGTCATACTGAGGCTGTGTCTGACAAGTAAGTCCCATTTTTTACTAAATTTTCAGATGCATGATGTACTATGAGTAATATATATAATTATGAAGCCCTGAAGATGCACAGATAGGCAAACACTTGGCTGTTTAATTTAATTTAATTTTATAAATATGAACTTACATATGAAGCTCTTGATTCTGAAAATATATTAATATAAAAAAAATCCTTATACAAGAATTGAAACTATCTTTTACCTTTTTAAAAATAATTTAGAACCTTATACATTAATTTAAAACAAAAATCTCATACTGAAAAATCTGGTACGATGCGCGCAACACACAACTTTCACTTACCAACTTACTTTGATTATAAATTGACGTGTTCTTTTAAATACCATTTCTAAAAAGTCACACATTTTTCCACGTTAGAACATACAATTCTAGGCTATAAAACATGATTAGACCTTGATTAATATCCAATCTATAATCCGTAGTAATATACATTTTTATTTAAATGCGAACTAACTAATATAAAAATCAATAAAATAGAAATTACATATTTAATTTTATTTATCTTATTCTTCACTAGTATTTAATAACTCAACTTAATCATAGTATCAAAATAATTGAATTTATTTTTTTTTTATTTTGGGATTGTTGACATGTAATTATTTATTTAGAATCTTTCCAAAATTTACAAAAATAATAAGTCGTTAGGGATGTCTCTTGTACGTGACATTAGCCCTTTTTTAAACTATTAAGAATAGTTTAAAAAATACAAGAAAAGCTCACTGAGCCGATCTGCAAAGAAAGAATCTTAAAATTTTAAATAGAAGCCAAAAATAAAATAAATAATTAAAATAAGATATAATAATAGTAATAAACAATCCAGAATAATTGTAAATGAATGACGTATATGTTCTCTCTTGATGCTGGTTTATCAGGAGGATTACTGCTGTGAAAGTGCCCAACGGATGAAGAAATGCCGATTCAAATAAAACGATTCACGAGTTTATCACAAACTTGCAGTTGTTTGGAAACATTTTATTTCTGGATGCTTCACAATAGCGTTCTCTGTGTGTCTATAAATGCGCCCTGGAGTAGAATGATTAGCTTATTATGTATAAAGTTAACCTATTTAACAATTGCGTTTTAGAAAAATGAAAATAATGATTTCCAGAATACACATAGGTATAATATTAATAAATAGGGTAACTGTACTAATAGTTAAGAGTTTAAGAAAAACAAAATATAGTAATGACACAGTTTACCAATATATTGATGTTAAGATAATCTTTCTTATGGATTTAGTTAGGCCAATCCCTCTAGAAAACTAGGAATACAAAATCCTATGATCTACATTTACGGTTTTTATAAAAAATGATTTCTTAGAAACTTCTAAAATGAACCAATAGTTGACACATCAAAATGTAAAGGCTTGGAAAATTGATATTTATGATTTTAAAGTTGACAGGTGCATTAATATTTGATTTCCTATGATTTTTAATAGGTCATAAGGACTACAATAAAAGTTAATATTTTTTTACTTATAAACTAGTAAATTCACAATGGAAACAAAATAGCATTTCCACAATTTAATTATTTTATTCAGAAAAAGCATAAATGAGACAAAAAAACAACATATTTAAACGGAAAATGTGATCACCCATTTAAGTAAGTATGATAAATAGATTTTAGTAATGGCCAAAGTTTCGTTCTTTTAATGTTGGGTTTGCTCAATTTTAGGCTCTCCAATGATGAACTTCACTCTTCCAGTGCCCTTTTAGACAATTAAAGATGGCCACATTCATTGGTTGGATGAAATGTGTAGCATTTTGATAGAGTGCGACTAATAGCAAGTATCATGTTCTTTGCAGAATCGAGAAGTGGGAAGAGTCAGATGAGACGCTTTTGATGAGAATAGGGTTATTGGCAATGCAATTTTGTTCTCAACGATCCATGGATAGAGCACAATAGGTATAAACTCATAAAATAAGACACCTGTCATCCATACAGACTCAGACTTTCATAAAATTTGCTAATTCTGGCGGTAGTTGACATCGATGTCAACTATTCAAATTATGGATTAATGTCTGTTCTAGTAGTTGACACCTACATTTAAGCCCTAAAACATTGTATAAACCAACGAAAAAGCTTATTTAACTTGACTTCCACCTTAATGAAACAGGATAGCAGAAACCAAGTTTTCAGGCCTCAAGAAAATTCGCCATTACAACCTCTCACAAATAAGCTTGAGTTTTCATCAAACTAATGTCGATGGCAGCAAAGCTAACTAACTAGTATAACTTGACAAATTACCGCCAAATTTTGTACCAAAATAATCAACCCTGAATCTTATTATTCACACGTTTTGTGCAAAATGTCAACTATTGGAGCACTGTCAACTTATGGTACAGTTACCCTAGGTATAACATTAATAAAATAAATATTTGTTTATTTAAAATAAATTGCAATTGTTCTTATAAAATATTTCTTTGACTCCATGTAATTAAATGATAAATGGATTAAAAGAAATAATTTGGCTACTCTATACTTGTAGACATGCTACACTACTGTTTAAGCTGCTCTACCTACACTCACAAAGAGCCACAATCTCCTTTTTGTAATTGCATAATAACATTTTCAATAGATTATACGGAGATGTTGACTAATTGCTTGTTATTGCGATGAGCATGCTATTAAAATAATTCCAGCCCTCATAGTCAATTTTCGTCAGTTCCTAGTCATATTTGGATGTTTAGATAACTTCTTTTTAGGTATTAAGCTATAGGAGGTTATGATCCCAAATTAATTTTTGGCTGTTCTTTATATGAACGAAAATAGGCTCAATGTGTTCAAATAAGAACATCAGAAACTTTATCCGTGCTTTCATATAAAGAGATTAATCGATAGTTTAAATGCCTGCTATTATACTATGCTTGTTAATACTATCTGAAGGAGGCTTCATGGCTGCATAAGTTGTGTTATAATCAATCGGAGCTTTATTAACCCTTTGCACTCGGCACCGTTTTAGACGTAATCTACCGGCAAATCGACGCAACTTATTCGCGAAAACGTACACCCTGAAAACGTAATATTGTACAGTAAAATTTTAGAATAAAGTAAGGAATTGTAATGAAATTTGGGTTATGTATACTTGTGAACCTTCAGGAACACATAGTTACAAAAAAAAAAAATCAATGTTTTTGTTTGTTAATTTTATATTTTTTTTATAATTTTATATTAATTTCAAAATATATTTTTTTTAATTTTATAATTTTCTATTAATTTCAAATTTTTCATTTATTTTTACTTTCACTTACCTATATATGAAATATATAGTAAGTGGAAGTATTGCGATCGTGAAAAATTTCGACTTCCGGTTTTCAACGGAAATACAGGTTTTGGGGCCCCCTGAGTCGAAATGACCAAGTCCCGCGAAATGGTCTGTGCTTGTGTGTGTGTGTGAACAGACTAGCTCAAAAATTATAAACCGTGGGAACCTGAAATTGGGTATTTAGTGTATGTATATGCCCGCGATGTGACAGCAAAAAATTCATCAAAATTGCTCAAAGGGAGGGGGTACTTTATTTAACAACTTTTTACGTTTTTTTAGATTTTCTCAAAAACGGCTCTAACGATTTTGATTAAACTGAGTATTTGATCTATTTATATGCCCGAGATATGACTGTAAAAATTTCATCAAAATTGATTAACCGGAGGGGGGACTTTACTGAATAAATTGTGTATCATTTTTACGTGTTTTTTTTGTTTACTCAAAAACGGCTTTAACGATTTTGATCAAACTTGGTATTTGATGTATTTATATGCCAAAGATGTGATAACCAACATTTCATCACAATTGATCAACCGGAGGGGGGACTTTACTTAATGAATTTTGTATCATTTTCACGTGTTTTTTTTATTTACTCAAAAACGGTTTTAACGATTTTGATCAAACTTGGTATTTGATGTATTTATATGCCCGAGATATGACCGTAAAAATTTCATCAAAATTGATTAACGGGAGGGGGGACTTTACTTAATAAATTTTGTATCATTTTCACGGGGTTTTTTTATTTACTCAAAAACGGCTTTAACGATTAACAAAAATAAGATATGAATGTAGAAAAATGTGTGACTTTGGGAAATGATATTTAGCAAAACACGTCAATTTCTAATCTAAGTAAGTTGGTAAGTGAAAGTTGTGTGTTGCGCGCACGCACCAGATTTTTTTTTATAATTTTACATTAATTTCGAAAACAATTTTCTGCCCTGAAGGATCTAAGTGTCCACCATCTGATCTATACCGGACTAATCTCACACCTAGTAAAAAAATTTTCAACGCGTGCACAATTTAATTTACAATATTGTCATAAATAGTAATGTCGCCTCTTGGGCGCCGTTCGAGTTGCAGTAATGAATAGGATTCCGCCTGAGAGGCGCCGTTCGGGTGCAAAGGGTTAATAAGTAACAAAAAAAAATATATTGATGGCAAAATTATAAATATTGGTCATTCATTCCATCTTTGACATCGATTATCCTTATTAAATTTTTAATCATTCCAAATAATATTTTTCTTAACTTCAAGTTCAGATAACCTGACAATTATTTTTGTAGAAACTATATGTATATATGAGGAGGAATTTTTCCTGTTTTAGAAAATTTAGATACAGATCAAACTTATTATAGACGGTCGAAGTTGTATACCAACAGCTGGAGTAACTATTTCAATATTTCCAATAAGAATGTCGGTCAGCATTGTCATGCACAAATTAAACAACTTTTTCTGTTAAAAAAGTAGCTGAAATTAACCTCCATTCCATAACCTCATTCCAAAGTCTATTTAGGTAAAATTCAACTTACTCATAAAAAAACAGAAAAAAAAAAAAACACTGCATCACTACTATCAATAAAGGATCTTTGGTTCAGTAATGTATAAGAAAGTACTGTTTCTTGGCCAGGGGTAGTGCGAAGAGGTGATTTGACCATGATCACGCACAAGTGCCAGGTTTCCCCCCCCCTAATTTTTTTCAATTAAGGGTACCCACTTTATAGAAGCTTTGTTTGTCCCAGGGTTTCTCTGGCACAGGACGATCTGTGAAAGAATACTGAAGATATCTAGCCAAGCTAGATTAGAACTTAGTAACTTGAGCAAAGTAGCTTAATGCCTTACCATAGAGTTACCCCGCTCTCATACATATATGAAATATTTAAGATAGAATTCAAGGCTGAAAAATTAATTTCTATTGTTTTTATGTTTAAAAAATATATAAGAAATTCGGTAAACTTAATAGTATAAAAAATAAATTTTCACCTCGACCACATAAATTGATTCAACGTTACACAAGTCTAAATCCCCTGGCACTCCTCGAAAATAATGTTTATCGTGTTATCTTGACGACTGAGATTTTTTTATATCAAAACTATAATCCAGGTATTTTTAGGGAAAACTTTTCATACTTGTAAGTATACATATATTTATTTATATGTATATTGCTCAAATAAAAATTGGTCTCTGAAATCACAATTTGTTTGTCCATTTTTTAGTATTTAAGAACCGAAATGCGTCAACCTTTAAAATTAGAAAAAATCATTACGTTTAATTGCGTTGATGCGCAAACGATATAAAATGAATCTACATGACAGAATTATTTTGAGACGGATCAATGCAAGCAGACTTCCCATAAACCGGACGGTTGCTTGGCAACGGACCCCTCACCTCTCCAATAAAATTCATTTCCTCTACGATGTTATAAAAATTATTATTCCTTTTTTTTTTCAAATTTATCTAATCCAAACCTTAACCATTCTGATTAACTGTATTTATTTAGGAATCGAATTAAGATAAGTGAAAAATTATACATACTTAGCAAACCATTAAATATGTATGGTGGAGAGAAAGTAAGATAGAAGGACCTACTCCCAAGAAGAATTCTCCACCTTCATTCAGTTGCATGCTTGCAATACCCGTATATATATATATATATATATATATATATATATATATATATATATATATATATATATAACTTAAGCGCAGTCGGACTTAAAATAACAAAAAAAAGAAATAGGGAAGCGGAATGACACTCTCGATTGCTCAGAACAGACTGCTTTATTCTCTCTTATAATCCTCTATATATAGTCTTAGGTATTGTTTACATAGCTGTTAAGGTATTAAACATAATATAGACCTATCTCTATCCTTAACATATATATATATATATATATATGGGAGTACAATGAAACAGTCGGCGCACTGGGTGAACCAAAAGGTCTAGAGCAACCAAATTCAGACAGCAAGCGGTAAGGGTGGCTCCAAACAAAGTCAGACTATTGTCTCCCCTTCCGACTTGTTTCGTGACAGACTCCACGTGCTGAAGTGCGGTTTTGTGTGGGAAAACTAAAAATTTTTGTCGAGCGGATTTTCGCTTCTAGGTATGGGTAATTATTTTATAAAATCTGCTCTTACAACTTTTTCATTATGCATGTATCTCTTAAGATTTTGCCTGACTTTGGCTTTCCTACCTCTTCATTCACGTTCATCGTAGAAAGTTAAAGACATCAAAATGGCTCGTATGGGGTTCCTTGAAACAAGGGAGTTCGGGGCACGACGAAACGTTTCTTGGAGTCCCATAAGTGTTACATCGTGTCGCATGTGCTTTTCATTGTGCAATAAGCAGTCGGTTTTTTTTTCATTTTCTTATAGATAGGTGCGAAATTGAGAGCGGAACACAAAAAAAATTGTATTAATTTATGACAACTTTCTTCCAAAGTCAAACTTTCCTCTTTCCTGAAGAATTTCGTGGCTATCCTAAAGCAGAAGATCGAAAAACCGAGTGGAAGCCCAATAAAGTTTTTTTTTTAATTATGGCGTTGTTTTTTTTTTCAGCTGTTTCATTGTACCCCGGGCATGGGGCACAATGAAACAAAATTATTTTTTTTTTGGAAAATAGCTCCTTGCAGTCAGACATGATGCATAAAATAGTATTTAACGCACTTCTTACATAGGTTAAACCCTAAAGTAACATGGAAAAACTAAAAAATTGAAAATAAAGTCTCAAGTGGGGTAAAAGAAACTTTTGTGTTTCATTGTGCCCTACCTTCTCCTATATTATCTGTGGAATAAAAATAGTGGACATCGTAGCTTCTTGTCGAAATTTAAAGGCTTCTGGGTCTCCATCTTCCAAGATGTTCCCTATGACCTCTTCCCTTACACTTTTATCACTTGATTAGCGCTGGAAATTATTTCTTCAACCATTCGTTAGATATGTCCAAATCACCTGAATTCGTTCTCGCTATATCCTCAGGTCAAGGTTTGCTCATCGTTAGCGGCCTACCTCACGCGATCTTTCAGTTGCCCTCTACTTTTCTCAAACCGTGAATTTCAATGGCTTGGATTTGGCTCTTAGTTTGTTAGTGAGGGTCCAAGACTCGCTAGCATGGGTTAGAATAGATAAGAGTATTTTTTTTTTTTTTTTTTTTATCAGCAAAACTTGTTTAGTCGCCTCGAAAACAAAATTTTTGTCAATGAAGCCTTGAGAAGCATTGAGGGAGTGGAAACATCACTCAGCTATCGTGATTCTCTTAATTTCCCAAGAATTATTACTCTAACCACGTTTTAGCTATGGAAATTTAAAAAAAAAAAAAAAAAAAAAAATAGGTTGATACAAAACATTTTAAATATTAAACTGTAAAATAATTGGAATGGAGATGACAATCTTCAGTGGGGCTATTATGCTGTGATGTGAGATAAAATTGATGATGGATGTCCCGTTAGGAAGCTCCTGCTTTCACAATCTGTTCACATAATATCCAGCAAATGAATTGATGACCAGACAACTTATTGACAAGAAGCTAACTAATGCATCAACAATATGTCACCCCGTTTTTTTACTTCTTAATGACTGCATATTTTTTATTTTTTCCTGTCCGTACCTCTTATTTTAAATATTCACTTATGCTACTTCCCCGCCGACAATAAACAACAAATATATATATATATATATATATATATATATATATATATATATATATATATATAAAATATTGAAATTTTTTTATTTTGAAAACAGCTTATAAAGAAGATGCCAGTCAGATTTAGTAATAAATTTAGGCGCGAATAAATGTTCGGATTTCAATTAGATTTTCTAAAAAAATATTTTTTTTTAGCTTTACATATATAAAAACGTGAATATTTAGAACAAGGAAAACTATTATTTTGCATAAAAACAATTAGCAAAACCCCCCAAAAAATGTATTATATTTAAAAAAAAAATTTCTATAGGGGATATTAACATAAAAAGTAGGAATGACCGCTATTTTCTAAACAGCAACGTTATGTGACAGTTTCAAGTAAATCCATCGACTACCTTTCGACCTTTAGGGTAACAAATATACGGCCCCTGAATTTTGATATATCAGAAAAACGGGAGAAAAAACATGTGATAAAAAATAAAATAACCTGTACTCAGTTAATATTGTCATTTTCCCTGATTTATTTTTCATTTTGTAGCCATGGAAGAAAACTAACATTTTTTAAATAAAAATAATGGACAAAAACGAGTATTTTTTTTTTCAAAAATCCATTTTTATATATGAGATTATTATGCAAGTTATTAAGGTTTTAATTTTAGAATAACATATTTTAAATACTACTAGCTGACACGTGCGAAGAATTTACACTCTAACTTACTTAAATCCCGCTTAATTAAAGTCATTGGCGGATCCAGGGGGGGGGGGGGGCTGTGGGGGCTGCAGCCCCTCCCTTTGGAAAATTTTTCGTCATTCAAAGATATAATTTGACCTTCCTTAATGTAAGGAAGCAAGTTAAAGAACAAATAATGTGCAGAACAAGTAGAATTTTAGTTGTGGTTAAATTATTGTACAATTGAGGAAATAAACGATGAATTAAAACCACAAAATATAGCCGATGTTAAAATATTAACGTACTATAAAAATAATAAAAAACACCGCGAGCCGCGACCGTCATTTATCATCAAAAGCGAAATATCCTATAAATAGTTTTTAAGACTTGTTTATGTCCTTATATGTTAAAAACTGAAAATTATTTGCATTGTCTCCGTAGCGGAGCCCTCGAGTTTGAAGACAAATTTTAAATGGCTTATATTATTATTTAATATTATATTGATATAATTTATTAATCGTAGCAAAAGTTGGAGTTATGTTAACTAGGTAATGTTTTCACATCAATGAGATTCTTGGTGATTATTAGTGATAAGCGCTCAACGTTCCGGCCAGTGGATTCTTACACTTGTTAGCTCCACATTTCATTATCGATGGGGACATGGTTCGCTTCAATAGGCAACGATTAACTCTAAACGAAAAGATCTCAGGGTCAATCCACCAACTACGGTAGTTTTTTTTTTTCTTTTTCCTTCAATTTTATGGTATCATGTTTAGACTGGAATGTAAAAACGTGTGATTTTCCTGTATACGAGAGAAATTTTTGAATAGTACCAAACTGCTGGGAGTCCATTGTCAGTGGCCTTCGTGTTCACATTGATACAGAGTGAAAGCTGGCAGACCCTACAGTCAGGGAACAGGCCGAATAGTCAAAGAAAGAGAGGCTAACTGCCGGGGGGGCGTATATAAGGGGGCTCAGGTTTCTGCCCCCCCATGTTATTAGTAATACAATATAATAACGTTATTCAGTTGTCTTTGTAGTAGTACCTTACAACATCCCCCCCATCATCAGTCTGATGTGCGGAACCCCCCCCCCCCCTAGTCATCACCCGTCCCCGAAAATATGTTGTGTATACACCACTGCTAAGTGCTAAAGGTGGAATTCGAAATCACACATGACCAAGTATTTAAATTCATTTTGTAGGTATTTTATTTATGCTCGGGTTATAAGTTATTCCGTATGCAGTTTATTTAATGTTACCACGCCTCTAATTATTAGAGATGCAACATCGAACGGAAAACATCGATGTTTTGAACATCGATGTTTTTACAATAAAAAAAAAATTCAATTATGATACTATAGTTTTGTGTTTTCATATTTTATTAACTTATTTGAAGTTGAAAATTTTACAAAAACAAGAAAGGGTAGGAAGAACAGAGGTAATATATCCAATATAATGTCAAACATCGATGTTGAAAACAACCTGGTTATTATCAAATCATCGTTGTAAAACATATTTTTTTCGTCAAAAACATCGATGTTAAAACATATTTGTTTTTATATAAAACATCGATGTTAAAACATATTTGTTTTTATGTAAAACATCGATGTTAAAACATATTTGTTTTTATATAAAACATCGATGTTAAAAACAACTTGGTTATTGTTAAAACATATTTGATTTTTCCCAAAACATCGATGTTAAAAACAACTTGGTTATTGTTAAAACATATTTGATTTTTCCCAAAACATCGATGTTAAAAACAACTTGGTTATTGTTAAAACATATTTGATTTTTCCCAAAACATCGATGTTAAAAACAACTTGGCTATTGTTAAAACATATTTGATTTTTCCCAAAACATCGATGTTAAAAACAACTTGGTTATTGTTAAAACATATTTGATTTTTCCCAAAACATCGATGTTATTAATATAACATATTAATAAAAATAAAAAAAAATACTGGAAGATGAGTTGCTAAACCTATATATAAAGAATTTGGACTACTAACTAAATCATTTGAAAATTTTAAAAATTATTTTTTGTTTGAGAACAAACTTATTGTTTATGTTTTATTTAATAACTTCAATATTAAAATATAATGCATTTCTATAAACATAACATCCTTACAGAAAAGTAAGTTGTAATTGCCTGCAATAAAGTTATTATATTTCAGTAACCCGTCAAATAAAATGTTTGTATATATAAACTGAGTGTAATTTTAAAACTAAATTCATGCTTTAATTATGTTTATTAAGGTATACTTTAAAATGCTGCTAATTTTATCTATTCAAGAATAAATAGTACTATTGAATGATGAATTTTTTACCGAAAGTTAGAAAAAGTTTATAATTAAATAAATTATTCAATTCTCACTCAAATAAAACAAGCTCTATATGAGAAGCAACATTTGACACACTGTAGCTGTCATGGAACTTTGAACGAGAACAATGCCATGTAAAATGATAATATCTGCTACAGCATATAAAATCGTTCATTGTGACTATATTTATAATTTAATAATAAATAAATTTAAATGAAAATGCATGAGTATTACATAGGACATAAACGATAAGATAGAAAATATCCGATAAAGCAGCTCAAAAGAAATGGAGGTTGAACCGAAAATAAAGATAACAGTAGCGGCGTTTACGACCATCTACTCAGTGCCGCGGCTTCAAGTGCTACGCTTTTTGGTAAAAAGGTACTTGGACGAAATTAGGAAAACATGGCATTCGGCCAAAAGGCGATAGCGAGATATAGAGATTTCACTGTTTTTCCTTTCAGCCGACTTTTGGAGGGGGGCGAGGAAAAAAAGTTCCATACTTATACGCTTTTAAGGATAACTTCTACCCGCTTGCGGATATAGTTCGTTTGGAGCCTTTTCTGTCAGATCATTTAATTTTAAATGTCCGATAGTCTTCTACGGCAACCTGAATAAGTAGGCCACAAACTGTTCTTCAGAGGGCATCTGGTAGGGGAGACCGAGGGAATTTGAAACAGAGGTGAGATGAAACAGTAGCGATTTATCGAATCTTAAAATCGCTAGCGAATTGGCAACTTCGCTTATCAATCACTTCCCTCCGCCTGCTGTCATGTCAGTTCGCATCGGTAGCGAAAGTAGCATGGTTATGGAGCGTGCCACGTAACAAAAATCGTGAAATTTTTTTTTAAGATGTCTATATTTCGATAAGGGTTTTGTATTTTGGTTTAAGTTATAAATGTTTCGCAAGCTCGTTAACTAAAGATTTATTATATATGTTTGTTACAATTGATTTCTGTGTAGTTGCTTCTTGATTGTGGATTAACTAAAAGTTGGGAGGTTTTTTCTTACCGGGATATATTGGGAGATTTGAAACAGGCTGTTTCAACTCACCTCGTTTTGCCAGACGCGGACAAAAACAAGTGAGTGGCATGACTTCCGCAAAGAGGGGAACATTGGTTACTATAGCACCTATTCTGCAGAAGAATTATCCTTTTTCCTTTATTGTTTAGAGCCATTATCAAAGAGCCAAATAAAAATGGGTGCAATGTCTGGAATGCAACATCTAGGCTTATGAAGCTTGCACTGGTGGGGAACTTTATGTTTGCCACAACTCACAGTGCTTCGAGTATATGGAGTTTTTGGACAAAAATCTTTTTACCTTGGATTATTATAGGGAATGCTGAGCTGATTACGAATATACCTCATATGCGGGGTCGGAAATAATATTTGACCAAGTTAGAGCAAAAAAAAAAGGCGTTCATCATGGTTTTGGCAAATTATCTTAAATTTAAGGGAAATTAGAGAATCATTATTGGTTAGTTGATCAAAATTTATCTTTGATAAGATAATTAATCAAACACAAAAGATACTTTCGTGATTGTACTAATAATACTACTTATATAAATAATATTTTACACAATAAAATAATTTTTGAAAGTATCTACATAAGAGAAATATTAACATCAATTCATCTGACGTCCTCGTGGAAATTAGCTCCTCCACTCGTCTTTTTTTTTTTTTTTTTTTTTTTTTGACTGAACATTCTGAAAAGGTTATTAAAGGTCTTCAGCGACTTGTTCCTGCTTTATCACCAATGTTCAAAAATTGTTTGTTTTGTCTACTGTAAATGTGCAGTCCATGTTCAACCATTCTTCGTAACGTTTTTCAAAAAGAATTTTTCTACGACTGCACTCACTCCATTTTTGGCTCATCTTCAAACAAACAATCTAACTTCATCTTCCAAATCGGTAACTAAATCAGGCTCCAATTTTTTCCCTTGACAATGAGACAAGACGGCATCTTTCTTACAGCTGGGAGCCGCAGAAATGCACTTTTCAAAGAGTTTTCGATTTTTAAGACCTGAAAAGGATACTCATGACTTTTGGACAAATTTAATACAAATTCAGTTCCAAAATTATATGAGTTTTATTTCTAATTGAAAAGACAAATATTACTTTTAACGGATAAAACAGTAAACGCAATTTCCAAACACAAATTAAATATATGTAAAGACAAAATAGTAGCTACATTGATTTTATAAATTTTTTTTTTAATTAGTGCATACTTTCAGACACTGCTTCAAATTATTGATATTGGTCAATTTACTGTAGTAAAAACTAATATTTTTTGTGGAATTGAGTGTAAAAATGTAATATTTAGAACGGCTAATCTAATTGTTGTAGATGCGAAATGGTTTTCAAGCAAGCGCTGAGTGCCTGATTTCATTAGAAAAAAATTTTTCAAAGTCAGAGTCGCAGGTTATCGCAGATTATCTTTATAGATTATTATTCTAAATTAGTTAGACTACAAATATTAAAAAAATGAAAGAGGTGTTTTGCGGAAATTTTGTAATATTTCACTTTAAAGTTAGTAGAGCATCGAGAGAGTCAAAAAAATTTCTTTCCCATGACCATATTTTCCAAAATAATTTCGACTTTCACTTAAAATAAGGTTCACAGTATACCTCTTCTAAACAGAAAGAAGACTAAATGAAAAGATTACGACAAAGCCAATCTTTACATCTAGTATTTACCTTCGATCTAAAATCCCTTCTCGACTAGTACGAGTAAGTAAGTGGTCACTAATACAGTTTTTTTCGAAACATTTCTTAATTTAATAGCAATTGAGTTAACAAATATATGTAAATATTATAATTAATGATCATTTACATCTTTAGGAACATTTTAAATGCAAATTCAAGAAAAAAAAAGAAAAACTTGATTTTTCGATTTTTGTCCATTGATCGAAGCACTGTGCGACTGCTTGTCAGATTGACTTTTTTTAATATCATAATATTTTTATTTTTGACGTTTGTGAGATTATTGTAGCATAAATATTTGAAAAAATATTGATCAAAACTGATTTTAATACTTAAGAAACGGCTGAAAGTTAATAATTATTTTACTTCGAAGATTTATAATGTAAAATTTATCTTATTTATTTATCTTACTGTTACTTTAATTAATGTTACGAATAGGACGTTATGCTACTTTTAATTGCTTTAGGAGTTGATAATTTGTATTAAACCTGTATTTACCTACTTCACTGATACCTATATCTGCACAAAATATTAATAAAAAAAAATCCGAACCGGGCCCAAATGATCTAGGCACGCCACTGAATAGTCGAGTTTTAGAACGTAAGGAAAGTCCTGTAGCCCCAATTTTTAGCCAAAACCGAAGCCGAAACTTATTTAGGTGCGTATGCAAAATATATTCAAGTGCGTAAAATGTCTAGTTTTGCAATAATATCAATGAAATATTATAGCATGACAGTAATTTAACTCAATTATTCATACAATACGTGGGCTTAGCACAGAAGAGTGGTAAGACAGGTGTACTAAGTAAGGTTATAGGATCGAACCCCGGCCCCCTACCACACAGCTGCTATTCCCCGCGGGAAGTTAGACCATACCCTCTTAACTAGTAGAGGCCTACAGTTTGAAATATACTTGCAATAACAGGCTGTTTATAATAGTACTTTAAAGAATATTTATAAATAATATTAACCGGTAATAAAATCATTAAACAGGAAAAAAATCAGAACCGGGCCCAAATGATCTTGTCACGCCACTGAATAGTCGAGTTTTAGAACGTAAGGAAAGTCCTGTAGCCCAAAAATGAAACCGAAATTTCGGTCGGTCAATACTATAAGTGTTTGTGAACCCAATTTTATACAATCAATAATTTAATCATTACGTAAAAAAAATTCAATTTTCGAAAAATTATCTTGTTCTTTTAATCGTGGAGCTGCCTCTATTCATACACGTGGCCATATCTTGGGGTTCCTCACTAGATTCTCAAGAAATTTCAAATTTAGTAAAGAAATAGCAGTTAGTAAAACATGAATAATATGTTTATATTATAAATAAGAAAATAGATAATCCGAAATCTATTTAAATAAAATCAATTAGCTTTTCATATGCAATTTTGTTCATTTATATATAATTTCCATTTATCGAAAGAGATGTTATTTAATAAGGTTGATTGCATAATCGAAGTTTAAATTTATGATTATTACCTCTACTCAATCAACAAGTTAGTAATAATAAATTTCGACAAAACCTCCGTGTTAGAGGAAATTGAATGCTGTTTTTATGCATTTACGGAAAAGAACTATGAGAACATCTATAAAAGAATGTATCTATAAAAATATAAATAAATTTAGACATGGATGTTTATAGTGACTGAAATAAAGAAATTGTGGGAAAGCTATAATATTGGCATTACGGCCTAAAATCTTTGCTCTAATTTATCGATCCGTAGATTGTTGATTCTTCAGCATATAGTATACTGTCTACTGATCGAATTGAAGGGATGTCTGAAACGTACATATGTGTTATAAAGATTGGGATAGAGGCAGAGCAAGCGTAGGAGACCGTCTGAAAGCGGGGGTTTATTATGGAATAGATTGTGCGGTTCATTACTGAAACAGAATAGGAGTAACAGTGGGAAATCATTAATAATACTTTGGACTGCAGAGTAAAGTGTTAATTCCAAATTAATTTTTTTTTTAATTTGTTTGCACACCACTTTGCAGATTTTAAAAACATGATTAGTTTATTTAGCAATTTAAACGGTTAGAAACTTTCTGAATGTCTATATTTATTAATCATGGTGTTCTCTGCAAAATGTTATAAATCTGAAAAGTCATGAGAAAAGAAATTAGAAAATTATTATTTTTGAACTCTTTACGCTGCAGCCACAGATATTATATCAACAGTAACTATTTATTTTGAAAAAAATGTGCAAGGTATTAGCTATTGTTGGAAGTTAGTTGAAAGAACTGGAAAAAATCAAGAACATTGTTTTCCCAATAGTTACTGTAAAAAAACTATTCTATTGAGCTATCTCCTGAGAGTATAGTCAAATCATGGCTCTCGGAAGAAACTAGGAATAGTTACCCGAAGAGGTCCAACAATGTACATCGAATGGCAGCCTATAATTTGGGCGCAATTATCAACAAACAAGAATATGCTTTCTCTATGAATCATTGTACTACGGTAAGATTGAGGTTGTGAGAAAATTCAAACCTGATCTGCGCGGCAAAGGAGTTTTAAGGAGTTCTGGTGTTTTCACAGTTTTTCTTGTATTTTCAAATTTTTCAGTGAGTTCAAGAGATTTCCCTGGAAATAAACTATTTATATTGTATAAATTGGAAATAAAGTATTGGCTATTGTATAAAGTAGTCGCCTTACAGTTTTTTAAATATTATTACACTGTTTATCCATCTTTTTATCGAACTGAAAATAAATCCACGCATTGCATTTTTCCTCTAAATGAAAATTTAACTTCCTATAATTTTTCTTCTATAAAGGATCAGTATGGAAGGAATCTTTGATATTTAGCATATTTTATAATAATAAGATTATAAAACATTAAAATATTCGGTAATTAAATGGCTTTAACCCAAGGAAGAATTTTTAATGTTCCCGTCTTATATGGCTATCTTCTGTTTCCATCATAGAAATATTATGGGTAGGCCTAATGACAACTTGGGTACTCTTGGTGAGAAGCTTGTTTTTGAAAGAATAAAAAAAAAAAATAGTTTAGACTACTTAAAATTGAAGCATGAAAATTTGCTACTATTACTAATATGAACCCGAAGAAAATAGTACAATTACTAATTTTAATTTTAAAAAAAGAAAGATTTATGTATTGCTGTCACGCGGAATAAAAAATTTATATAATACGTATATATCTAAAAATAAAAAAATAATATAATAAAATAAGTATAAGTAAAATATTTATATAATATTTAATACGTTAATTATAAGATTCGAAATTCACAATAAAAGAGTAGCTTTGTGTTCAGTCAAACGTTTATTACATCTTGCCTGTTGAAACCTGGATTCCTAAGGAAAAGACTACTATTTAGTTAAGCTTATTCTTCAAAAGGTAGAAACACATATAACTCGAATTATACCATAAATATCATCAAAACTATAAACTTGAAGAAATGAAAGAATGAACAGCTGAATATAGCACACATGTATTATTTAAAATAAATGACCAAGTCCATTAAAAAAAATGAAAAATTTTAATATTAGGGAAACCTGTATGTTTAATAAGCAATAAAAGCATGTTAATGAAGCTAGGATCTATTAGAGCTGGAGTTTGACATTTTTTCGTAATAGATTTTATATGATACGAAATTCTTTCTCCACAACTTACCACTGTTTTCAGCAAAAATATTTAAAATGTTTTAATGTATTTTTTTTTTTTGTTTTGTTTTAGGTTTGATCGAAATCTATGCCGTCCTAAAAGAAATCGTTAAAGGAGTATGGATATGGTAAATTATTTTATGTGAGTATACAGTTTATAATAATTATATTTTTTTTATTTATGGTAGGTTTACAGACCTTGAAGAATTTCAGCCTCCGCAAGTAGCCTTTCCATCTCTATCTTTAAGAAGGAATTGTGGAGATTTTTCTGACCCCGCAACTATCGTTTTGCTATTTAATGCTTTAATAAGACCACACATTGAGTATGGATCTCTTATTTGGTATCCTATCACAAAAAAAGTTGATAACAAGTTAGAAAGAGTCCAGAAAATATTTTTAAAGTAGGGGAGAGCGGGGTTGGTTGGCATAGGGGGTAGGTTGGCCATTGGCTTATAGTTTCCGTCACACCTGTTATGAAGGCCCCGCCATCGTACCATGTGACCCGCTCGACCTTGGGAGTCTTATCCTGAGTTTTCAATCCGATGCTAACAGTGTAGAGAAGAGTGTGCTTCATTGATTGATTTTACAACATGTAAGGAAATTTTTATATTTTCAGTAAATTTGGTTTAAAGGCATGGCCAAAATTTTACTCCGATTCTGTCCACATAGCCCCAAACTCCTTTGAAAAACCTAACCTTTCGACTAACCAGTTTCTTGTTTGATTGTTCTCCCCTGTCCTGGCAGCCATCTTTCATATTTCTCCTGTGGGGTTAGTTGGCTCTCTTCAACTGCGGTTTGTTGCCGCAGTAGTAATTCACAAATGGAAGGTAAACATAAACAAAGGTGAAACTACCAATTGTCTTTAGTTCCAGCAAGGAGGATGAGAGCAATTTTTCTTGTGCAGAAAGTTACAACAGTCTAAATTTCTATCTTCTTCTAATGTCATTCTATTTTCCCTTAAAAGCTGTTTGAGCATCATAAGTCAATCGTTTGTACTGAAACACAAAAAATTATGTTTATCTAGAAAATATCAGAGCTAATGACATTTTATTTTTTGTTTGTTGAAGTTATACTTCTTTGCGCCCGTTAGACACTTTGGGATGGGATGTTGGTCGAGAAACCGCGTCACGCTGAAAAGTAAGAACAAATTTTTAAGAACTATCGATTTTATTCGATCCAGCTGTTTGGATGATAAGTTAATATAAAACTTTTGAAAATCAAAATTTGATGGATGCTGGTTAGACCAATTAACTAAAATTGGTCAAAAACTGCAGAAAAAATGTGCAGGATACGTGGCCCAACACAATATTGACCGGAATGCCGTACCTATTTTACGAAGGTCTTCCGCAATATCAATGAATAATAATAAAACAATTAACGTTCGAAGAAATCATTTCCCATTGGTATCATCATGTTCTATCACAATACATAAATCGCAGGGGGGGACTTTCGACGAGATTGTCTATGAATACGACAAAAGCCATTCCATAGAATTAGTATATGTTGCCTTATCGAGAGTGACGAGTATTAATGGGCTATATATTACAACAAAAGATGACACTAACATTTTCCACCATGGCAGAAGAAATTTTGTAGGTACAACAGATATACAGAGAGAATTTCAAAGATTATCACTCAATAGACTGCCAACCATTGTTGAATCTTTGGGAAGTTTTATTTCTAAAAGCACAGGAATAAGTTTCTATTCAATAAACAGTCAAAGTCTCATTGCACATGCCCTCGATTTGAATGACAGCGTATTTAAAAAATGTACAATAGTCATACTATCGGAAACACATGTAAGAGATGGCCAAAACATCGACATTCCGAATTTTCATTGCATAGCAAAGTATAAACGAGAAAATGTTGCTGCCGGGGGAGTAGCAATTTATCACAATGAAATTGACCATAATAATATAGTCACTTCTCACATGGATATTCATTCAAGGGCATCAGAATCTCTTGTAGCAGGACAGTCTGCTATTGGAGAAATTTGTATTAGTAAATGTGTTCCACAAAATGGTCGAGAATTCATAGTTGTGGCGCTATACATCTCTCCCGGTAAAACTGTAAAACAGATCATTAAGTTCATACACCAAAATTTGTTAATTTATACCAGAGAAGGTTCCGCACTGCTCGATGAAAATTTTCATGAAATCCCAATGATAATGAGCGGGGATTTCAACATCAATTTTTCCGATGAACAAACAGAGCCATTGATACATTTTCTAAAAGACAAACTAGACTTGGTAATGTCGAATGACAAGAATCAAGGTACGACCAGATACGGAACGACCATTGATGCTGTATTTAGTAGATATCTTGAAAAGTTTGAGTCTAGAATATATGTTAGTTACTTTAGTTATCATAAGCCAATTGTGTCTTTCTTGGAATACAGTACGATTTCTAATGACCAACCAGGAAATGAGCAAGACAAAAGAATGATTATAGAAGAAATTACTGATAATGATAATATAGGTGTATAATATAATAATGAAGTCACGTATAATATATTGAAGATAAATATATTGAATAATATTGAAAAATGTCTTATATTTCATTTATATATCCTGTCTGTTTGTGTGCGTGAGTGGGTGTATGAGAATGGCCAAAGAAGTATAACTTCCACCGTGTGGTCCGACGCACACAAACTTTTTTTTTATTTTTATTATTTTGTGTTATTTTATTTATTTATTATTTTATTTTATTTTATCATTATTTTAGTTCTAAGGAAATTTGTAATATGATTTAATATTTGTTTACCACCTGTAATTGGGGACTTTGTCTGTTGGTGGAATTTTATATGTATAAATAAATAAATCTTCGGCGATTGCTTTCCAATTGCTCGAAGTTCGGTGCGTTACCTCTTTAGTCTTTTATCACATCTCTGCCTAGGTCTACCTCGCGGTTCCCGACCCCTCTTGCATTCATCGTCGTGTTGAAGGCCTGATGAGTTGCTTATTGCCACTTAGTCCGGCCTTTTTAACCTCTTGGCCTTCATGTCATGCGCTATCGATTGTAGATTTTCCCGTACAATCTCTTCTGTTGTCTTTCTTCTATAGAGTCCAAGACCATTATACACTGAGAGGTCTACAATTATTCTTAGCACCGTCTGTTTGAACCTTCAGATGTGCTTTTATATGTCCAAGTTTTGCAGCCTCAGATTAACACGGGTTTAATTATGATGCTTTCGACCCTAAGTGTTAGAGGATGAAAGATTTTATTAGTTTGAGGCCACGAGATACAGACAAAAACTCTTGATTTTTATTTATTTTTTAGTGTTAAAAATGTTTTTATTAACTTGGTTCTACTTTTTCACTATAGTAAAGAAGAGTGTTTTATTTATGGGATTCCTTTAATGAAGGAGTCTCTTCCATATGTCAGTTGAAACTTCATTTGACTTTCCCAACGTTTCGGGCTGTTGGCCCATCCTCTGGGGCTATCTATATATTTTAACATATTTTACAATTATTAATCTTTTATCACAACAGTTATGTTGTCTAAGGGTTCTTTACATTTTATATATTGGTATTTTAATTACCTTACCTATAAGTTATTTTTTCTCATTGCCAATTGTCATCATATTATTTGTAATCAGTATAATCAATACATTTGTCCTTTTTCTTATTTTACTTTTATTTGGCATATATAAACGAACATTTATTTCATTTACATATATGCCATGAGAAACATCAATAACAGGGCCGTTACACCATTATCTTACAAGTTCTAAGTCCTTTTTTTTGTATTCTAGTGCTTCCGTTAGTAAGGGCATGATAATATCATGTGTAAATTTTGCAGGTTATGACTTCTATTTGTTTAAAGAGGAAGCGGCAACTATCACCGTTGTTAAGGATCGTGCGAATGATTCCTTTTAAGTACTTTGGCAAACAGACCGGTCTTGCAAATATCTATTAAAATATTTTCACTATTATTCTCTCCTACTGAAAGTATGAAATTGCATTTTTCTCGAACTGTCCGAAAACTAATTTATTAAAAACCTCACGATTTATGGAACTTTCAGAAAAAAAAAATAATATATATAAAGAGTGATCTGAAATATCTGACAATGAAATAGGTAGCTTAGAACTCCAGAAGGATTCGACTGACACCACAGACGGATTTTCGGTTTTAGATAGTGAATATGAAATTTTTTAGAATAATTAGAAGACACAAAAGAAAAAAAAAAACTTTAAAGACATTGGAAAGCGAAAATGAAGTTGAAGATAGATCTGTCGATTAAATAATTATGTATTAGTAATGTTGTGTTTTTTATGTTTCTTTCACTTGAAAAATGAAAAACATGTATTTTTTATTTATAGGAGTTTTTTACTCATATCCTAAATTAGACTAACAATTTTTTTTTTCAGGAACATCTTAAGATACATAATTTTTTAAACCTAGGTCATTTGACCCTTTGGATAAAAATTGATTTTAATATGAAATGTGGGATGGTTTAGTGTTAACGTAATTTATTAAGAAACCAGTATATAGTATAAACTAATGATTTTAATTATCATAATTATTTTAAGCCCTTTTCTTATTATCAATGATAATATAAAAACTAGATAACTTTGGCAAAATGTTATTAGTTTTCTTAATTTCTTAACTTCTTTATTAGTTTTAAAAATATGCCTATGAATTATTTTTAGAGGAATATTTCCTTGAGGCAGATGGGACAATGCATGTATTATTAATGTTCTAATTCGTGTTTTTTATGTTTCTTCCACTTGAAAAATGAAAAAAATGTATTTTTTTTTATAGGAGTTTTTTACTCATATCCTAAATTAGACTAACAATTTTTTTTTCACGAACATCTTAAGATACATAATTTTTTAAACCTAGGTCATTTGACCCTTTGGATAGAAATTGATTTTAATATGAAATGTGGGATGGTTTAGTGTTAACGTAATTTATTAAGAAACCAGTATATAGTATAAACTAATGATTTTAATTATCATAATTATTTTAAGCCCTTTTCTTATTATCAATGATAATATAAAAACTAGATAACTTTGGCAAAATGTTATTAGTTTTCTTTAAAAATATGCCTATGAATTATTTTTAGAGGAATATTTCCTTGAGACAGATGGGACAATGCATGTATTATTAAAGTTCTATTCGTGTCTTTTATGTTTCTTCCACTTGAAAAATGAATAAAATGTATTTTTTATTTATAGGAGTTTTTACTCATATCCTAAATTGGACTAACAATTTTTTTTCCACAAACATCTTAAGATACATAATTTTTTAAACCTAGGTCATTTGACCCTTTGGATAGAAATTGATTTTAATATGAAATGTGGGATGGTTTAGTGTTAACGTAATTTATTAAGAAACCAGTATATAGTATAAACTAATTATTTTAAGCCCTTTTCTTATTATCAATGATAATATAAAAACTAGATAACTTTGGCAAAATGTTATTAGTTTTCTTTAAAAATATGCCTATGAATTATTTTTAGAGGAATATTTCCTTGAGGCAGATGGGACAATGCATGTATTATTAATGTTCTAATTCGTGTTTTTTATGTTTCTTCCACTTGAAAAATGAAAAAAACTGTATTTTTTATTTATAGGAGTTTTTTACTCATATCCTAAATTGGACTAACAATTTTTTTTTCACGAACATCTTAAGATGCATAATTTTTTAAACCTAGGTCATTTGACCCTTTGGATAAAAATTGATTTTAATATGAAATGTGGGATGGTTTAGTGTTAACGTAATTTATTAAGAAACCAGTATATAGTATAAACTAATGATTTTAACTATCATAATTATTTTAAGCCCTTTTCTTATTATCAATGATAATATAAAAACTAGATAACTTTGGCAAAATGTTATTAGTTTTCTTTAAAAATATGCCTATGAATTATTTCTAGAGGGTTATTTCGATTTATCGACATGATTAATATGTGATTTAGATCTTTAGTCGGGTAAAATGGTAGGGAATGAAAATAGGTGACCTGTAAACCTCTATAAAATGATAAGGAAAAAAACTAGTGGCCGACTTATGCTTTGAGCCCCGCTCTCTCGGCAATAGTTTCCACGATCGTTTTGGACAAATCAACAAAAAAAGAAGCTACCATTTTTAAAAGAAAATCTTCAATGAACTGACTAGATGGCCGAATTTCTTACGAACGTCCAAAATACTTTTTTTTTCCAGATCAGAAGAATATTTATTTATAATTTAGTCAATTATTATTTGATTATTAAGTATTCAAACAGAAAAAAACGTTGAAGATAAATACATACATACATATGTATTTTTTTTTTCTCTATTGCATAGTAACCCTATGCAAGAGGAGTTTATTTGAAACATGTGCGTATTCCATGCGATTAGGCATATTATATGCATAAATGTACGCGTATGTACGCATAGAAAGTCAGATGTATTCTCAAGTCTGGTAGTTTGGAATAAATTAACAAATATTAAGGAATTTATAATCTTCATCAAAACTATACACAGAAATGAAGTACATATTATTAGAAACAATATTACAGTTTAATTAGAAAATATATATATTATTGAAATCATAAATATTTTCAACCGAAAACACGTTTTAAATGTCAGTGATGTCTGGATTGCCAACTTAGTACTTGTTTAAGTATTGATTTCTTGATTCTTCGAATGAGGAACAATGAAGTCCGTTTTTGTGGATGTTCAAATACTCGTCTTTACAACCTCTTTGAAGTGAAATCGCTATTTAATACTTTATTATCATAATAAAAAAGCGATATTTTGTTATTATCCTGATCAATAATATATGAAGAGTCCACGGAAGAAAGGGGGGATGTCATTTGGAGTGCTTTCCGAGAAAATCGAGTTTTTAGGTTTGGATCTTTAATTACTTACGTATCTTTTATCATTTTCCTTCAATTTTTTTATATGTCCTTTTCCTTTTTGTTTTGCGTGTCAAAATAATAAATTTGCCCGAAACAGACATATCACGCTCTAACTAAAAATGTTTTAGTAAAAAAAAAAAACAATTTAAACATAACAGGAAGGGGGATAGTCATGGACGCTCCCCCTTTCTTCCCTGTTGTATTGATGAAATGGTGATATTAATACACAATCCATATAACTTCTAACATGACTCTCCCCCATTCTAGGTTTTTCCGCGGGGACATTCCCCCTTTCTTCCGAGTACGTGGTTCTTTCCATCGCTTGTAATCAACCGACTGTCATTTTTTCTGACTATTTCTTTTCAATAACATATTCTACTCATCTAGACGAACAATTATATGTATATAACTAAAACTCGGAAAAAAATTGACTCTCCCCCTTTCTTCCGTGGACTCTTCATATATCTGGAAAATCCACGATTTGACTACTCCGTTGAAACGGATAAATCAGCGCGATATGCTGATATTGTAGCGTTTATTAAAACCGGAAAGTCAGCAATCATTATTGAGATACTAAGCTAAAGTCTTCTTGATTAGGCGAGGATAATTGAGGGAGAAAAGAAGGGAGAGATTTATGTGTGGGGGGGACCTTTAGATTAGATTTTACATCTAGATTTGTATTTCTCTCTCTGAATGTAAGAAACAGTTTTCAATACGTAATAGATACCATTACATACGTATATGACTATGTGTTTCATTAGATATTTCTCTAAGGCTTGAAAAACTAAAATGATATTTTCAAAGTAAATGACGCATTAGGGCGTGGTTCGTTAACAAGGAAAAAAGGCACAATCAATATCTTACCTCGGCGCATGTTCGCCTCGATATATTTCAAAAAATAAATTGTAAGTAATATAATTTCAAGGATAGAAATATGTTTTATTAAATTCTCTCCTTTCATTTGTCATATTCTTGATTTCTCCTCTTATTCCGCGAGGCAATCCGAGTGAGCTATCATTATGATAGTGCATGATCCGTTTGGCTAATTATCGGCCATATGGTTAAGAATTGTTCTAGACTTGTTGTCGGTTCCATCGAACGTTTGGAACAAACTCTCATATAATGTTGTACGATGTTCGAGTACCTTCTACACCGATCCAGAACCTTTCCTCTGACGACTAAATATAAGTAGCGCTGGACTGGAGAGGTAGTCTTTGTTCGGAAGCTCAATTCATATTTTCCCATTAAGCTCAGCGGTCTGCTTATTAAACATAGCCTTTAAAGAGCTATCTCAAACTCTACTGTTCCAGGATCTACGCCTTGACTCAGGTAACCGAGCCAATAAAATACCTTCCGTGACCAATACTGGTGTAGAGTCTAAATCTAGATCTCCTAATTCTCTTCTTAGTTCCGCCACTAAAAATTCTCCAAACCGTTTGCCTGGATTTTTCTTCTTCTTTAAACCCCATGCCTGACACCAGTTGTAACAAAAATTATCACTTTGTAACACAAAAATGACCATATGGGGTCATATGGTATATGATGACAAAATAATTATATAGGGGCGCCAGTTACTTTTTACATTTACTATGATTTTGGATATTATATTATTTATCAATTTCATATGTTTGAAACATATAAAATTAAGATCATAAACAACATTTATTAACATGTTAGATGCGGCGGCGTATTTTAGGGGTATCGGGGAAGGGGAATTGGACGGTATCGGTCCCGGGGGTCCGACTGCTGGGATGAGCCAAAGACGATATCGGGCGTCGGGATCCGATGGGAATGCTCTGACGAAAGTGTTATTTTTTTAACTGAAAAGTGAATTAAATGAGCTTCTCAAGGGCATTATCTCTTGATAAGGATTAGGCCTGGAAATAACAGGACATGCCCCTGGTGTCCGATACAGGATTTACGCCATACTTTATCGAAAATAGCAGTAAACTGCTGGAATTTTGAATTACCATCCATATTGATAATTTTTGCAATGTTAAAACAATTTTTAGGAGTCTTTTACTGCTTTAATTTTACTTACTCTATGATAAAAAAAAAATCTTTTTAAAGAAATTAATTTATATAATATAAATAAAACAAATATCAGCAAGCTTTATTTATAATTACAGACTTAGTAAGAAGTATTAAAAAAAAAAAATATTGTTTTCTTTTTCATTTTTGTGCAATAATTAATGAATGCCAATGAAAATTAAATAGAACTACATTGTATAAAATCAAACAGATAAAACTAAAGATAACCATATAGGTAGTCGTTGCAGATTATCGGACGCGGAAGGGTGATGCCATCCAGTAGTCTTGTTTCATTACTGATGGCCTTTATCGGACCCCGGAGTCCGATTCTAAAAAACAACAGAATTTCATCTCTTAGCAACTTTTGCTGCACTAAAATGCAATAATCTCATTAAAAATCGACTAAATTGAGTCTTTGAGGTGTTCGGTCTTTCGGACATTTTCATGCGATAATCGGCTGTTAAGATGGATTTCCATCTTAACGTTCGTAAGACATCGGACCCCGGGACCGATGCCGCACCTAACGTATTAAGATGGAAATACTTCTGCACACTGACATAACTAGAACTAGAATTAACAAGGCGGCCAAAACTTTTTGATTGATTTTAACAACCTTTCGAATAAGTCATCTTTTTCATATCGCCTCCTCCAAACAAACTCGCATAAATATGAGTCAAGATGGCATAAATGAAAAGCAGCGATTTCCTTAAGGATAGCTTGGAATGATTAAACCAAGTTCCCTTAAAAGCTCCTATTTTTTTCTGCATCCTCTTCGTTGGCATCTAAATTTCGGACCGCAAATTCCATAAAAAAAAATCTGGTGCGTGCGCGCAACACACAACTTTCACTTAAAAACTTACTTAGATTAGAAATTAATGCGTTTTGTTAATTGCCACTTCTCAAATGCACAGAACGGCTTTAATTATGAACAATGGTCTGTCATTAAAGGCGTACTCCGCTTGCGCTCAACGAGTTTTATGAGTTGACTGAATCTTTTTTCTTTTTTTTCTCCTCTATATGTTTCCTTGATTTTTATCATATCTCATATTTAGCCATTTCTTATTTTTAGGCGTAACGAGATATCGTTGATTTCTCCATATAAACAAAAACAAAGGTACTTTATAGGTACTTACCTGATGTTAAAGAACACCTAATTTTCATTAAACACCACGAATTTGATTAAAATCGTTAAAGCCGTTTTTGAGATAATCGACAAAAAGGTAAAAATTGCTTAAAAAGTTATAAAATAAAGCGCCCGCTCCGTTTGACCAAGTTTGATGAAATTTTGGCTATCACATCTTTAGCATATACATACATCAAATACCCAGTTTGATCAAAATCGTTAAAGCCTTTTTTGAGTAAATAAAAAAAACACGTGAAAATGATACAAAATTTATCAAGTAAAGTCCCCCCTCCGGTTGATCAATTTTGATGTAATGTTGGCTATCGCATCTTTGGCATATACATACATCAAATACCCAGTTTGATCAAAATCGTTAAAACCGTTTTTGAATAAATAAAAAAAAACACTTGAAAATGATACAAAATTTATTAAGTAAAGTCCCCCCTCCGGTTGATCAATTTTGATGATATTTTTACAGTCATATCTCGAGCATATTAATACATCAAATACTCAGTTTAATCAAAATCGTTAGAGCCGTTTTTGAGAAAATCGAAAAAAACGTAAAAAGTTATTAAATAAAGTACCCCCTCCCTTTGAGCAATTTTGATGAAATTTTTGCTGTCACATCGCGGGCATATACATACACTATATACCCAATTTTTACGCACGGTTTATAGTTTTTGAGCTAGTCTGTTCATACACACACACAAACTCACACACACACACACACACACACACACACACACACACACACACACACACACACACACACACACACACACACACACACACACACAGACCATTTCGCGGGACTTGGTTAATTGGACTCAGGGGACCCAAAAACGTGTATTTCCGTTGAAAACCGGAAGTCAAAATTTTTCACGATCGCAATACTTCCACTTACTATATATTTTAATATATAGGTAAGTGAAAGTAAAAAAACCCACCATATGACTTGAGCTATATAGATATAATAGCTATAGAGCTATATAGACCTAACAAAGGCTAACTCTCCAGTCCATAGTTTCTTATATTTAGCCGTCAGGGGAAATATAAGAAATCAGACGATCTTATGAGAGTTTGTTCAAACTTTTAGTTCTTTCCAACAACGATTTAGACCTATTCTAAACCATATGTTTTGTGTTGTGTTGTTTCACGTAACAGTATTTTTACACCTCACAGTTATCAAAATTGATATTATTTTGGATCTTTATCATATTTGAACAAGAAGGATATTGAGCGAACAAAATAATGAACGCGTACTTGACCTAAGCTATTTGATTCAGTCGGCTCCGAGAGAACTGACCTAGGCAACGAAGCTCCCAAAGCCTTAGCAACAAGTGGCAACTGCCAGTGGAAAATCTCTCCATTTTATTAGAGACCTTTTCTGTTTCTTTCAGTTAAAATTATCATTATGTGCAAGGATTTATTGGTAACGAATGGTTATTTTGTATAAAAAAAAAATATAGAGATGTAAACATATGAGGATAAAAATGAACTTAATGCCATCATAAATCGAAATGGCCTTTAATCTAAATATTTCACCAATTAAAATGGTGAAGAATAAAGTTTTTAAAGAATAAAATTTATTTTTCCTGTCCCAGTCCACATGCGCATAAATACAATATTGATCTGCCTGTCACCATAACAACGAACCCCGCCCCTACCACTTCATAAAAAATAAATAAAAATTAATACAGGAAACTTCAGTTATTCAAATATTGATTTATCTCTTATATCTTGCTTGAGAATTGCCAATAGTCTTCTAAACATCCCTAAACCGAGGACAGCTAAATTGTTCCAAAATTCTTTTATCCTCAAAAATCCTGTCTTATCAGGTTTAAAATTTAAGTTGCCAAGATTTTCAAGATAAAAAATAAGCCACCACATGAACATATTCCCATGCAATTTAAGTTATTTCTCTGATAATCTTCGTTTCTGAATTTCTGCATCATAATGATATTTCACCAAATGTCAATTTTTTAGGTGCTCGTAGTAATATGCGAAGCATTCGATCATTTTTGTTGATTTTTTATCAAGATTTTGGGTAGATGAAGTGATCGAAAAATCATTGCGATTTCTTAAAGATTTTTATATGACACCCATAAGACTAAATTGATTTATTTTATTTCTGTGGTGAAATAAAAAAAAAAAAATTATGAAGGGATCAAATTGAAACTTTCTATAGCTCCTCTTTATCTATCCTTATAAAGGAAGTTTTTTGGGGTCAAAAGTTCAATAGTTTTACCATACGGAAATATTTATTGTTAAAAGTGCTAAAACTAGTTATTGACACCCTGTGGATTTAATTGAGAAATCTTCCCCATGGTTAGTTTTTTAAAAAGTCTTACTTCATAGATGACTTAGAGGACCCTTCAAACATTAGATTAATGTATATCTTGACTTGTTTGCTTATTTCTTTAAGTTTAAGTTGGGGTGTCAATAACTGTATGGTTTACCCAACTATACGATTTAT
The DNA here is from genome assembly GCA_911387785.2 of Aelia acuminata. NCBI lineage: Eukaryota > Metazoa > Arthropoda > Insecta > Hemiptera > Pentatomidae > Aelia > Aelia acuminata. Next base: position 17,196,154 of record OU426980.1, read on the forward strand.
TTTTTTTTGCTTTTTTTAGCATAAGTTGATTTTTAAACGAAATGACGAATTTCATTGGACATATGCAGTAACATCTATATCACGACTGAATAAACGTACTCAAAGTTTGCATGATTTTTTATTTGCGTGTATTCATATCTATTAAACAATGGAATCGTTGAACAAATTAAAAAAAAATCTTCCTTTTAATTTTTGAGGAGTAGTCGTCTTATAAGATATAAAAAACCAAATCTTAATTTAAATCGACTGAAAAAATAGTAAATATAGATACATGGTTGAAACAAAGCTGACATGAAATTCTAAAAGAGTTCTTGAGAATAATTTAAAAAAAAAAATTAATGTTTAAACAAAGATGTGGATGTTGCCCCTGTGTAAAAAGTGACATAAAAAAAAAGTGGCATAGTTTTTATTCTCTTTGTATATCCTTCTTTAGAAGATAATTTTTGTTTTGCTTGGTTTTTGCTGACATCAAATGTAAATATGTGATAGTTTTACTAGATTATTATTTTATGCGTTTTTAGTTTTACCATTTCTTATTTTATGGGACTGAGAGATCATAGGAAAAGGAAAAAATATTGAAGCCCTCTAAGAAGTATTTTGTTAATTTAAAATTTTCTATCATTCCATACCTATAATCAATACGTTAAGTAGTACGGTAACAACGTAATATTTTTTTTTTAAATTGGAACCATCTCCGATCTCAACTCCCCGATTCCCTTCAATTCCAAGTTCTTCGCTCCAAGTCCCCAACCCAATAATTTCCCGTCATGAGTTCGAAACGGAGTCAAACATTGCACTATTTTTCGTTATTTTTTAAAAGGAAATACACTAACCAGTTTATTAAAAAATGTAAAAATAGATGTTTGCGGCCACCTGAAAATGCATGGGGGGGTGGACTACCCCCTCCCGCTCGAATTGATTGATAAAACGTGTTAGGTCTTAGCGGAGAGAAACCTGGTGTGGAGAGCATTAAAATATTCAAAATAGCTCAAGAAGGGAAAATTAGGAAGATTTATAAGTTAAAACATGAAATGATGGCCAACTAAGAAAATTGTCCTAAAATATTTCACTGTTGAATGATATATTTGAAATATATCGAGATAGAGTACAGAAGCCCTTAGATACATCATTGATCTGTCTGTATCCATGACAACAAACTCCGCCCCTCTACGTCATAAAAGTTTATTTGTTGTACCATATAATTCCAATTATTTCTCTAGGCTAAACATCAATAATATTATAACGTGGCTCTCATGAATATATAACTTTCTTTTTAGTTAATTAACTATATTGTCGATTATTTAATAATTTAAATGAAGTACACTTACATATATTCTAAATGTAATCAAGAAGTATATCCATGCACAAGCATAATAAAACCGAAATAACTTCAACTAATATAGAAATGTTATAAGAAAAAACATTAAATATTGACTTTTTCAAATATAATAAAAAGTTTTTTGTTTCAAATCATTGAAAAAAAAAAATGAACTCTCAGTATAAATACAAATAAAATTTACAATAGCTTGCAGCAACTGTATGCACCTATTCAAATAGATAAACTTTATCTAATTTATGTTACATTACATTTTAGATATTTTTGCTAGTTTTGGAAAAGTAGCTATAATGTTTAAAATAGAAAATTTTAAATTAAATTTATTTCGTCAAATAAAGGCCTGCTAGAGTACGAGACCTTACCCTACAGTTTAAACAAAACATCGAAATTTGAAAAAATATATTTTAATCGATTTATGCTTTTTAAATATTAATAAAAATATAATAACAAATATAAGTTGAGTGTTTATCAAGAAGTATATCCATGCTCAAGCATAATAAACCGAAATAACTTCAACTAATGTAGAAATTTTATAAGAAAAAACATTAAATATTGACTTTTTTAAATATACAATAAGATTTTTTTTGTTTCAAATCATTGAAAAAAAAAAAAAGAACTCTCATCAGTAAAAATAAAAATAAAATTTACAGTAGCTTGCAGCAACTGTAAGCACCTATTCAAATAGATAAACTTTATCTAATTTATGTTACATTACATTTTAGATATTTTTGCTAGTTTTGGAAAAGTAGCTTTAATGTTTAAAATAGAAAATTTTAAATTAAATTTATTTCGTCAAATAAAGGCCTGCTAGAGTACGAGACCTTACCCTACAGTTTAAACAAAACATAGAAATTTGAAAAAATAGTTTTTAATCGATTTATGCTTTTTTTAATATTAATAAAAATGTAATAACAAGTCTAGTGTTTATTGTTGGGCATGTTATGCGAAGGAAGGTCTGAAGACGCCTTTGGTAACATCCAAGAAAAAGGAAAATTTTTTTTTGCACCACCCAATCATTTTAAATAATGAAAAGAACAAATATATTAATATATATTTTTTAAAGAGTTTTTCAAGATTAACCAGGGCTGTTAACGCAGCCATAAAAAAAAAAAAAAAAAAAAAAAAAAAAAAAAAAAAAAAAAAAAAAAAAAAAAAAAAAAAAAAAACGTCTACTACTACAGTGCAACGCTCCAGTTGCTGAAATCAGTAAAAAATAAATAATTAACTGAAAGACAGGATAGAATTTCAAAGAGACAGAATCTATCATATTCGAAAATAAATAAATAAATAAATAAATATATATATATATATATATATATATATATATACTTTTGTTACCTAAATAACTTTCTAAACACGTATAAAGTGTAATTAAAATTAATAGAATGTCGAGATCCAGCGTTGACACGTGTGTTGCTAGGTCCTTCTTACATCTTGCCTTGCTTTTTTTTTTTTTTTTTTTTTTTTTTTATAAAATGTCAACTCAAATAAGTACGGATGCCTAGATCAAATTATTGTCACTGCTTTTGTATAATCAAAATTTATTCGGATAGGAATCAATTAGAAAAAAAAATGTTGATTGCATCTCAATGAGTAAATGTCCAAAAGAGATAAAATTAGAATTTTTATATAAATTTAAATCCCGTGCGATATCGTATTTAATTAAATTTAAATAATAATAATAATAATCAAATTTTGTTTTTAAATATTCCGATAATTTATCTTGTGGAATATATCCCGATACATTATATGTTCTTGGACAAAATATTGATCCGTCTGTTTCCATGACAACAAGCCACGCCCCATTTCGTCATAACATTTAATGATTGGGCTAATAAAACATTTTCAAATATAAAAGTTTTAAATGGATGGGACGGAAGATATTAAATGTTGAGGATGTTATCAATAATTCAATCAGGTTTTATTTTATTAAAGTTAAAATTAAAAAAAAAAAGAAAAAAAAAGGAGATTATGGTTGCTCCCATTTTCTTCAGTTCGTGGTAGCCTTTGGCCTGCTCTGCAATCATCCTCCATGTTTATTTATGTCTTGCGCCTCCTTCGACCATTTGCGGACTAGCAGCTTCCATGACTCCTCCTACTTTATCGCATTTCTCCATTTACCTCTCGGTATTCCTTTTTTTTTTATTTTACACCAAAAATCATCTATCTCTTTCATTCTTCCCTAGTATATGATAAATTTCAAGAGGAAAGTATGATATACCTACATTTCAGCACATCGGGCTATGCTTCGATGTTAGCATTGTAGTCTCCTGAAACTAGTGATGTAAAACTTTCGATAATATCGATAGTTTTAAACAATCGACACTAAAATTTAGTTTTTAAAAGATAAAGTGATATCCTCTGCCTCTAAGCATCCGTGTTCTGTATAATTCATAGAAATGAAAAATAAACAAAATGTAACAGTGTAATTTTATTAATGTTTCTAACAAAAATGCATATCTATTCCATAAAAAAAATATGGTGCGATGCGCGCAACACACAACTTTCACTTACCAACTTACTCATATTAGAAATTGTCGTCTTTTTTTAATTGCCATTTCTCAAAATCACATATTTTTGCATATTCGTTTCTTATTTTTGTTTGTATTTTTCCTCTAAAGTACATTAAAAATTGCATTGTTAAATAAAGTTATTACTCGTAACAATTCGGCAATGCAAGCATAATACTCCACAGCGTCTGATTTTATAATTCTCTAAGTAGTTGTTGAAAACTTCAATTAGTTATCATGGAAACAAATAATTAACATTAAATGAACATAACGGCTTTAATTATAAACAATCGTCTGAATATTTTTTTTCTTTTTCTCCTGTATATGTTTAATTGATTTTTATCATATTTCATATTTAGCCCTTTCTTATTTTTAGACGAAACGAGAGACAGATAATTTCTTCATATAAAACAAATACAAAGGTACTTTATAGGAAAACAAAAAGGCCCCTTCCCCATTTAAGCCCCCTCAGAACATTTTAATGATGATAAAGCTTACCTGATATTAAAGAAGACTTGATTTTCTTTAAATTTGACGAATTTAATCAAAATCATTAAAGCCGTTTTTGAGATAATAAAAAAAAAAGTTATAAAATAAAGGGCCCCCCTGCGTTTGACCAATTTAGATGAAATTTTGACGGTCGCATCGTGGGCATATACATACACCAAATACCCAGTCTGATCAAAATCATTACAGCCGTTTTTGAGTAAATAAAAAAAAAAGAAAACACGTGAACATAAGACAAAGTTTATTAAATAAAGTACCCCCATCGTTTCACTAGTTTTGATGAAATTTTTGCTGTCGCATCGCGGGCATATACTCGTACATACATCAAATACTAGTGTTCGACCGAAACCAAAATTTTAGCCGAAACCGAATTTCGGCCATATACCTATTTTCGGGCCGAAACCGAAACCGAAACCGAAACTTATTTACGTGTCTATATATAATACGTATAAGTTTGTAATATGTCTAGTTTAGCAATAATATCAATAAAAGCTTATAAAATAACAGCAATTTAACTCAATTATTCATTTAATAAGTGAGCTGGTATACAAGAGTGGTAAAACAGGTATATTAGTTAAGTTATAGGATCGAATTTCGGTCCCCTCCTTCCTAGTATGGCTGGTCCCCATGCGATGTTATACCATACTATATAACTAGTACAGCTCTAAAAGTTGAAATAACAGGCTGATATTAATAAAAATTAGTAGTAGTTATTATGTATAAATAATATAGTAAATCTTTCCATAATAAAGCCGATAGAATACAAAATGACGGCCTATTGAATACGTAAAGCTTTATGTCAGAAGCTATTTAATCTACTGAGTCAGTTTTGGTCTCAAATGTTAGTGGATTTAAAATAGATTGAAAATATATAGAATAGTTTTTGGTCGAAAACGTGCTTCTTCATGGTAAAAATTGAGACAAGCTTTTGGGATGTTATTGGTGAACCGCTGTGGGAAAGGGGGCTGCCAAGGTTGAAACATTGGTTTGCATCTGATTACCATTCCATACAAGAACAAAGACCAAAACCTACTACCACCATTTGATGCAACTTTTAATGACAAGGTTACTGACAAAAATATTTTTTTAGTGAAAATACCAAAAGAATAAGAAAAATCTATGTTCTACCGATATAAAATACAAGTGTAATTAACTAAAATAACAGATACTTCCCACTATTAAATTGAAGGGTATTAAATGCCATGAAAGAGATCGAGCTTACAAGCTGAAATCGTGTAGTCTACTTCCTCCTTGGAGATATCAGACACAGGAGCTAGTTTCGGCCTGGCCGAAGATTCGGCCAATTCTTGGCCGAAACCGAAACTGCGGCCGAAACCAGGTTTTTCGGCCGAAACTGGCCGAAACCGAAACCGAAACCGAAACTTCGGTCGGTCACTATCAAATACCCAGTTTGATCAAAAACGTTAAAGCCGCTTTTGAGTAAATAAAAAAAAAAAAAACGTGAAAGTGAGACAAAGTTCCTTAAATAAAGTACCCCCTTCGTTTGACCGATTTTGATGAAATTTTCGCTGTCACATCGCGGGCATATTCACACACCAAATACCCAATTTCAGGTTCGTACGGTTCATAGTTTTTGAGCTAGTCTGTTCACACACACACACACACACACACACACACACACACACACACACACACACACACACACACACACACAGAGACCATTTCGCGAGACTTGGTAATTTGGACTCAGGGGACCCCAAAATTTGTATTTCCGTTGAAAACCGGAAGTCGTAATTATTCACGATCACAATACTTTCCCTTACTATATATTTCATATATAGGTAAGTAACCAGAAATTGAATAGTTTGCTCATACATGCCTTCCAACGTGATGGAATAATATTCAAACAAAAGAACTGATAGCCTGCCAGTCCCTTGACATGAAAATTGTTTGGTTAATGGCATAGAAATAAGATCACAGTTTTTGTAACAAAATATTTTCGACATCTATAAATCAACTACCTTAGATTTTTTTTTTCATATGCACGTTCCAAGGTATGTCTAGAAAAATGTCCTTTTTTCTTCAAAAACTCATTCGAGGATTACCTTCCGAATGTTGTCATTCAATAACTGGGAATCCTGGTTGCATTGTAACTTGAAGAGGGCTGGTATAGCTTTCCTTTAAATAGTTTTTTTTTTGACCTTTTGATAAAGTTTTTATTCTTTGCTAAGGTTACGACTAACAAGGGGACCACGTCACATTTCCCTCTCCGATTTTGATGAATTTTTTTTTTGGTAATTCTGCATCGACACGTGTCCGGCCGTTCCATTGAATGGGCCATCTGGACCGAGATTTTAAATATTTTAGGTTCAAAAATCGTTAAAATTGGCTTTCACAAAACAGTCATTGCTCCATTCTACCTGAACCAATTTTAACGAAACTTTTAGTGATTCTTCTACTTGAAAATATATTAGACACGTGTATCGGGATTTGTCGCAATTCACCCTAGTAAGGCCAGAGAATCACATCAAAGTTGAGGCTTGCGTTAGTAAATTGTGTTGATGTGATGCTCTGGCCTTACTAGGGTCAATTGTGGCAAATCCCGATACATGTGTCTAATATATTTTCAAGTAGAAAAATCCCTGAAAGTTTCATTAAAATTGGTTCAGGTAGAATGGAGCAATGACTGTTTTGTGAAAGCCAATTTTAACGATTTTTGGACCTAAAATATTGTTGCGGTCAGCGGTAGTATACAAAGCGCCTTTGGTGAACAATACGTCCGTTGTTCGGTGCCGCACTGGCTGTCGGGGAAGATCAAAGACTTTGTTCTGGATGAACCCCGAACCTTCTAGAATCTATCCAAGACTAATAAATACCGGCTCTAACAGGCCTCAGCGGAGTTGTTTGGCAACACCCGTGGTGTGGACTTCGTAGTGAACAGTGATAAGTCTATTGTGATAAGGTAGTGTGATAAGTGGTAAGCCTTATTGTGATAAGTTATTGTGGTGATAGTGTATGTCGTAGAAAAGACTCTTGTTTTAACCCGTGCGGTTAGTTATAAGTAATTAGAGTCTGCATACACAGCCTGGTTTGTATCTGATAATAAGGCAGTAATTACCCTTGTGAGTATTGATTAATAAATTATTGTCCTAGTGTTAATTGTTCATTTTATCGAACCCGAAGCCCGTAACAACTGGTGTCAGAAGCGGGGATTATTTTTAGCATTAGCGTATTTATTTAGTTTGTTTTAAATAATTTTTCTGTTTGTTATTTTAGTTAATTATTGTAATTTAGGCTATTGAAAATTTGTTTGTCTATATTGAATATTGTTTATTTTATTTAATATTTGAGTTTTATCTAATCTTTTTGGTTTCTTTTAATAATTTAGTTTATTGTTTATAGTGTTGGGAATTTCATTTGTAATTTAAATCTTAGTAACTGTGTATAGGATTAGATTTCTTTTTTTCGTTGTTAGTTATAATCAAATTATTGTTGTTAGTCTTTAAGTTTTGATTTGTTAATTTTAATTTTGATAATTGTATATAATATTTAAAATGTCAACCGGTGGCTTGAGATTGTATGATTTGAAAGTAGCAGATTTAAAAAGTGAATTAGAAGAACGCGATTTGGATACTTCTGGGAACAAGTCTATATTGCAACAAAGGCTCAGGGAAGCTTTAATTAGTAGTGGAGAAGATCCAGATCACGTTCTTTTTGAAACAGAATTTAGTAAATTGAAAAATGAGTTGTTAGAAAATCAAAATGAGTTATTTTCTACGTTATCAGAATTTTTTACTACTTTCGAAAATAAGTTAGTTGATAGTGATATTCCTAAGATTTCGGTTAAGAAGGTTCTTAGTGCTACGCAAGTTGATGAAGTGTTTCATTTCAACGAATCGAAAGGTGAAGGGGAAACTAATGATAAAGAAGAAAAAGAAGAGCCCTTCGACCTTGATCCTCAAGTGAGTGTTAAAGATGTGAAGGTCCCGCTTGGCGGATTGAGAGAGGTGGATGCTCTTGTGTGTGGATCCTCTTGTGGTGTTCATTTCGAGGAGGAGTTCATGAAACCCAAGCCTGAAAGAATAGGAAATGCAGGGTTAGCTGCTGTACAGACTGTCATGGATTCTAGTACTTTTGGGTATGCTAAACCTGACAAGGAAGATTGCGATGAAGGCGCTGAGGAAAAGCTTGTTGAAGTGGGAAGGCTTGTTCTGGTGGATTCGACAAGAGAAGTCATGGAAGTTGAGTCAACCACTGGTGTTGAAACAGGAAGGGAGGATATTGAGAACTTGAGAGATCATCTCGAGGATGGTGATAGCTCCCAAGATAAGGAAGAAGAGTTTGTTGTTTCTCGTAGGTTCCATCCAGGAAAGAAGCAATATGGATATTTGCTTGGATGGGAGGGATGCCCTTCTGAACAGAGTGGCTGGGAGCCGGCTGGAAGCTTGGAGGCTTGTCGGCGTTTGCTTGGAGCATTTGAGGAGAGTTTGGCCAGGCGGTCTTTGAATGGACAGAGGTCAGCCGTATCGAGGAGGGCCGGATACACCCTTGGATGGGAGGGATGCCCTTCTGAACAGAGTGGCTGGGAGCCGGCTGGAAGCTTGGAGGCTTGTCGGCGTCTGTATGGAGCATTTGAGGAGAGTTTGGCCAGGCGGTCTTTGAATGGACAGAGGTCAGCCGTATCGAGGAGGGCCGGTTACACCCTTGGATGGGAGGGATGCCCTTCTGAACAGAGTGGCTGGGAGCCGGCTGGAAGCTTGGAGGCTTGTCGGCGTCTGTTTGGAGCATTTGAGGAGAGTTTGGCCGAGCGGTCTTTGAATGGACAGAGGACTGCCATATCGGGGAGGGCTGGAAACGATCAAGTGACAAACTCTGGAAACTTGAGGAAAGGAACCTTGAGCTGGAAGGAACCTCAGGGAAAGGCTTGGTGTGGGTCTATGAAGCCTGATGATGCGGAACTTGAAATGTTAAACAGGAGAATTAACTGTTACTGATTCTGATGAGGATGGTGACTCCTTAGCAAAGAACTTGAAATTGGAAAGAGAAACTGACAGTGAAGTGACAGTCAGTGGCATCATTCGAGGACCTGGACGGCCTCCTCCTAAGCCAAATATTACCCATGGGACTACAGAAAGTCCAACAGCGGTAGTAGGACTCGAATCGAATGGTGATGAGAGCAAACCATCAGCTGCTCATGGTACTGTTAACGGAATCTTAGTTGAGCAGAGCATTGGTCTAGACCCTCACAACCAACAGGTGCTGGTTTCCAAAGCAAGTGTTGTAAGGATTAATCCAAGCCAGGTCCCGGACCCAACTTCTGGTGTTTGTGTAATGTCAAATGCGTTTGGCATTGTGGAGCTCGACTCTGTTGCACCGGCCAGTGTCCTTTCGTTGAAGGTGGCTTCGCCTGGTAGTTTCAAGAAACTCGCTGTGCTTCTAACACTCGGTCAGGAAACAGGAAAAGTCCTGCTAGAAGCTGAAGAGGAGAAAACACCTGAGCCTATTACACCCCATTCACGACCTGATCTGGGACAGATCAGCATTAAGGAGGGGGTAGTGTTGCGGTCAGCGGTAGTATACAAAGCGCCTTTGGTGAACAATACGTCCGTTGTTCGGTGCCGCACTGGCTGTCGGGGAAGATCAAAGACTTTGTTCTGGATGAACCCCGAACCTTCTAGAATCTATCCAAGACTAATAAATACCGGCTCTAACAGGCCTCAGCGGAGTTGTTTGGCAACACCCGTGGTGTGGACTTCGTAGTGAACAGTGATAAGTCTATTGTGATAAGGTAGTGTGATAAGTGGTAAGCCTTATTGTGATAAGTTATTGTGGTGATAGTGTATGTCGTAGAAAAGACTCTTGTTTTAACCCGTGCGGTTAGTTATAAGTAATTAGAGTCTGCATACACAGCCTGGTTTGTATCTGATAATAAGGCAGTAATTACCCTTGTGAGTATTGATTAATAAATTATTGTCCTAGTGTTAATTGTTCATTTTATCGAACCCGAAGCCCGTAACAATATTTAATTTCTCAGTCCAGATGGCCCATTCAATGGAACAGCCGGACATGTGTCGACTTATTTTCGATGCGAAATCACCAAAAAAAATCTCATCAAAACCGGAGAGGGAAATGTGACGTGGTCCCCTTGTAAGCTTGAAACTGATAAATATTATTTCAAGATATTATGGGACCCATCCTCTATTTACAGCAATGTTCAACTTATTCCCTTTATAATTATTATTATTATTATTATTATATTAATATATTATTATATTATTTTTTATATATAATTATTAAAAAAGTGCAAATGGAAACGTGTATTATAGCTCCTATCATTCCAAATGAAAAATTCTAATACCCCCCCCCCCCCCCCTGCCACCGGTCATCACCTCATAATATCGATAGTTTTACGTTCGATACTATCGAAACAATCGATAGCGAAGACTATTGATAGTTTTACATCACTATCTGAAACTAAAACTTTATCATACTCAGATAGTTATTCAACCTACCGTCCAATCCATCATAGGAATCCTCCTATCATAATCAAGATTACTTGTCAGTCCATGCAAAGAGAATATACACATTATTATGAATACCCCTTTAACCCTTAATTTGTATAACCTATCTGACATAGCATCGATATTAAGGATACATTTCCCAAAGAACCAGTTTCAACACGACCAGCTTAAATTTTTTGAACTGTATGGAGAACTTCTTTTCAATCCCTCCAGTATCATTCCTAATCCAGCAGTGTTGCTATGCCGAGCTTAAATTTAGTAAATACTCAGCGATTTCTTCTTTATCCCATGTGGCTAATTAGGCCATTGTTTCATATCAGCCTAAGTATAAATATAATTTTAAGCGCATTTAAAATATGAAAAACTTATTTTATAAAAATATTTTTTATTCGTTTGAATATTGCTATGATTTTTTTTTTAAATTGAAACTATAGTGCAATGTAAAAAATCAGTCTGTTATTAATTGACGGTATTCACTTACTGCGCGAAATATATGACAACATATAGTTCCCCCAGAAAATGAAGGCAAGATATAAAAGGTAATTCGCCTCCAAATCAGAGGAGAGCCATGTCTGAGTTGGTAACCGCAAACTGTGAAAATTACTAAACCAATCATCATCTAATTATAACTAAATCATTATTTGAATTGTTCTTGCAAGGCTTATTAATAATTAACTACCTCGCGATTTTTCGACCATTTTGAGATTATTCACAAATTCAGTAATGAACATTTTTAAAATCTACACTAATAAGTTTATCTTAAGAGCTTATTATTTTTATTTTTATTTTTTCTCGTTTTCTCATTACAGTAACCCTTTAACAAGTAACTTTATTTCTACGCGTACAATCTTACGACATAATGCGTATTTAATTACATGTATAAAATAAATTAATACACCAGTATTAATTGATTTGTTGTCATATAACATAGATATATAGAAATAGAAGAATGAAAAATTTATATCTAATGAAATATAAAGAAAGTAAAAAGAATTTTAAAATAAGAGAATTGTAAGTGTGTGTACAAGAAATGTATGATAAGGAAAATTATAAGTGTGTGTTAAAGAAAACAGAAAAACGTAGAAGAGGATGGCAAATAGAATAATTTTTGTCTCAGTTTGAAGTTTTTGAAAAAAGTGAGTAAAGTAGGTTGAGTCGTTTGTTAAATATTAAATACATATTCATACTTACTGAAACCAATATGGACATAATTCTTCACAGATATACGGTACAGGCAAAAATACCCACTTACAAAGGATTCAGAGCTTTCAATCAAAAATTTTAAGACTCATACTTAAAGCACCATGGTACGTGACCAACAATACCCTACATACTGTCTTACAAATGCAAAGTGTAGACCAACATATAAAGACACTTTACAAACGTACCCATACACATTTAAACGGTCATCTCAACCAACTGATTAGAGGCATGGCAGCAACTGTTATGCCCATTAATAGGAGATTAAAAAGGCGCTGGATGAGAGATCTCCTTCGATAAAAATCCAGATTACCTGAAACAATCAAGGGAAGATGTACTGTTGGGTGCCATCCTTCTCCATGCCTGGCATGCCCTTATTTCATTAGCAAAGCGCACATTTTCTGATTGTCGATGTTTGTTGACAGGCGCAAATTACAATATGAAGCCAAAAAAAAAATATATATATAATAATAGAATATGATAATCGTACATGGTAATGGTTAAAATAAATAGGTTTACCATACGCGAGGTTGGTTATTATCTTAAGAGCTTGTTTTTTTTGTATTTAATTTTTTAGATAATGTCCGATCTAGAAAATTCTGCTTGTTAGATTAACCACCTATTTTGAAAAATTGACTAATTTTGTTTTTTAATCAACAGGTTTTTCCAAACTGGTTTCATAAGGTTAAAATTTATAAATATTATCTAGTAATTCTCTTCTGTTTTTTTCCGCTTACCTTACCTCACCATTTGTTGTAAGAATAGGTAATAGATAATAAAGACAGAGAAGCAATCCCTGTCCAAAGAGCTTGACTCCCCCCTCCCCACTCCATTCAGCCACCTCTTTCATAATACAAAATCATACCTTCATTCTCTTTATATTTTACTTTATATCATATAACTTTATATTTAACCGAATAATCAATTTCTTACGATCTCATTAGTTTTGGAAATGAGTAAAGATTTATAGATATTTATCAAAAATTACAAATTAATATTTCAAAAGTTCTGTAAATCCTACTAAAACCCAGATGATTAAGGAGTTTATTATAAATTTCATTTAAAGGGGAAAAATGAACTAAACAGAACTATTCATTTATTAATGACACTTATTTATAAAAAAAAAATCTGGTGCGTGCGCGCAACACGCAACTTTCACTTACCACCTTACTTAGATTAGAAATTAATGCGTTTTGTTAATTGCCACTTCCCAAAGTTACACATATTCCACATTAATTTCTTACTTTTGTTTTCATTTGCTCTATAAAAAACACTAATTTCTTTTATTATTAAATAAAAGTTTTTACTTGTGATAATTCAGCAATGCAAGCATAATACTCCAAGTCCTCTGATTTTATAATTCTCTATGTACTTGTTGAAAATTTCATTTAGTTACCATGAAACAAATAATTTTCATTAAATGAACAGAACGGCTTTAATTATGAACAATGGTCTGTCATTAAAGGCGTACTACGCATGCGTGGGCTCAACGTGTTTTATGAGTTGACTGAATATTTTTTTTTCTCCTCTATATGTTTACTTGATTTTTATCATATCTCATATTTAGCCATTTCTTATTTTTAGGCGTAACGAGAGACAGTTAATTTCTCCAGATTAACAAAAACAAAGGCACTTTATAGGAAACAAAAAAACAAACAAACCAAAAAGGCCCTTACCCCATATAAACCCCCCTCAGAATATTTTAGTAATAATAAAATTTACCTCATATTAAAGGACACCTAATTTTTATTGAAGATGACGAATTTGACGAAAATCGTTAAAGCCGTTTTTGAGATAATCTAAAAAAAGGTAAAATTTGGAAAAAAAGGTTATGAAATAAAGTGCCCCCTCCGTTTGACCAATTTTGATAAAAGGTTGGCTATCACATCTTTAGTATATACATACATCAAATACCCAGTTTGAACAAAATCGTTAAAGCCGTTTTTGAGTAAATAAAAAAAAAAAAAAAAAACGTGAAAATGATACAAAATTTATTAAGTAACAAACCCCCTCTGGTTGATCAATTTTGATGAAATTTGTACAGTCATATCTCTGGCATATTAATACATCAAATACTCAGTTTAATCGAAATCGTTGGAGCTGTTTTTGAGAAAATCGAAAAAAACGTAAAAAGTTATTAAATAAAGTACCACCTCCCTTGGAGCAATTTTAATGAAATTTTTGCTGTCACATCGCGGGCTTATACACACTCTAAATACCCAATTTCAGGTTTGCACGGTTTATTGTTTTTGAGCTAGTCTGTTCACACAAACACACACACACAGACCATTTCGCGGGACTTGGTTATTTGGACTCAGGGGACCCCAAAACGTGCATTTCCGTTGAAAACTGGAAGTCGAAATTTTCACGATCGCAATACTTCCCCTTACTATATATTTCATATACAGGTAAGTGAAAGTAACAAATTCCCAAAATTAGGTATAAGAGCAGTAGCCTAAATTGTCTGTATTATTGTACAGGCGTTATATTAAAAAAAAAATCTTTGAAAAATATATTGATAAATTTAAACTTTCAGATTTCATTTACATGAGAGTCTATTATTGATTACAGTCTAACCTGTTTAAGTGGGACCTGCTTAAGTGGAATAGCTCTATAAGTGATACACAACTTATTGTCCCATAATTTTTCCCTTAAATAAACTCTTTAACTGGAAAGTTTTCACCTGTATAAGTGGAATCAATTTTTGTAGAAGTTACCTCTGTAAGTGGGACGAATTTTATATTCACCTCTATAAGTGGAATTCACATTTCTACGAAAACGTGGTGGGTTATCCTGTTCAGCCACACTATTAGAAAAAGGTGATAGAAGATGCCAATGAGAAGTTTCCAACATTTCAGCAGTATGTCCACATGGATGACAAAATTATAACAGCAGGAGTGCTGAATCATAGAGAAATCTTTGAAACGTCTAAACCGCCAGACAAAAATGAAAATTTTGACAATCCAGACCAAGAAAATTCAGAAGAGTCAGACAGGCTACCAGTCACGAAAAATGATGCACTAAATTGTTTTGAGAAGTTGTAGATGTTTTTTGAAATTAATAAAGGAGCTGGAGATTAAATTTTTAATAAATGGTAAAAAAAAAAAAAAAAAAAAAAACCTGTACCACTACAACCCATAAAGGGTCTTGGGTTCAGTACTATGTAAGGAAGAGTACTGTTTCTTGGTCAGCGGTCGTGCAAGGAGGTGATTTGACCGTGATCACGCTCAACCGCCAGGTTCTTTCCCCTTAATTTTTCAATTAAGGGTACCCACTTTATAGAGGCTGGGTTTGCCCCAGGAGGGTCTCTCGGCCCACGAGACGAACTGTGGCGAATAATAAAGATATCATAAGCCATGTCAGATTCGAACTCGGGACCATAAGCACAGCAGTCCACTGCCTTACCAGTGGGCTACCCCGCTCCTTTTTAATAAATGATATGACATAGAAAAAAAAAATTTAACTGCCTAAGTGAATTGCAGAAAAAAATAAGTGATTTCTTTCATTAATAAATTTTTACATAATTATCTTGTAATCTGCATTATTTTATTTTCATATTACAAAACATATGGATTCAAGTAATGAACCTTAAATATTTGCTAAAGTGCATATAGATGTTTTAAAATATTTAATTTTGTTTTTAAAGTTAATTTTTTTTTTTACAGATGAATTGGACGGATTACTTTTAACATGTTGAGCAGCCAAGGCATCATGCACTCGGAGAACTTGAACGCGGTGCAAGACACTATTCTGCTATGGGTAGATAAATCTCATGAATTGTATTTTTTTTTTTTTTTTTTATTAATTTATAAAGAAGTTTATATACATTAAATTACGTAAAATCTACACCTAAAATCCGTATTTATCATACAGATTTTTTTAATATTTATTTTCCTCAAACGATTTATCTTCAATCTAAAATGGGTTTTCATCATCATCATCAAAGGTTATTTAACTTACAGACAATAAACAAAACAAAAAAATATATAATTTCTTCAATAACTTTCTTAATCTAATAGCTAAAATTTAAATGACCAAAAAATAATGCCGAGCGACGTTTCTGACAAGCATCACCAGCTCGTCAAACAACGCCTGGTCAGCAACATCGCATATTGTTCTCAAGAAAAACACGAAGGCCATGCGCTGATTGCTGTGCGCTACCATTCATGACTGAACCCCAGTTGCAGGAGTAGATGTAGCAACAAAAGCAAACAGTTCGGCTTGTAAACGGAGCCCAGTACGATGACTTGCTTGTCTCATCTAAATGTGGATTTACACATCGTCGAACCACCTACCCGAACAGCCTGTTTGGGTACGTGGTTCGACGCAGTGTGCTGGCTTCTTAAGAGGGACACATAAAATACACTTATTCAGCCACGATTCCCTTATGGCTACAACATGCTAATCTTCTATAGAGAGGTTTCTTTAAGATCGGAGACGAATGCCATCAAGACTACAGGTGGACCAAAACTTTCCGAATGGTCTACTAGAAAAGAGAGAAGTCTAGAACGACAACGTACTACCTAGTTCTGCAAAACCTGCTCCAAAGAGCCAATAAGTGACACTAGAAATCTGAATAGTGGAGCTCACACTCATGGGCGGATCATCAGCTTTTTTACCTTTATGTATCTTTCCCACAACTAAAATTCTACTTGTTCGGCATATTATTTGTTCTTTAAATTGCTTCCTTACTTTAAGGAAAGTCAAATTCTATCTTTTAATGACGAAAAACTTTCTAAAGGGAGGGGCTGTAGCATTCACAGCCCCCCCCCCCCCCCCCGGATCCGCCAATGCTCACACTACAATCACAATACATTACAATAATTCACAAGATCTCTTAGTCTCCTTTACCAAGAACCTTTCAAATCTTCCTGAAGTCTCTTGCTGTCATCCAAAAGTAAGCTTGAATGTTTGTAAGAAAAGAATAAGATCGCTTGAAAATTTTGTGCATTTTAATATATAAATATTATCATAGTCTTTAAAAGAAGTTACTGAAACGCAAATTGGAAAAGCGAATCGGTTGGTAAATTACAGAGGGTATGTATAGGAGGATGTATTTCATCAAATATATTAGTTTCCCTTCTGGGAAAGGTAGACTGGTCAATATCTGTACCTGCAGTTTATTACCTTTTATAAACTATTGATTGGGACATGGTGCGTCTGCGCTGAAGAAAAGGATAGACACGCCCTAATATTGACAATTCCTGGAATCAGTACCATATTTTTACATCAGATGATACCACTCTGAAGGGAAAACACCCAAAATCCATTGCAGATTTACCTAAAGCTTTGAATTACTTTTTAAAGACTTGTAAAAAATTAATATTTAGGAAAATGCGACAGTAAAAAGTGACCAAATAAATGTCAAAATTAAAATTCACCAAAGCTTCAACGTTTATAAAGAAAATTTGTCTTCTTGTCTGCCTGCAGCTCCCCCCCCCCTTTTAATTTTAATATTTTGAATAACAAAATAAATTTCAAGAGCCAACCAATGCAACGCATTGGTTATGCCACAGGTAATGTCTGCCACTCTTCTCTCTCTCACGGGCGTCACCGCCGAGGGGGGCAGGGGGGACGCGTCCCGCCAATATTTTGGCAGGGGAGGGCCCAATGTGAAAAATGAAATAAAATTCTATTTTACGAATTTATCCGTGTTTAACCAATCAAATTTAATAAAATGTAGATATAAAATATTAGTTAATAACAGCACACTCTATTGATTATACCCAATTTCTCCATCTTTACACTTTATTTCACAAATTGGCGCCGTGTCGCTTTTTTAAAAGCATAGTCAAGCATATTGTATATTTGATGAATAATATATTTTTTATTTCAGCTTGAACTGTTTTGTTTTATGAATTCTGTTGTATCCACGGAATTGATCTCTATTTCTTTTTAAAACCAAGCAGCTTGATCCTACTTTCCGTCAACTCGATGAAGCTAATTGAAGTTGATGGGAAGCAATGAAAATTGGGATCAGGGTGGGAAGGAGACCTTGGATAAAATTCAATAAAGAAATTTTGGCCTACATCCTTTAACATTAAGCCTTAAGAACTCCGTACTTTATAACAGAAATAAATTGACAAGTTTTAAGATACTACAACTACCTTTCAAATACATCGTTGGTGGATGAATTAAATGTCCGAAAAGTTTTACTTTAGGAGTCATTATTTCAACTTTTAGCCAATCGAATTTCTACCTACACTATATATTGAGAATATTGAGCCGTCCCCCGCAATTTAAGTTTTCTGGGGTTAAATAAATATTTTATTACTATTCAATACTATTGGCAAAATTTCTAGAGGCCTGAAAACTTGGCCCTGTTTCATTAGTGAGGAAGTCAAGTTAAGTAAGCTTTTTAGTATTCATTAAGTCCATGAGAATCATTTGATATCCTTTTGAATATATTTATACAATTTTTTAGGGTTTGAATGTAGGTGTCAACTATTACAACAGAAATTTCAACTACCGCCACAATTAGCAAATAGTGTTCCATCTGGAGGTGGTTTATGGATGTCTGAGTCTGGCTGGATGACAAGGTGTCTTATTTTATGAATTTATAGCTAGTGTGCTCTATCCATGGATCATTGAGAGCAAAATTGCATTGCCAATAATCCTATTCCTGAAGGGACACGCGTCTCATCTGACTCTCCCCACTTCCCAATTCTGCAAAGAACATGGGATGCTTGCTATTAGTCTCTCTCTATCAAACTGCTACTCATTTCATCTAACCAATGAATGTGGCCATCTTTAATTGTCTAAAAGAGCACTGAAAGAGTGAAATTCATCATTGGAGAGTCGAAAATTGTGCAAACCCAACATTTAAAAACCGAAACTTCTGGCCATTACTAAAATCTATTTATCATACTTACTTTACTGGATGATCTAATTTTTCGTTCAAATATGTTCGTTTTTTTTTTGTCTCATTTGAGCTTTTTGTTTATAAAATAATTAAATTTTGGAAATTTTATTTTGTTTCCCTTGTGAATTTACTAGTTTACAAATAAAAAAAAAAATATTAACTTTTATTGCAGTCCTTATTGCCTATTAAAATCATATGAAATAAAAAATTAATGCATGTGTCAACTTTAAAACCATAAATGTCAACTTTCCATTTACATTTACATTTTGATGCGTCAATTATTGGTTCATTTTAGAAGTTTCTAAGAAACCATTTTTCATAAAAACCGTAAATGTAGACCATTGGATATTGTATTCCTAGTTTTCTAGAGGGATTGGCCTAACTAAATTCATAACAAAGATTATCCTAACATCAATATATTGGTAAACAGTGTCAATAATATATATTTGTTTTCTTAAACTGTCAACTATTGGTACAGTTACCCTAATTATTATTAATTATATCAACTAATAATAATGATAGGAGTTATTATAATGGATGCAGTGTACTTTTTTTGAGTTCATTTTATGATTAATGAATATCATACCCGTCACTCGTATTTTTGAATTATATTCAGATCGACAGGCAATTTTATAGTACCTTTAAAAAAAGTCTTCGGGTACATTAGAAAGTAGATGGATTTCTAATAATTAAAATCCATTATCATCATTAATCATGGATAACGGCTAACGTATAGCAATAGGATATATCCTTTTCATTCATCTTGGCAGTGTTGACGTCCCCATAAACAACGGTAATGTCCGCTGACATTTCATTGCCGACATCAGTCTTCGAGGTTCCCTTTTATGTAGAGAACCGGAGTTGTGAAGCTACAAACACTTCAAATTGATAGTACAAAAGGTCTTAAACCATAGAATGAACGTCAGTTACTCCATACTGTCAAACATTTTAATTCAAATTGCGATTTTATTTGAGTTAGCTTTCGGTCACTGACATTCAGATGGTCATAGAATAATAAGGAAATATAAAGAAATGTAAAGATATAATTGGCCTATAAGGAACAAAATACAGTGTATTTATTCCCTCACATGAAAATTACAATTTTTTATATTTGTTAATAAACGGCCGACAATAACGCAAACGCCTGGAAATCTAAAAATAAAAAATCTATATGGAGAACTTCTTTTCAATCCCTCCAGTATCATTCCTAATCGTTACCAGCAGTGTTGGTATGCAGAGCTTAAATTTAGTAAATACTCAACGATTTCTTCTTTATCCCATATGGCTAATTAGGCCATTGTTTCATATCAGCCTAAGTATAAATATAATTTTAAACGAATTTAAAATATTAAAAACTTATTTTTATAAAAATATTTTTTATTCGTATGAATATTTGTATGAAATTTTTAAAATTGTAACTGTAGTGCAATTTAAAATATCAGCCTTTTTTTAATTGACGGTAACCACTTAATGCGCGAACTATATGAAAACATATCGGTCCGTCTCAAAATGAAGCCAAGAAAAAACAAAATAAGACTGAAGAAGATACTGCACAACGAAATAAAAGATAATTCGCCTCATAATTAGAGGAGAGCTATTTCTGAGTTTGTAATCGCAAAATGTGAAAATTACTAAACCAATCATCATCTAATTATAACTAAATCATTATTTGAATTGTTCTTGCAAGGCTTAATAATAATTAACTACCTTGCGATTTTTCGACCATTTAGAGATTATTCACAAAATCGTTGATGAACATTTTTAAAATCTACACTAATAGGTTCATCTTGAGAGCTTATCATTTTTCGAGATATAAATCGAGCAATCATTTCTTCAAAAATCACACATCAGTTGTGAAAATATTCGTATAGTTTAACCTCTGGTTCCTTTGAAGAAGAGGTTGAGACTCGAGCCCCTTCAGTCCTCTGTCACTTCATTGAGTATTGCTAAATGGTAACATTTTACATTGTTTTAAATATATTACATTGATTGTATTAACTAGCCTATATTACTACAAGATTTAGTTGCCAGTAACGATGAAATAATTATTCTTCAGTTTATTAATTCTTTACTAGATACTTGTACTACGTGTGTCTGCTTATGTGTATATATATATATATATATATATATATATATATATATATATATATATATATATATTATAATAGGATCCTTAAGATTCAGTCAATAATCAACAACTATTGCTATAACGATGCACGTCAGGTAATATTTTTCCATTCCATATTATAAATTCCTTCCGAAACCTCAAATCCGCTTGCAATATTGAAAAACAACATATAATAGAATTAAATAAAAACGGTAAATAAATGTATGAAAAGTTTTTTACATATTTATATTACTGTTAACTTTATTGTAAGTTTACCCATATGACTCAAATACACTCCTCGACAAAATCATAGGCCACCCCATTCATTTTAAAATTTCATAAGAAATCTTCAACTTTTTATCTTTTTCATTGTATGTAAGAATCATAATAGAAGTTTGACAAATAAATATAGGCTAATAATCCAATAATTAAAAATATTTACATGAAAACAAGAAAATAAACGAAAATTGATTGCGACAAAATTATAGGCCACTTTTAAAAAGTATGCATGAGGTACTTATGAGGTTGCGTCCCATGTACGATTTAACTAATTTCTTCTCAAATGGTGAAATACAGGAAGTCATTTAAAAATTTCAATCTATCGGTAATATACAGATCAATCAACCCCGATGGAAGAATTATTAAAGTACAGTATAGAACAACGAATGACACGTGTAGACAATTATGTGGTGAGATCTAAATGGAAAATATTATTTCTTTACAACAGCATTTTGCAGAGAGATAAATATCAATGCTTGCCACAGAATGTGCATAATTTAAAAAAATAAACTGTTGCCCAAATTAATTTCCATGAATTACTTGATCTCACAACCAACGGTCACGCAAGAATAAAATAGATGATTCACATTTTTTTTTTTATATCGGTTAGAATTTATATCATTAATAGATAATACATGTAATTATAAATTGCATGCCCATTTCATCTGCGTAATGTAATGAGAGTAAAAGGAGTTACACGACAGCTTCAAAATAAAATTATGTAAACATAAATTGTGAAGCCATGGATTTATGTTAACCCATTTTCAATCTATTAAATAACAATAAAGAAATTTATTTATTTATTTTTTTTTTTTTTGTTGCCTCTACCCTGTAGGGTCATTGTCAACATCTGTATTTTATACTTTGTGATAGTACTTTGTTGGCTTCAAGTATTCCATTGTTTTTTTTTTACTGCTGTCTCATCGTCTTCAAGATTTTTCTCTAAAGATCCCAAATCCAATTTTCTCCTCAGGTTTTCAAAAACTTGTTATTTCTACCTTACATATTTTGTATGTAGGAGGTTCAAGACCTTTCAACAAGTAAGCATGCGAGAACATACAATGTCCTATCCTTAGTCGACAAAGGGCAGTTTCTTCTCTACGCGATTTTCTGTTGGAGGTGGTCCATTCACTCGGGTTCTTCTTTATGCCCTTTAGTTTGGATTCTTCTTGGTTCCATTCGACCTGCCATATTTTATGGATTTCAAGTCTTATTGTTTTCAAGAAGTCATTTAAATGAATTTTATTTATTATTGTCACCTCGATGGCTTCTGGAATTCTCGCTCGACGTTCCGCTTGATCCGCTGGTTCATTTCCAGAAATTCCGCAGTGTGACCAGCCGATCGTAAACGGGGGGGGGGCTGCAGTCTAAAGAGGGGGGGGGGGCTGCAGCCCCACAGCCCTTCATTTGGATCTGCTAATTAGCTCTTTTATCTTTATGTTCCTTTCCTACAACTAAAATTCTACTTGTTCTGCACATTATTTGTTCTTTAACTTGCTTCCAGACAATTAGGAAAGTCAAATTCTATCTTTAAATGACGAAAAATTTTCCAAAGGGAGGGGCTGCAGCCCCCACAGCCGCCCCCCTGGATCCGCCAATGGTTTCTAGTGTTGGAAACATGTATAATGCTTACCATCTATCATTATCAGTTTTGTAAAGTATTCATTTATTGTCATCCGCTAGCATAGATACTCATATATTTGTTTTCTTTTAGCCCTGATGAAGATCCACAAGTTGGATCGAAACGTTGGCTTTCGATTGGTTCCATCGATTGGCTTATTATATATATATGTATATATATATATATATATATATATATATATATATATATATATAATAGGTTATAATATTATATATATAATTCTGTTGGATTTAGAGATGTTATATGTTATTAGCCACCTTAAATCAATAACAGACGTTTCCACTTCTCCCTTGCTACTGATTTCCAGTTTGCTATATAAAGCTCTGCAACATCATCGTTGATATTATATTTTTTTTTTTTTTTTTTTTTTTTTTTGGTCTTACCAAGAAGTCTTCTTCCTAATATTGAGGTACTCATTGTCTTTAAGAATGTCCCTGATGGATTGCTTCGAACTACATTCCCCACCCATCTCCTTGCCTTATCATGTGATATGGACTGACGGCATTCTGTCAGGAAGTCACTCGCGCAACTGTTCCCTCAGATACAATAAAATTGAGCAAGGGTGTTGACCGAATATTCTCAAACCGCTGTCGCCAGTCACATAATAACTCTTCAAATGAGAATGATCATTAAGAGTAGAAATTGTAGAAATCTTTGAATGTCAGTAATTGTAAAGCGCTTTTCGTTTTCTTTATGGTGCAGTGGTAAGTAAACCCTTGCCCTAGCTTGTCAACTGCTAAACGCTTAATCATTACTTTCACCTCAACCCATTCTACCACCCGCTTTCCTTCTTCGTATTGTACTCAATACCGTTCCTAGTACATTATAGTATGTGGACAACCTACAAATTTACTGATAACTGACTAACATTCTTAGATCTACTTACTGATTACGCCATATTTCACTTAGGCATTTACACTTTGAAATTTTTGGTCATTTCTATATTTATTAAAAGATTATGGTTAATTTATTTTGCTCCAATATAGGTCCTTAGTGTAAATATATATATATATTCCTGTTTATCATTTTCAGATCATCGAAAAGTATAGCAAAACAAAATTTTCACATTTCTAGGCCTAGGGTAAACATAGTTATTGATACTCTGTACAGTGTTGACACCCCAACTTTAACTTAAAGAAATAAGTAAACAAGTCCTAATTTTATTTCAAGATATGCATGAGTCTAATGTTTGAAGGGTCTTCTAAGTCATCTATGAAGTAAGACTTTGAATCTATGAGAAAAAACTAACCATACGGAAGATTTCACAATAAAATCGATAACTACTTTTTGCACTTTTAACAATAAATATTGCCATATTGTAAAACTATTGAACTTTTGACCCAAAAAAACATCTTGAGTCTTTATAAGGATAGATAAAGAGGAGCTATAGGAAGTTTCAATTTGATCCCTTCATAAAAAGTATTTTTTTAAATTTCACCACAGAAATTTAGTCTTAAGGGTGTCAATAACTGCACGGTTTACCCTATAGCAAAACAAAATTTTCACATTTCTAGGCCTAGGGTAAACATACAGTTATTGACACTCAGTACAGTTATTGACACACCAACTTTAACATAAAGATATAAGTAAACAAGTCCTAGTCCTAATTTTTTCAAGATATACATGAATCTAATGTTTGAAGGGTCCTCTAAGTCATCTATGAAGTAAGACTTTAACAAACTAACCATACGGAAGATTTCACAATAAAATCCACAGGGTTTCAATAACTAGTTTTTGCACTTTTAACAATAAATATTGCCATATGGTAAAACTATTAAACTTTTGACCCAAAAAAAACCTCTCGAGTCTTTATAAGGATAGATAAAGAGGAATTATAGGAAGTTTCAATTTGATCCCTTTATAAAAAGTATTTTTTTAAATTTCACCACAGAAATGTAGTCTTAAGGGTGTCAATAACTGTACGGTTTACCCCACCTAATAAAATAGACATGCAATAGATGGACATTGAACAAAGGGTTGAAAAATATATAGACAGGATTAAATAACATAACAGCTCATAAGTCACTAACAGTGAGATAGCATAGGAAGAAACTAATTGTTTAACTTTTTATCATAAAAATTTAATTGATAAACTGATAAAAATACAATATTAACAAACTGATAAAAAAAAAATGTAATTTTATTGTTATGACTCTAGTGAACTTATATTGCGATGTGAAAGAAAAAAAAAATGATTATTTCTGTTACATAGGAAAGAGTTATAAACTTTTTTTTTAACCGTTACATTCATTTATTATTACGTGACAAGATGTTTTGGGGATATGAACAGCTGAGACTAGACATTCCTTACACTACTACGTTTTAATTATTAATTTTTCTTTTATTATATTTCTTAGTCTGCTTTAATAACTTATATCAGTAACTTGAGACTAATTACTTATAGATAGATATTTGGCAATATAGGACTTGGGTGGCAAGTCTTGAAGCCAAAAAAAAAAAAAAAAAAGAAGGATGTTTTGGAATATTCTAGGCCTTTCTGGGATGTACCTTTTCGGACTAAATATAACAAAAGATGGACTAGGGCCTCACTTTCACAAAGTCTTGAACGTCGAAGCAAAAGGTTACTTTTGTACTTTTTAGTCACTGTTCCGTCACATACTTATAGTTACTCTTTGTAACGTCGCTACTAATTAGAGCTTTTATTGTTTGTTTGACGCTGTGAATTATAATTTTACGTCATTAAAAATTATTTAAATCCATATTTAGTGATGCAATATTGACGAGGTACTAAAAAAAATGAACGGTTATAGATCATATGATTTATACCATCTATATAATATAGAATAATACAATCACATATGTTCTGGTACTTATCATTTCAAGAACTTACAGTGTGCATAAAGTAGTTAAAGAAACAAATAAACCTGGTACAGAACAATTACTCTTATTTTTCATAAAGCGATACATAAATACATAAAATTTCTTCACACGAGTAATTAAAGCATAAAGGTACCAATGAAATATTACCAACACAACTCAATGACAGCAGTGTCATTTAGTAAAATTACTTAAGAGTATTTCAATTTCTTTAAAAATAAAGCGAGCCAACATCTATTTACATCTTTTTCTTGCATGTATTGGTAAAGAAGTATCGATGCTTTCCATATATTGGTTAAAAAGTATCGATACTTCGAGGTATAGAAAGTATCAAAAGTCTTTAAAATTCTCTGAGAATCTCTTCGAATCGTTAGATGTAAAAGCTTTAATCGTGGTAATTTTGTCTTCTAGTTTAGTTCATCTCATAGGATTACTTCTCTGCTGCATAAACATCAACAAATGATCAATGAAACTAAAAAAAAATTGCGTAATTTGTAATAAATCGATATCATGATCATCATCTGAACACGTAATCGATATCATTTTCATAATAAGCACCCTAAGTAACCTAGAATATGACGGCAAACGTACATTCTAAAAAAATTTACAAAACTCATATTTTTTATACAGAAGTTTAGGAATCCTGGAATCTTATTATTCCAATTTTTCAAGCTGTGTGTCACGTGTTGGTACTCTGTCAGCTACGGTCATTTCAGGAAAAAACCTTACGAAAATTTCTTTTTGTCAAGTATGTTTGTCGGTACACCTTATAAAAAAATTGTAACGTTAGATTTAGCGACATGAATAATATAAACCGTTAATAGATTTCCTAAAAATTCTAGTCTCTTAATAATAACAATCTCTTCATGACAATGTAAATTGTATCATAATTGAGTAGCAAAACATTTATTTTGTAGTAAAAAAAATTTCAAGATAAACTGTTCCATAATTCAAAAGATTTATCAAAGTTATAAAATCCTTTGGAATCGCCTTCAAACCTATTATGACCAAAACTAGAACCAAAAGATACAATACTTAATCGTTTCTATGCATTTTTTAGTATTTAAAGAAATTTCACGGCAACAATAGGCCTAATTGCGTGAAATTTACCCTTTAAATATCATTGAGGGGATATTGTGAGGACGAAATTGGCGTATTGAATTGGTGAGAGGGAGATAGCTTACGAAACGTTTTAAGTGCAATTTACCCTTAGAAATGTCAAGAGGCCTTCAAACGTTGTCGTGGTAGAAATTTGAATGATTAATACTTAATTAGATTTCTAATTATACTTTTTATTATTCTATATAAATTAAGACGTTTTAATATCGAAAATATGTCACTCATGGAAATACTGTGTATATATTTTGAAAAATTACCCAGAATCATATGACTTACTATATAGGATTTAGGATATAGATTTATTATTAAAGATAGACATTATATCTAATAGTTAACTGATAAATCATATTTCTGAGAGCTTTTCGTATTACCTTTACTATCGTTCTAAGAATTAATATTAAAAAGTATCAGCATCATTTCATGAATTGAATACTGATGTGTAATGAAACACAAAATATAGTACCACGGTTTTTAAGGTAAATGTACCAGTAATAGACACTTGAAGAAACATTTTCAGCATTTTTGCTAACTACTCCAATTGTATCCATTGTGGATTTCCGAAAATTATTTTAGGTGATAGCAACTTTACTCTCCTCTTGAATTCAGTGTATCACATGACAATATTATATCGCTTTTTATTAATATATTTAATAATTCTAATACCTGAATTTGCATCAGTAATAGACACTTAAAATTTTCAAAAATCTAGTATTAGACACATCTTTGTACTAGTAATAGACATTGTGGGTTTTACTGGGAAAAAAAGCATTACAATGAAAAAATTTTATAAATTTTATTTCTAAACAATACATATGTATAGTACGTAAAATATAAAAAATTGATAGAATGAAAAAAAATATATTTTAATAAAACAATAAAAACCAAAACAAACTTAGTAAGTAACATACTTAGGTATTGTTAGTCGAGAGAGAAAAATCAAAAGACAAAATTTGGAAGTTCACTTGCCATAGTGACTATGGGTGGATTTAGCACCGAGTTTGGGGGGGGGGGTGGTATAAGCACTTTTGTTTTCGGATTTTTTATGAGATTATTTCCTTTTATAAAGTATGACTGCGATCTGAGCAACCAAAAAGTATTAATTTTGGGGTTTAGTTGCTATGTAATATCATTATTCCTTTAAAAGTACAAAAAAAAAATGTAAAGGGCGATTCATGGCTCCTGTGCCCTCCCCCTTGGTTCTAGAAATGGATAATGAGCAACTGCTACTAAATCGAAGTTAATTATAACTACACCAGTTTCATTCTCTGACAGAAATACCTTCTGCGCATTTTAGTAGCAACATTAATATTAAAAATTAAAAAACATAAAAAAATAAATAAATTAAAAAGAGATAGCTGATAAATTAGAGCTATGTAAGTATAAATTTCACGCTCAACAAAATGAAAGGATCTCTGCGGTCATATAAGGCCGAAACTCGAACGAAAAATATAAAACTCGAAACCGTTCTGTGGTTTTGGAAATAATTCAAAATAATATCACTGAAATTGTAAATGTATATCCCGTTGTTTCGATTAGCACAATTCGCATAAAAGAAAAATACATATCATTCCAAAGAGGCTGAACACCTCGTTATTGAGGACCTATAAAAGATCAGCCTAGATTCCTGGCCCCGTTGTCGACTACAAACCAATAAAACAATGGGCACAATGATGACAATAGACAAAGCT
This sequence comes from Aelia acuminata, assembly GCA_911387785.2. Lineage (NCBI taxonomy): Eukaryota > Metazoa > Arthropoda > Insecta > Hemiptera > Pentatomidae > Aelia > Aelia acuminata. Next base: position 17,224,724 of record OU426980.1, read on the forward strand.
CGTCATCCGGGAGCTCGCTCGGCTTCTTCCGATGATCCTTTTAAGAAATGTCTGCGTTTCTTGTGGCAGCTGTCTAGAGGTCAGGATATGGAAGATGAGGAAAGGGCCTGGGTGGGTAGGGGTAGAGGTCGATTTATATATTGTTTATAATAGGTTAAATTATCAGGATTGTCAGTTTGAAAAAAAAAATTATTTTCGAAAGCCAACGTTTCGATCCAACTTGTGGATCTTCATTAGGGCTAAAAGAAAACAAATATATGAGTATGCTAGAGGATGACAATAAATGAATATTTTACAGAACTGATAATAATATAAAAGATGGTAAGCATTATACATGAATATTTAAATAAGTAGCTGGTTAGACAGATAAAATAGAATCTGATATTTACCTTCTGAGTCAAGGTAGATACAAAGACTGAAGGTAAAATAAGGTAAGAGTTTGCCGACTTCAAAGATTTATGACAGGGAAACCCAATGCTTTGAAGTGATAGGCTACATGACAACTGAGTGAAAATAAAACATTAAAAACTAACAAAATAGATGGTACGGAGCCGAACACTGGACTGCCCTTGATAAACACATTAAAAGGCTCACTACTGCGGAAATGAGGTTCCTTAGAAGAGTAGTGGGGAAAACAAGAAGGGATTGTGTCCGAAATGAAATTGTACGAGAAGAGCTCAAGCTACCATCCATGAAGTTAAGGATTGAGGAGCGGCAACTAAAGTGGTTTGGGCACATATGCAGAATGCCAGAAGAAAGGAAAGTCAAATGGTACATGGAGATGAGGCCAGAAGGAAGCAGACCAGTTGGCAGGCCACGAATCACATTCAGTGAATATATAGAAAAGATAGGCAAAGATCGGGGGATGTCAATGGCCCAGATGAAGCGAATGGCTATGGACAGAGACGGTTGGAAGAAGTGGGCTGAGGCAAAGCGAGCTCTACGCTGAAAGGCACATAAGAGCTAGTGAAAGAAGAAGAAGAAGAAAATAGATGGTACTGTATACAAATTGTTATGTCTGGACTCAATAATAACACAAAATTGAGATAATACATACGGTAACAATGCATAAAAAAATGAAGAACATACAGAAGGAAGTTATACAATACTAAAGATAATAATAATATAGACGTACATCGATAATTGCGGATACCTATCAAATGAAAACTAGGATTTGAGGATGCAGAAGATGTTAGAATAAGTGGATGAAATTATCTCTTTATCTGTTTTATGATTTACAGGGTTATTTTTTTCCAGATGGATGAAAATGGATTCTGAGAGGAGTCGTTTATCGTGGTTTGGTACAGTAGCTAATATGGAGGGGTTCTCAAAGACAAAGGAATGGTTGTGGGCAATGGCATGTTCTGCTAATTTTGACGTAGATGTTCTGCTAATAATTTTTGGTTTCACCGACATAGCAACTGTTGCAATTAAGCGTGGAGCACTGGATACGATAAACTACATTACACTTGTCTAGGAGTGGTACTGGGTCTTTGAGTTTGGTATACAGATTTTTTAATTTGTTGTTTTTTTTTAATACTAAGCGTATGTGTGGGAAACTGTATGAAAGGGAATTTTTAATTTAGTTGGAGAGAATGGGGATATATGGGATAGATCATCTAGCATAGATACTCATATATTTGTTTTCTTTTAGCCCTGACGAAGATCCACAAGTTGGATCGAAACGTTGGCTTTCGAAAATAAAATTTTTTTCAAACTGAAAATCCTGATCATTTAACCTGTCGTTAAAGATTAACAGTTGACTATCTCTCACCTCTATATTGTTTATAGTTTATTTTTTAACTCCGATGATAAGTAGCAAATTGATACCATTAGAAATATCAAGAACTTGTCAAGTTACAAGGATTCTCACGTTGGCACGCAGAAACAGACAACAATCTGGATGAATACCTTGCGTGTCGCTTGAACGTTCCGTACTCTATTGCTTGGAGCCGTGTGGCCGACATGCCTTCCATTGATCTACTGGCGGTTGAGCGTAACAGCATTGACCTTACAAGACGGGAAGCAAAAGAACGGAGACTCGGTTCGGTACTCTCGTTATCTTTCGCCATACTTATACCGTTATACTGAAGGTTGAAGGAGAGATAATTTAACCTGTTTACCAAAAAAAAAATATATTAGAACATTTTCAATATCATTTTACACAGTTAATTATCAATGATAATTAATTAACATAAAACCAAGGATGAAAATAAAATAATGTAAATTTGCCAAAAAAAAAAAAAAAAAAAAAAAATATGATGTAAGAGATCCAGGAACATAGTTGAGAACTTCATATTTCCTTATAAATAGAATGAAGCCAACACATAATAATATAATGTAAGAATAACTCAATATTTAAATTAATTTGTATACGACAATATTGTTGGGATTTTCAATAATGTATGGAGACGGAAACGTTTTATCTATCATTTTTTTAATTTGAATTTTTGATTCTTTTTTTCTTAATTTCGTTTCATCCAACAATCCTTGAATCATATCAGTTGTTTTTAATTCGGGAAGTAAGCATCTAATTTTCTTTAAAATATTTAATTTTTATTTATTTCATGCTATCATATTGTGACTTTTCGGATCTTATTGTTCTTAATGTTAACATTGTTATAAAAATATAAAAAGTACACATAAATGCATATAAAAAAAAATAACTTTTTATTCTACAATAGAAATCATATAATATATTCTACATACGAGTATCTTATAGAAAGTTGTTATATTATTTTGACGAATAGCCAATTATCGTCCAATTTAAATAAATAACTGATACATAGCCTAAAATTTCTGTATGTAACATTATAGAAAATCTTTTATCTTCTTATTCTTTATTGAATTTCTATTGCTTTTCAAAAAAAAAAAAAAAAAAAAAAAAAAAAAAAAAAAAAAATTAGTATCTTCCACTAGCATGCTATGGGCAAGTCTTATTCTCCCCCTCCCTCGATCCCTTATACCACTCATACATTCCCCTTTCATATTTTTTAATTGTTTATTTTTATTTTTTTTCGTTAAAATTTTTATGGTTATGTTATGTAAGCTTGGTTATGTGTTTCACTTTAGTGAGAAAAAGTGGTTTGTTCTAGGATTTTATTTATATTTTAATTATCCTGAATATCTCTGCGTAATGTGATCCTAACCTTAGGCATTAGGCATGTACAATTGACATGAATTAGTTTTATTACAAAATTTGAAAATCAAAGTCTTTAAATGCAGGGGCTCTATTCCAAACTGAGCAACGCCCCAAGTATTGTGTACATAACTGATGGACCTATAAGGCATGATCGTGAACATTCTACAAAGAAATAATTGGAATGGGTGGCGGTCAAAAAATCCTGTGACAAACAATTCTGTGTCTTCTTCAGTGTTAGATGAACAAAGAAATGTATACACCCGTAAATAGAATTATGTGAATTTCTAAATAATTATTGAAAAAAGTTAATACAAATAAAGAAATAGAAAGAAGCGATGATGTTAATTCAATCAATAATAATATTGATAATATAATAATAAAATAAGGCAAAAATGCCTTGAGATAGGGGATATTGTTTAAATACGGTAATTGATGAGTTAATATGACGCCGAATAGGAAAATAAACCGCGATAAACGTGAAAAAATAGTAACGCTAACTAAGAGAAACAGGCGAAAGATGAAAGAAAGTGGCAGGGTAGGATAAAGTTAAGGGAGGGGGTTAATGATGTCTTATGCCTTCATTGTTGGATTAATAACTGTTAATTCCTTAATTGCATCATTACGGGAGATAATAACCTGGCAGTTAAAGTAAGCTGTATATCCTAGCATTATTAGACCAGTAGTGACATATGGAAGTGAAACATGGGTTCTTACTAGGAAATCTGAACAAATGCTCAATGTGTGGGAGCGGAAAATCCTTAGAAAGATTTTTGGTCCCTTGAAGGAGGGAGATCAGTGGAGGCAAAGAAACAATCGGGAGCTCCGTGATTTATACAAGACCCCAGATATTGTCACCTGCATCAAGAAGAGTAGAATTAGGTGGTTGGGGCATGTACAGAGAATGGAAGAGCAGCGAATCCCAAAGAAGCTTCTGGAGGGGCACCCAGGGGGAGGACGAAGAAGAGGGCGTCCTAGATTGCGGTGGCTCGATGACGTGGAGGATGACCTGAGGACACTTGGAGTTCGAAGGTGGAGAAGAGCAGCTCTGGACAGGGAGGAATGGCGGAACATTGTGGAGTAGGCCAGGGTTCTTCAAGGACTGTAGAGCCAGAATAAAAATAGAAGAAGAATAAAAATAACAATGTTGACAAAAATAACAAATATTAAACTATAAATACAGTAGTAGGACTGACAAATATGGCATACCCCATCTTTATATAAGACAAGTAAGTGGGATAAATAAAGTGGGATTGTAAACCTCATCAAGTCCGGCATGTATGATAGCTCCATGATAGCCATTGTTCGTGTTCTGTTTCATATGTTCATAATTTATATTTATTAATAAATAAAATAAAATTGACATGTATAAATAAATAATAAATGCATTATGAGAAACGAATAAAAAATTGGTTATTATTAAGTAACTTGTAATACCTACATTAATTTTATGTACGTTCTACTTATATCAAAAAAGTATTTTTTGAAGCTTAGTATAATGCTAAATCATCCTATGAGGGATATGAACATATAATTAAGAGTAAATAGAATTTTAATACAATTGTTTATATTTCTAACTTCTTAATAAACTCCAATATAGTGAGTAACCTTGCGCTCTCCAGAGGCTTGTCCGAACTATTTGAATAAAAGAAATTGATTTTCTTTTTTTCTCTCTCTCTTTTCATTATTACGAAGGAAGTAATGGCATTGCAACCATAGATGATTGAATCAAGTATGAAATCACGATAATAAAAATGTTCAAGACTGCGTCTTCACGGCCACTGTTCCAAAAACGGTACGTATAAAATGTCCTAACTTATCCATTTTTATCGTAAAAATCACCAAATTTTAATTTTTCAAAAAATAACAATAAATATAGTTGGGAAAGTAAACTTGGTAGAATGAAAAAAATATGGACAATCAGTATTCTTACCAATAATTGTAACTGAAAAAAAAATCCTGTTAAAAAGAAAAATCTTATGGGATTCACTTTCTAAAGTGAAAAAATAAATGTATTCCGGAGAGATTTATGCAGGAAACATCATTACAGATAATAGCCTACTTTAAATTGCTGTGGAATAGGAAAGGATTATAAAATGTTCACAGACTTCGTTTAATTTGTATATAAAAATAGTTACACTCCTCCACTAAAATGGAAGGAGAAAGAGAAATGCTTTATTTCAATAATAAGCAATGCTGCCCAAATACATTGGGTTGCTATATTACAGAGCGTACCAATCAATATACATGCATACTTATAACTAAAATACATTGTTACATTTTATTATATAATTATAATATCATAATAATTTTTTCCCCTCTATAGCTTTTACAATTATGTTTTTTCTTTGTTATATTTTTTTTCCCCATTTACTCTATTTTATTTTATTTTTCTTCTTTCTTATTTCTCATAATCTTACTCCTTTTCTCTTCCTTCCCTCTCTTAACGCTCACATTACAAATAGGCACACATTCAGAGCTGCTAGAGAAAAACCCAACAAAAAGAGATATACCAATAAAAAACCTTATATCTAATAAATAAATAATTATCCTAATAAATAGATAAATAAATATATAAATACAAATATAGAGTTGTATGGAAGATGACTACGTATAATCCATTTCCATACAAATGGTGGTGGATAATTCCCAGGGAGTCCAGGATTATATTTTCGCCCAACACCGGGACCTCTCCCATTTCGACAACCATACAGTTATTGGCACTATGTACAGTTAAGAAGAATAAAGAAATAGGTAAACAAGTCCTAATTTTATAACAAGATATACATGAGTCTTATGTTCGAAGGGTCCTCTAAGACATCTTTGAAGTTAGACTTTAACAAACTAACCATAGGGGAGATTTCATAATTAAATCCACAGGGTACCAATAACTAGATTTGGCACTTTTAGCAATAAATATTGCCATATTGTAAAAATATTGAACATTTGACCCAAAAAAACCTCTTGAGTCTTTATGAGGATAGATAGAGAGGAGCTTTAGGAAGTTTCTATTTGATCCCTCTAAAAAAAGGTTTTTTTTTAAATTTAACCACAGAAATGTAGTCTTAAGGGTGCCAATAACTGTACGGTTTACCCAGGCGCGGTTCCAGAAAAAAATTTCGGGGGGGGATTGGTCGGTATGAAAAAAAAAAAACAGCGTGAAAATAGCACACTTTATTTGGTTATGCTTATACATTAGGTTCATATACAAAATTCTGTATAAAAAATTCTAGTCAAAATTAAACTAAACTTCCCTAGAAAACTCCTAAAAGTTAGATGCGTAATTAATTTTTTTAATTCATTCCACTAATTTATTTTCGTCGAAATTTCGGGGGGGGGGGGATTGATCCCCCATATCCCCCCCCTGGGACCTCCACTGGGTTTACCCTACCTGTACTAAAACTTTAACTTAAAACTTTCAATCCATCCAAAATAAAAAATAAAACTCGGGCAAAAATGGTTCCAACGGAACTACAAGCAAACTTCGAAAAAAAAAAAAAAAATTATCGAACATCAGGTTTTGGACCAATATTAGTTACTGAAATAACACAATTAAAAATAAAAATAAATCTTAACGCATTCTCTTCCGGACAAAAAAAACATACAGAAAAATTAAGCTCATTTCCTTTTCTTTTTTCACTTTTGACCTTACATTTGTGTGAAAAACTTCAGTTTGTTTAAGTTCTCGCGTAAAGGAGAACCAGCCAGGATCTTCTCTTGCGAGTTAGGAAAAAAAATGTCATCAGATTATAATTTTTCCAAAACCATTGCTGTGGAGTAGGAAAGGATTATAAAATGCAAAAGAAAAATAAATCTTAACGCATTCTCTTCCGAACAAAACATAGGGGAGAGTGGGGTTGGTTGGCATATGGGGGCAGGTTGGCCATTGGCTTATAGTTTTCTTCACACCTGTTGTGAAGGCCCCACCATTGTACCATGTGACCCGTTCGACCTCGGGAATCTTGTCCTGAGTTTTGAACCCGATGCTAACAGTGTAGAGAAGAGTGTGCTTCATTGATTGATTTTACAACATGTAAGTAAATTTTTAAATGTTTAGTAAATTTGGTTTAAAGGAATGACAAAACATTTGACTCCGATTCTGTTCACATAGCCCCAAACTCCTTTGAAAACCTAACCGTTCGACTTACCAGTTTCTTGTTTGATCGTTCTCCCCTGTCCTGGCAGTCATCTTTCATATTATCTCTCCTGTGGGGTTAGTTGGCTCTCTTCAACTGGGCTTTGTTGGAGCAGTAGCAATTCACAAAAGCAAGGTAAACATAAACAAAGGTGAAACTACCAATTGTCTTTAGTTCCAGCAAGGAGGATGAAAGCAATTTATCTTATGCAGAAAGTGACGACGGTCTAAACTTCTGTCTTCTTCTATTGTCATTCTATTTTCCCTTAAAAGCTGGTTAAAACCGATTCAAAATTATTATACCATTATAGTGCAGCTTTTAATAACAATAATATGTGCCATGCAGTACTTGAATGAGATGGTTAAACAACCCTATCTTCTAGGCCAACCTGCCCCACATAGGGGGTTAATTGGCATACTCTGGATTGACGAATTCTTCAATTTTCTATAATCTTAGTATTAAATGTTATGTGGTGAAAAAAATACTTGAAGTGCTCTAATACTTGGAGTTTACAGTGGTGTCAGCCCCATTGGGGTTACATTAACAGGAACGACTCTACAATCAAAAAAGTGAAAATTGTTGCCAACCAATCCGGCTCTCCCCTTCAGAAAAATTAAACCCATTTTCTTTTTTTTTTCACTTTTGACCTTAAATTTGTGTGAAAAACAAAAAAGGAGAAGAACCAGCTAAGATCCTCTCTTTGCGAGTTAGGAAAAAAAAAAAATCATCCGATCATAACTTTTCTAAAACCATTGAAATCTCTCATCTGTGGAGACTTAGAAGGAGGAGGAACTCTCAGGCTCGAAATTCCGGCGAGGCGAAAGGGGGAAAGCCTTGGCGAACCTTGGGCCAATGGGAGGCACCCTAGAACCGTAGTGACCCAGTAAGTAAGGGAGGTAAAAGATAAGAAGAGTGAAAGAAGTGGATGAGGAGGGGATAGGGAGGAAAGATAACGGTAAGGAGGGGAGGCAGACAGACAGTTGAGGATCCCAGAAGCTTGTTCAATGTTGGCCTGAGTTGGTCCACTCTTCGCTCTCTTCAAATCTCAACGCCTTTCTTCCTCCTACAACTTGTATGGAACTTAGCTAACCTCAGGTTGTTGTCCGACATCCATTCTTCTTAATCTTCTTCCTTGTGGATTAGCCTTCTCCCTCAGGTGTCTTGCCAGGACAACCACGGTGTTGCACCCTCTTAAAAGGTACGGTATATTTCAAGTTTTTTTTTTTTTCGGAAAAAATAAATTCCAAAAATATTTAAAATATTAATAAATTAAAATTCTCAGAATAAAATTAAAAAATAAAACTAAATACAAAAAAGAATACTTTTCTCATTGATTTAAATAATCTTAATAAATCCGCCATTTTCGTCATAGAAAACAATATAATACTAAATCTCCTTAGTGTAAAACTGTAATTTTCCGAATTTTACAAATACTCCAATCTGCTAGGAATCCAAAATCCAAAAAATCTTTCTCATTACAAATATGTTTTTAAACGATTTTGATTTATAAATTTTTTTTATATCATGTGTGAAAAGAAAGCTGGCGTTATAGCAATAACTGTTCCAGCGTTTCCAAAGAAAATTGCTTCTAATTGCAAGTGCTATACTTATACTTGGTACTTTAATAACTTTGCGGCTCTGATTAAAGCCCTGAGAACAGAGTCGCAAGCCTTCTTTTTTTATTTTTGTTGCATGAGATATATTTTATTACTCTTGACAATATACTTTTAATATAAATCATTATTGAAAACTTTTTTGAAGTACCATTCTCACACAGCGTACTTGATATAATATTCTCAGAATTGATATATTATTTTAATTTAATATGAATTATCAATTCCAATTCTTTTTATTTTATTTTTTTTTTTTTTACAAAAACTTTTACAAGGAGATAATTCTGAACAACGGGGGAATTTATGAAATCATAGATCCGTCATAAATATCGAGACACTGAATGAACCTGATTTGGCCAGTGTAGGAGGATCATGTCGAAAACCGAAAATTTTCTAGGTATTCGGGAAACTCGTCTATACTACAAGGTGTTCACAAGATTTCGATATGAAAAGAAAATTTTCTGTGTAGTATTCTAATATCTTTAATTTACTAACATCGTTGGTCAGTATGTAGAAAATATTCCATTAATGCTTATAGCTTGAGAAATAAATTAAAAAAAAAAAAAAAAAAGTATTATAACAAATTTATAACATTTAAAAATGAAAATACAATCAATATTAATAACCAGAGATCGAAAAATATAAGAAAATTGGTATGTCGATACGTTAAAAGCACTTTAATGAAACTATCTAACGGAATTAAATTTTCATTTTAAAAAGTGTTGTTAAATGGTAAGTTACCACATATATTACTAATTCAAGGCGGACATAAGTATATGGTATAATGGATTTTTAGGTAACATGTTTTTTTTTTCCTTTGCTAAAAATTTTTAAAAATATGTTTTAAAATTAAATTCGAACAAGCTATTGAGCCGAATATAACATTTTCTTAGTATGTTGAATAACATATTGAAAAATATTTCATAGAAAAAACTTTTTAACTTTTATAAAATATATTGATGCGTATACATGCATATCTGTTTTATTATGATTTCTTCTTACAGAGATATTCAAAAGTTTTCATAAAGTAAATACCTTGTTCTAAACATTAGTAAAGATATCTATCAAGTAGATATTCTCATACTCTTCGCTTTGATTAATGCGGTTATAAATCGAAAATTAACGAATTACCACACAAAATTAATACATTAAAACTCTAACTGAGGCCGTGTTGAGAAACTAAGGATAAATTTGCTCGGTACAAATTTTTATTTACTACCTTTTTTACTATTACTTTTATTTTTTACTATTATTAATTTTTACTTAGCAAAAATTAAATTATCAGTCAACATCGTTTTACTCATTTATGATATTTTAAACACAAATATTAAGTAGTGCTATTAAATAAGTATTACACAATATATTTAATGTTATTTAAAATAAAGTAAAATTAAGATACAGTAACACTGGGCAAAGACGGTTTCTGAGGAGTGCTGAACTTTAGGGTCAATAAAAGTCGATAAAATCTCAAATCAATAAAACCCGAAATTATAACATTAAGATTGAAATTTTAAAATAAAAATGAAATATAAAAATGAGAAATATAAAATAAATGAAATTATAGAGGATCTAATAAACCATATAGAGAGCCGACATTTTTCCATATGCTCAGTTACAAAAAAAAACAAACTCAAAGCAGTTAAAGTTGTGCTAAAATCGCTTATTTTAGTCAAATATGTATTTTGGAACTATCATCCGAATTTCTGTATTATACGTATCTTGTCTTAGTTAACCTAATCATTGAAAGAAATTCATGCAAAGGAAAGATGGTATTAATAAATCTTATTTAGGGTAAACCGTACAGTTATTGACACCCTTAAGACTAAATTTCTGTGGTGAAATTAAAAAAAATACTTTTTATGAAGGGATCTAATTGAAACTTTCTATAGCTCCTCTTTAATTATCCATATAAAGACTCAAGAGGTTTTTTTGGGTCGAAAGTTCAATAGTTTTACCATATGGCAATATTTATTGTTAAAAGTGCAAAAACTAGTTATTTACAGCCTGTGGATTCAATTGTGAAATCTTCCCTATGGTTAGTTCGTTAAAGTCTTAAATCATAGATGACTTAGAGGACCCTTCAAACATTAGATTCATGTATATCTTGAAAAAATTAGGACTTGTTTACTTATTTCTTTAAGTAAAAGTTCGGGTGTCAATAACTGTATGGTTTACCCTATATATATATATATATATATATATATATATATTTTTTTTTTTTTTTTAAGAAATCATATTTTATTCTGAACTAGCTAAACCCGGCCGCGCTTGGCTGTGGTCTAGTCTAATATTAAATTTTAGGTAAGTAAATAAATGTATTGCGGAGATATTAATATAGAAAACATTACTATACATAATAGGCTACTTTAAATCACTGTGGAAAATGAAAGGATTATAAAATGTTCAATAACGTTTTTTAATTTTTATAAATACCGTTACACTCCTATACTAAAATAGGAGGAATTGTAAAATATTTAAGTCAGTCCATCAACCATTTTCCGAATTTTTACATAACAATCATACGTCCATTCATTATTTTATATATGATAAACGGGAGAAAAAAAAAAAAAAAAAAAAACGAAGGAAGAAAACAACCATTTCGAGTTAAAATTCATTGACAAAATCGTAAAAAAAAAAAAAAAAAAAAAATTTCTATCCTTTATAACATTTTTTCCATTGGGATATTAACCTAATATAATTATTATAATAATTAATTAAATTATAATAACATTAAATAATTAATAAGTAGATTCCAACACTATTCCATTAAACAGCAACATTGTTTTAAACTTTCAACTTAATTCATTTCTAGTTTCGAAGGTTCATACGGCCATTGCATTTTTGTATATATAAGATAATTCAGCAAAGTGTAATTTTTATGAAAAATTAAAGTACATACTTGTTGGAGGTTAAATAAAAAAGTGAAAATAGAAATTGGCCCCCAATATAACTCACCACCTCTAGCTTGAACTGGAAATTTGTGATACTTGCAAGAAAAATATATATAAATTATTAAATAAAAAATATATAGGGTAAACCATACAGTTATTGGCACTCAGTACAGTTATTGACACCCTACCTTTAACTTAAGAGAAATAAGTATGCAAGTCCTAATTTTATTTAAAAATATAAGGGAATCTAACATAAGGTTTGAAGGGTCCTCTAAGTCATCTATGAAGTAAGACTTTAACAAACTAACCATAGGGAAGATTTAACAATTAAAACCACAGGGTGTCAATGACTAGTTTTTGCACTTTTAATAATAAATATTGCCATATGGTAAAACTATTGAACTTTTGACCCAAAAAACCTCTTGAGTCTTTATAAGGATTGATAAAGAGGAGCTATAGGAAGTTTCAATTTGGTCCCTTCATGAAAAGTATTTTTTTAAATTTCACCACGAAAATGTAGTCTTAAGGGTGCTAACTGTACGGTTTACCCTATATAAAATATTAAATAAGTGTTACACTATATATTAAATGTTACCTAAAACAAGAAAAACAATCTGGTCGGTCATATAATGCTAATTAGTAGAGTACCGAACTGCTTTAATTGACACGCAATTTTCTAGACTAAAGTAAGTGATTTTGAGGTTAGAAGCCACGAAATCACAAAGTATCTACAATTTAAGAAAATCTATATTTAAGAATAAGGGATATTCGGCAGCTTTGGGGTTAAAACTGAAACTAAAAAAGTAGTAATATAAATAGGCGATTTTTCACTCAAAAAACATTAGAAGCTGTCACTAACTTACATTAATCTTATTTGTAATGTCCTAAGTGGATCAAAATTATTTCCAGCTTTGTAGGATTTAATCGAGGCAAAGTGTCTAATGTGACTGAGCATTGACAAAGGCTAACGCTTTTATTCATTGCCAAAAATTCTCTTCGTTTTGAAATTTTAACCGCAGCTAAGTAGCCATAGTCATTATCTTAGTACAGACAACAATAATATTGTTCTTTATAACCTTATTTAAATAACATAAAAATTAAAACATCCCAAAATAAAATAAAAATTTAAAAAACCTATTATCGATACTAAGTAGGTATAAAGTTCTGTTTTGCTAAAAGTTTTTTGAAAGTGGCTTACGATCGCAGAGAAATTTCCGGCAAAAACTATTACCGAATAAGTCAGGGATGTCAAAAAAGAAAAAAGAAAAAAAAACAGAGAAAGTTTTTGACGTGGATTTTTTTTTTTCGCTCGATAGCATTTGTGTCGACCAAAATTACCGTTTCTTCTTCTGAAAAGATACGCGTCACGGAGTAACCATTGTACCCCTAACTCGTTAATCTTTCAAAATTTGACAAATAAGCAAAAAGAAAATTCTATAGCCCCCCATATTCTTGGATCAGAGCGTGGAGAATCTTCGGAATTTCCGTATACATTTTAAAATGAAGAAGTATTGAATTAATCTTAAATGGCATTGGCATATTAGGCTCACATGCTATGATTCAAATCTATTAACTAATACTACAGACTACTATAAAAAACAATTTTTATCTGACGTTTTTTTTTTATATTACGCAGTAAATTTCTGATAATATTGTCATTTTCGAATTCAATCATAAATACCATTTACAGCATTTATGCTTTCTGTGATCAAATTTAACCAAAATAACATTTTAAAAACGCAGTTCAAGATTTTTTTTTTAAATCTTTTTCACGAACAAATTTTTCTTCAAGACCTTTCTTAATATCTAGTCATATCTAATGTATCTCGGGTAGGAAACGAAAATCAATTATTCTAGTTCTAGGATAATAAAATAAGGTAAACAATACAGTTATTGGCACCCTTAAGACTACATTTCTGTGGTTAAATTAAAAAAAAATATTTTTATAAAGGGATCAAATAGAAACTTCCTATAGCTCCTATTTATCTATCGCCATAAAGACTCAAGAGGTTTTTTTGGGTCAAAAGTTCAATAGTTTTACAATATTGCAATATTTATTATTAAAAGTGCAAAAACTAGTTATTGACACCCTGTGGATTTAATTGTTAAATCTTCCCTATGGTTAGTTTGTTAAAGTCTTACTTCATAGATGACTTAGAAGACCCTTCAAACGTTAGACTCATGTATATCTTGTAATAAAATTAGGACTTGTTTACCTATTTCTTTAAGTTAAAGTTGGGGTGCCAATAACTGTACTGAGTGCCAATAACTGTATGGTTTACCCTAGGTAATATCTAGAATTACTAAATAATTTAAATTTTACGTCAAGTTTTTTTTAAAATAATTAGGTCCTCCCAACGGCGAACCAACCCCTATTTCAGAAATCCTAAAACCGCTTGTACTCGTACAATTTATCCGTTACTCGAACATTATTACGATATTTTAATAAATTTTTTCAGGCAATAAAATAAAATATCACGCGGTCACTAAGAACTATTTTATATAATAGAGAGATATTTAATATTTAGAATCAATTTGAAAAGAATGAATTTTAGTCAAACAGTTGAAAACTTGGCAACAATGGTAGAGAATCATTCATTTATCATTATCTTACTAATTATTTTATTATTGTAATTTTTGGACAGATATGGTCTGCATAACTGTGTACTTATCAGTTACTCTTAACGGACCTTGTCTCAGAATAGTTTGTTTTCTTTCTATTAAAAACAGTGGGCTGTAATCCCATTCTTCCATAGTTTGGACCATTTCCTTTATATCTGAAATGATTTAATTTTTCCTCTTTTATTTAATTATTGTATCGAGACATTATATCTGTAACCAAATATATCTCCTCTATATATTTCCAGTATCGATAACTTGGTCAACTCAGGATTATAAACAGTGCCTTTTTTTCAAATAATAATAAGGCAACGCCAAACCAAATATGTTTCTTTATTTTGGTATTTTATTTTATTTTTTTTTTGTTATTTTTAAATCGACCCAAAGGAACTTAAAAAGCAAAAAAAAAAATGTCGACCAATTCCAACCTCGAAATATTCTTCTTAAAATACATTGAACATTTTTCCATTTGTAGCATGATAGATTCTATTTTTAGTTCATGAATCTCGATCACGATTTATTTATTTTTCATTCAGGAGCTTTCGATGTGTGGACAAGTCATATGCTTCTAAAACTTTGTTTAAACAAAAAATATACCTAATATGTTTCTAAGCAAGTAATGCAATATAATAATAGTTACATTGTCACAAGAAGTTATGTATACAATCAAGGGCGTACCCAGGATCAAAACTAGGGGGGGTAAGCTATGGTCGTTCAGGTTGTAACACCTTACCGCGAAAAAGGTGAATGAAACCAAAATTATGTATAATTATAGCAGTGCTTTATCAACTAAGTTATTACAATTATTTGCTTGAAAAAAAAAAATGTATTCTATTACTGCTTCCAGTCTTAAAAGCCAAAAAAATTATTGCTTCCAGCCTTCCAGGGGGGGCAGCTGCCCTCCCCCCTGCCCCCCGCTGGGTACGCCCATGTATACAATACGCCTAGTAATTTTATCCTTTCCATTGGATCATCGTCTTAAAAAAACTACATTTTTTTTGTTATATTTATATAATTTTTCAATGGTTTCACATTAATGAAAAAACGTCTACATATACACATTTATATACATATACACATTACACGTACATTTATACATATATACATTACTAGTACATAATATGCAATTGCATATTTGCATATAACTATCTTATGTATTATATTATATTATTATTATGTTTAGTTATTATATAACATATTCAATTATACACATGGCCGAAATAAAATTTAACCTCTTTCAATTATAAATTTAATCAACTTTTTATGATGTTTCCATATCATATATACAAACTGTTATAACACATTTCGTATTGTAAAATAATTGATTTATATTAATATAATTATTGACTTAAAATATTTATTACGTTTTATAAAATATTATAAACATATTTAAATATAATAAAATATTTAAAAAACAGCAGAAAGACAATTTTAACTTAGCGATTAATTGGCATCACTTGATAGCAGTGGTGGTCACCGAAAAAAATTTGGGGAAGATTGGTAGATGTAGTTATAGTTATAATAAAAAAAAAAAATAATAAAAAATTAAAGAAGAAGAAAAATGCTTAAAGCGAAAAATCAGTACACTTTTTTATTTACAAAAATAATAAGAACTTTATTAAATTTTTAAAAATAAATACAACTATATTAAACAATTAGTAAAAATTAGACATGCAAATTTATTTTAATTATCTATTCCCTTCACACCACTCTAGGTTCATTGAGAGCAATACGCGGAAGGGATAGCTACTGTCGCTGAAGTCTCTTATCATGTGATGTCACTTCTGTCAGTTAAATGAAGTTCTTACGTAAATTCAGGAATTTCAAATTCCAAGTCACTTTCGTTTAATGATTCCCTTATCGCCTTTTCCTCTTTTTTTTTCTTTTTTTTTCTTAACCACATTCATTTCCTGTGCCTTTCTTGATTCCAACAGCTACCGCCAGAGCCTCAAAAGTTATCAGTAAATCATACTGATATATATATATATATATATATAGGAAGCTGTCCCGCACCCCAAGAAAATAAGAGAAAAAAAACTACAAATTTAATAAATGGGTAATTCCACGTCGATTCAACACAGGCTTGAGCCTCACCATTTCAGATTTTCTTGAAATTTGGTATATGTGTACTACTTGTATCTACTAGAACAATTGTGAAATATTACTGAGATATGTCTACCCGTTTTTGAATTATTGGTCTCTAAAGCACTCAAAAATAGGTCCAGAAACAGAAAAAATCATGACTAAAAATAAATGTAGACGTTTTCCAAATTTGACTAAGACTATGAGATAGGTGTTCTTTGACAGCGCATTCCATGCCGTTTCATATGATATACAGCAATGTACTTATAGGTTGGTACTAAAGAAATTTTCTTAAAACTAAATGTAAAATTTTAATTTCAATTTTCTCATAAAGGGAATTTTTTTAAAATTTTTATATTTTAATAGAAAATATAGGTGGTATTATTTCTATTCATACAGCAAAATATAAAAGTGGGATGAAAATTTCTTCATCACTAAAAAAATTGAAAACTAGAGATAAAATTCAATAAATCTAGCTTTTTATGATTAAAAATAGATGTAGATGTTTTCCAAATTTGACTAGGATTATGAGATTGGTGTCGAATAACAGCGCATTCCATGCCGTTTCATATGATATAGAACAATGTATAGGTATAGGCAGTATGACCTATTTTTTTTTTAAATTTAAAAGATGCCTTTTTTGAGATGTTTGAAATTAAAATTTTAAACTTGGATTTTAGAAAATTTCTTTAGAACCAGCCTATACATTGCTGTGTATCATACGAAATGGCATGGAATGCGCTGTTAAAAGACACCAATCTCATAGTCCTAGTCCAATTTGGAAAACACCTGCAACTATTTTTAATCATAAAATGTTTTATGAAGTTTTATTTATAACTAGATTTATGAAATTTTATTACTAGTTTTTAATTTTTTTAGTGATGAAGAAATTTTCATCCCGCTTTTATATTTTGCTGTATGAATAGAAATAATACCACCTATTTTTCAAAAAAATATAAAAATTTTAAAAAATGCCCTTTTTGAGAAAATTGAAATTAAAATTTTACATTTAGTTTTAAGAAAATTTCATTATTACCAACCTATACATTGTTGTATATCATATGAAACGGCATGGAATGCGCTGTCAAACAACACCTATCTCATAGTCCTAGTCAAATTTGGAAAACCTCTACATTTATTTTTGATCATGATTTTTTCTGTTTCTGGACCTATTTTTGAGGGCTTTAGAGACCAATAATTCAAAAAAGGGTAGACATATCTCAGTAATATTTCACAATTGTTCTATTAGATACAAGTAGTACACATATACCAAATTTCAAGAAAATCTAAAATGTTGAGGTTCAAAATGATATATTTTTGTGTTGATTTGACGTGGAATTGCCCAAATATGTCTTCATTTACTATGTGCGGCGGCGTATTTTAGGGGTATCATAAATTGAACGGTATCGGTCCCAGGGGTCCGACTACTGGGATGAGCCACAGACGATATCGGGAGTCGGGGTCCGATCAGTGGCGGATCCAGGGGAGAGGCGAGGGGGGCGCCCCCCCCCTGAAGTGTGAGGACACCAATCTAATATTACTATTTCTGTATAAAAAGGGTTATCCTTAGTGATTTTTTTAACTCATTAAATGAAAAATAGATTGTGTATAAATATTGAATAGAAATTCACAACGTAAATATACACCAATATATTAAATTAGGTCCTTCATGACACCTACAAATTTTAAAAATAAAAAGTGCGCCACCCCCCTCGGAAAATTTCTGGATCCGCTACTGGGTCCGATTGGGAATGCTCTGACGAAAGCGTTCTCTTTTTTCTGGAAAGTGGTTTAAATGAGCGTCTCAAGGGCGTTATCTCTTGGTAAGGATTGGAACTAGACATAAAAGTCGCAGGGCAGGCTCCCGATACACGATTTACGCCATACTTTATCGAAAATCGGACCTCTCATTCCTACTCTAAAAAACAAAAGAATTTCAGCTTATTCAGATAGCAACACCTTCTGCACTAAAATACAATAATCTCATTAAAAATCGACTAAATTGAGTGTTTGAAGTGTTCGGAATTTCTGACATTTTCATGTGAAAATCGGCTGTTAGGAGGGAAATGTAAGACATCGGACTCCGGGGACTGATGACGCACCTAACGTGTTAAATAAAAGCATATTTCAATTTTTAAATATCAATTTTTCGTTGAAAAATTGATTGAGCCCATCATAATCAAAATGCCTCGACCCTAACGGTCATAAGAATTTTACTAGCCTATCCCTCATAGGCGAAATCCTGCTGACGCCTTTAATATGGATGAAAATAAAAGGCATTGGATGAAAATGGAAATAAATCCTTTATCTGGGATGATTTAGCACTTACAAAATGTTAATTTATCTCTATGAAACCGATACCAAATTTAATTAAATTTGGAGCACAATTGAAACTTAAATATTAGTGGAAAGGAATTTCCTTACTGTAAATTTTAACTTATCATCGTTAATCTCAATTATTGAGGAATGGAATTTAATATTCAGGATTTACTGTCTGATTCTGTGAAACAATCCCTAGTGTTCATGATCAAAATGAAGTTTACCAGGAAAGTAACAGTTTTGATATTTTCCCTAAATATGTATTTGCGGCCACGAATATTTTTTACCGTAGATACCTTTTGTTGAAAAAAGAAACAGAATAAGCTTTCCTTTCTTTTAATCCCGTACTAAACATCACGTGAACTATCCACTGTACTAAAGAGATTTTAGATACGTTTATTAAAGAAGCTAACATTTCTTAAATTATGCGCCCTAATAGAGATTTCTCAGTAACTTAGACTCTGAGATATAGTTTTTCAAACAAATAAGAAGGATAATTATTGAGTATATTTTATATTCAGACTGATCTTTATTTTGAGACAAAGAACACATCAAAGTTACACACAAGCGTGATCAGAGGGCGTTGCAATTCTTTTTCATCCCAAGACTATCAAACCTGTTATTGCATCCTTAGAAACTTAACGTTAATAAGTGAATACTTTGCAAAAAATTGTAAAATATAATTCTTGACAGAAAATTTTCAACTTTACTGGATCTTCACTAGGCGTGTCTAATTTAGCGCAAACAATACTACTTAAGCAAATGAGAAAAAAAATCTGATGAAAATTTTAATTGCTATACAGCACTCTCGAAGATCTATAGATAGATAGATATGCATATATTTCTGGAAGATAAAGTTTTGTACGAATAGCATATAATATCTTAAAATGATAAACATACTATAATTGTATATATTATAAAAACAAGTTTCTTTTGAAATAAACGATAAAGGTTTATTTTTTTAATACTGCCTGATGCAACGGTGCACATTGGGCCAAAACGCCGAAAAAAGTGGAGAAAACTCTTTATCTAGACAACGGTTTGTCCTATCGAGATGAAAATTGTTTTATTCGATTAAGGATAGAAAATTGCCCTGGGGTTGGAACTAAATTAAATTAAATTATATTATTTACGTATGTGTAATTATAAATGAAACTTAAGAACAGATATTTTAAATAATTAAACAAAATAATTGAAGTTACTTTTAACTTAGTTTAGCTTATTTTACTTTGATTTAACTCAATATTAATTTCAATTTCCTTTAAGGTAACATTTTTTTTTTTTAAGTCAACTAATGTCTTGCAACTTTTTATGTGAAAATATTGAGACCCCTGTCTTTAATTGCCTTTCTCATCACCTCATACTGATATTAAGACAGTTTTCACTGGATAAAAACAGCTAGAACAGAATCATTGCCGAAAATTGAACTTTAACTATTTTTCTCTGGGAGGAGGCTGAAGCAGCGTGGTTACTTGTAGGTTTCATACTCGATATCATTGAGTATTACACTAATCATATTATATTTTAAATTTAAACCATGATTATGTAGGTATGTAGGGATGTGATTCAATGTTTTTTGAATAAATATGAGAGAGTAAACTTTACGGTATTTTCCTTCTCGGAAAATTTTTCACATAATTAACAATAACTATCCAATAGGCAAAAGAAGGCATATGAAATCATAGGAATATATTCTCTGATACATCCTGGTCCTAGATCAATCGCTGCCATCTTAAGCTATGTATATATATCTTAAGGCTTTATCTATAATCATGCTTAAAATTATTTATTTTCTGTGCAAGATTTTCGCTAATATAATGGTTTTTATTGAACGGTTATTGTATAAAGTGGTTCGCCTTTATATGCACATAATGGGTGTAAAACATCGATCAATAAAATGTGCCGTAACAAGCTCAAAATATTTTTATTTAAAAAATGACAATATTACAATCGCGACAAAACCTTTAATTTCTGCTTAAAAGTGTATAAGCCTTCGACGGTTTTTGGGTTATGCCTAGTAATTCTTCGGGCCATTGGGAAAAATTGAATACGTTGTAAGAAGCGATATTCCCTAATATTTTAGTTACAGGATTTTCGCCATCCACCTCCATTCAAAATTTGTAAACATTGAAATCAGTATTGAATTTATAAATTTATCTATTTGAAATTTTTACTCCTTTGCAGACCTTGCAATACACTGGCAAAAAAAAAAAAAAAAAAAAAGAATCCATGTGATTAGTACAGTTGAGTAAGTGAATTGAAAGAGAGGATAACTCTCAGAGTTCTTGGAAGGAAAGCGACTGGACAGAAGAAGAGAGTAGGGAAAATTCCAACCAACAGCATCCCGTTTTCCGCCCGCGTCCTAGTTTTTCCACCATTCTTTTTTTTTTTCTTTTTTTTTTTTTTTTTGTAGGATTGGTCATTATCATACTGAAAAGGTATTTCTCAGTTACATTTTCACTTAATAAAAATCGGATCAATTAATCAGTGGTTTGTAAATTAATCCTAAAGCATAGATACGAATAGAATTCTTCAAAGCATCAGCATGAAAGTATTTTATTTTATTTTTTTTTTTTTTTAACTCAAGCAAGATGTTTTTCTATATTTTCCTAATAGGACAATTTTTACGGAATTCCTCAATGTAGCGCTTCATTTGTATCACGATCGTGCTAAACCAATTTCTTTAAATTAAGTTCTTAATAAATATTAAAGAAAATAACTAAAATAATGAAGCTAACCTGGACTAAACCTCGTTGGACATTAAATTAAAATTGGAAATTAAATTTTAAACTGAATTATAGATCTACAAATGCGATCACTAACGATGAAATTTTAATGGAGCTATTGAATCATCCGAAGAAAGCAGGCTATCAAGCATTTTCAAGTTTTTTTGTTTTTTTTAAATCTATGTGACTTCACATTTCAAAACATCTTTATAAAATGAACTGTAATAGATCCTTAAAATACGCATCCTTTTTTTTTTTTTCTAGAAAAATTTTAGTGCATGTTCAGCTGAGTAAAATAAACAAAAGCCAAGTCATGAAAAGAAACAAAACTGTGTAAAATACGCCAGCCGTTAATTGCTGAACAATCGAGGGGAGATTTCAACAAGAAATATTGTTAACAAATTAATTAAACAAAATGTCATTAAAGTCCTATTCTCTAAGAGTCAAAATTTTCATAAAATTTGTAGTTAATAGTAGGGATGTAAAACGTACTCGTGCATATGCGTATCGTATTCATATTTTGTATTGGATATAAGGGTAAAACATACAGATATTGGTAAAAGTACTGAAGATCGGCTGATGGGCGTGGCCTGTTTTGAGAGGATATGCGACCGTGATGTTATCGAATTCCCATCGCCTTTTTTTCAATTAAAAAGTGCCTTGATTGGCTTTAATAGATTCTAGCTTTCGACTCCCGCTCGCTCTTCAGAGATAAATAAACCCCCAAAAGGGTCCATTTCAGTGGAGATCGGGCCTTACTTTGAAGGGCGCCTTAGTGAACGGCGCATAAGCCGTCAAAATTTTCATAAAATTTGTAGTTAATAGTAGGGATGTAAAACGTACTCGTGCATATGCGTATCGTATTCATATTTTGTATTGGATATAAGGGTAAAACATACAGATATTGGTAAAGGTACTGAAGATCGGCTGATGGGCGTGGCCTGTTTTGAGAGGATATGTGACCGTGATGTTATCGAATTCCCATCGCCTTTTTTTTCAATTAAAACGTGCCTTGATTGGCTTTAATAGATTCTAGCATTCGACTCACGTTGCGCTCGCTCTTCAGAGATAAATAAACCCCCAAAAGAGACCTTTTCAGTGGAGATCGGGCCTTACTTTGAAGGGCACCTTAGTGAACGGCGCATAAGCCGCATTTCAGTACTTGTACCCAGATATTGACACTCAGTACAGTGTTATTGACATCCCAACTTTAACTTAAAGAAATAAGTAAACAAGTCCTAATTTTATTTCAAGATATACATGAATCTAATGTTTGAAGGGTCCTCTAAGTCATCTACGATTTAAGACTTTAACAAACCAACCATAGGGAAGATTTCACAATTGAATCCACAGGGTGTCAATAACTAGTTTTTGCACTTTTAACAATAAATATTGCCATATGGTAAAACTATTGAACTTTTGACCCAAAAAAACCTCTTGATTCTTTATAAGGATATATAAAGAGGAGCTATAGAAAGTTTCAATTAGATCCCTTCATAAGAATTATTTTTTTTAATTTTACCACTGAACTTTAGTCTTAAGGGTGTCAATAACTGTACGGTTTACCCAATTTAAAATGTAAAAAAAAACAACTTTAGAATCACATATTATCTCTTTGAGAAAAGCTGCTTTATTGTTCGATCATGAGTATTACTGCGTAAAAAAAAAAAGTGTTTCCACTTAGTTTTAGTTAGCTGATTTTAATTTAAGCCATTTCGTCTTTCGATTTTGGGAGTTCGCGAGCAACACAAATATCCACAGTTATCTTCCTAAATCCTATTAAATTTCGTTCCAGAATCTAATTGGCTCAACACTTAAGGTATAACAGTTCCTCAAATTATAAGTAAGACTACTAGGCTCCAAAAAACATATTGGTTTGGCAAAAAAGTCCTTTCAGTTCTTTTGTTTATTTTTATGTAATCCCTAAGGTGGATTGTTTATCCTGTTTATATTATGTCAACGACTATACCTGTTAACTCTTGTTGGAATTAGCTTAATATTGTATTTGCTATTGCACTGTGAATATGGAAGAAAATATCATTCATTATCGCCATATTTGGGTGTTAATTATTTTAAAAAAGATAAGCCTGCTGCAGAATCTCATAGAAAAATTTGCAGTGTTTATGGAAACGACGACTTAACTGAACATACCTTCGGTTGGCAAATTGGTATGCCAAATTTCATTCAGGAAATTTCGACATCAATGATCTCTACGCTCGCCCACAAATGAAATTGAAAGGAGCAACGTTAAGACCATTTTTGATCAAAATCCCACCAGATCAGTCCGAGAGATTAGCTATGGCGCTAAATGTGTCAAGCTCGGCTATGTTTCAAGGCTTAATGTTTGGGTCCCTCACTCTCAGACAGAAATCAACTTTCTAAAACACGCATTTCTGTTTGTGATTCGCCATGGAAACAACAAGAAAACGACCAATTTTTGAAAAGGTTGCTAACAGGATATGAAAAATAGATCTTTTACGATAATTTAATGTAAGATAAAATCGTGAGGCTCCAAGAAGAATGTCAAAACCCGAATTGAATCCAAAAAAAATAAAGCTTTCCAAATGGTAGGATTTCAAGGGTGTTATTTTCTATGAGCTTTTGCCAACAGGACAAACAATTGATTCAACTCTATACTGCTCACAATTAACGAAATAGGACCAATCAATTAAAAATATAGCGCCCATAAACTGGCAAATCGGTCCCACAACTCATTGGTCACTCGCAATAAATTATTGAGCCTTGGATGGGACCTTTTGCCCCACCCACCTTATTCACTAGACTTAGCTCCAAGTGACTACCACTTATTCCGGTCTCTGCAGAACTCCATGAATGGGAAGGCATTCCTGAAGGAAGAGGACATCAAAAACCACTTGGGTCAGTTTTTTAACAATAAACCTCAGACATTCTATAAATATGGCATAATAAAGATAGTGGCAAGATGGGAAAAGTCATCTTAAATAATTTACTAAACCGAAAGGACTCAAAGTTGTTCAAGTTAGTACTTAAGGTAACTAGCTGGTGTACGTACCCGGCTTCGCTCAGAGTATTGATATGAGAGTGTGTGATGCTTGGAATAAAAGGATTAAGAGAATAATACAAGAGATGAAAATCTTTCATCGAAAATATTAACTAACTATTCTTAACACTACCTATTTACAATACTTTTTATAAACAGCAGTTTTCATTTTATTAGCCGTATCATTTTCATATCATTTTTATAACAAATACCCTTAGTACTCTTTACACACTTGATTTTTATTCACTCACTGCACTACTTCGGAATTTTCACTTATTTTTTATTTATTTTTATAATATGTAAGAATTAAATATATTTTTTTGATAAATTAAGCTAAACTTCTAATGTGACACTTATTTATTTAATAGTCCAGTTGCGTTTGTTTCCTCTTACTTTCAGTTCATTGCAGAAATGTGAAATAATGACTTTATTTTTAAATACACAGCAAAAACTACTTATTAAAATGTCATATAGTAGAATGATAGAAAATGAGATAGATTATAAGTCTGTAGTAATGGTATTATCACTGTTATATGTCGATAGTTTAGTTTATTTAATATAGATTATTGATAGATTATATGTCTGTAGGTATTAGCGAAATATATACATAGTGTTAACGTGTAGAATCAAATGAATTTTAGCTTACAGTAATTTTCCGTTTTAAAATAGATTACAGCAAGCCCCTGTTTTTGGTCTTAAAATAATTGTTTAAAATGTTTTCTTAGCTAAGAACAGTGATTGATCTATTAGAAGTAAGATTAAGACCAACTCCGGGCTATTCTACATTATTCTACATACATTATTCTATTATATTATATTCTAGTGTAATTTAAAAAGAAAAGATGAAATAAAAACCATAATAAAACGGAGAGCTATCGGGGTGCCAGGTGCTCGAACTAAATTTATCAATACTTAACACATCTCAACAGCAAGCTCTTCAGCTACAGACGGTGACCTTCTTCGTGGATAAGGGATAGAGGGCTGCCATCCATACCTTAACTCCCTTGATCTCAATTTGGTCTCATTTTGAGTTTTAGCGGCATGCACTTTGTACATTTAGTTCTTTAACATTTCACCATTGATTACTAGCATAAATATATTTTTTTTTTTATTTGATGTTGTTTAACGTCGCTTCGACTGCCGAGGCCATTAGCGACAACTGTTCTTCTTACATGTAGGACATTAATTTCGTGCTCCTGAGGTACTTCAGTGTTTTTTCAATTCCGTTGTTTACTTTGTATGGATCTAAAGTTGTAAATATTTATGATATTCCAAATGTAAAAATAAAATAAAAATTAAATGAAACTTCTCAGTATAAAAATTATAAATGTATTTTATTCCTATGTATAACTTTTTCATAATTGGATATCTTTATTTTCAGATTAAAATGGCTGAAACCGTAATGAGTAGTACGCAGACAATGTTTGGACAACTGTACGAATACTACTTGTGGACATTGTCTTTAGCAGGTATTTTTTTTTTAATTGTTAAAATTTTGGATTATTAGAAGATAATTTAAGACAATATCATAAAAATTATTTGCAATAAGGGACTGTATAATTTATCTTTTTTAATAATCTCATTATTGGTTGATTCTACATCCTAAAATTTAGGATACGCATTGCTCCCAGTCTGCCTTAAGATTCTTTATAAAATTCTAATGGCTTGAAAAAAACTGGAAATGATTTCAACTGCTATCCTTCTCCACCTTTATAACAACACAAAGATTTATTTCCTATTTTCCTACGTAGGAGGAAAAGTAGGCTCTTCAAATAAAAAACTTTTGAATGAAAATCCTGATAATCAATCATCCTATCTTAAAGAAAACAGTGGTCCATTACACACCTCTAAATTTATCTACTTACCGTAAACTTATCTACTTACGTACCGAAGAGAGCGGGGTAACTCATTGGTAAGGCATTGATTTGCTGAGCACAAGGTACTGAGTTCGAATCTGTCTTGCCGCAGGATATCTTTCTGTCGCTGATCGTCTTGGTGGCCGAGAGACCCTCCTGGGACAAACCCAGCCTGTAAAATCTAGGTACTAATTACCTAAAAACGAAAAAAAAGCCGTATTAATTACGGTTTGAAAATTTAATTTCGCGAGAACTAACTACAGCTCGCATTAACAAAGTTGGTCGCTGTAGTCAGGGGAGGGGGTTAAAGCCCCACCCACCTCTCCCCCACCACTACACCCATAATAAAGACGTTTTGAATATTTACCTTTGCGAGAGGTAATTAGCTAGAAAAGAAAAAAAACATAGTAATTAGTTAATGAAAATTTACGTGTGCGAGAGCTAACTGGAGCGCGAGAGCATCGAGTTGGCGATAGTGGTGGTTCCTGGTGGGGTCGGAGAAAACCCTCCCGCACTCCCTAATCTATAGTCTTACCTAATAAAGATTTTTGGACTAATTACCTATGCGAGAGGTAATTAGTCACGAAAAAAAAGCCGTATTAATTACGGTTTGAAAATTTGATTTCACGAGAACTAACTAAAGCTCGCATTGACAAAGTTGGTCGCGGTAGTCAGGGGAGGGGGGTAAATAAAAAATTAAGGGGAAAAAACCAAGAGGCTGTGCGTAATCCCCGTCAAATAACCTTGCAAGATACAGTGCTTCCTTACACAGTACTGCACCCAAGACCCTTCATGGGTTGTAATCGTACAGGTTTTTTTTTGTATTTACCATGCATCGATAATGTACCTGTGGCTAACCCAGCCTGTAGAAATTGAATACTCTTAATTAAAAAATTAAGGGGGGGAAACCTGGCGGTTGAGCGTCATTGTCAAATCATCTCCATGCACGACCGCTGGCCAATAAACGGTAGTTCCTTACACAGTACTGGCACCCAAGGAGCTTCATAGGTTGTTTTGGTATAGGTTTTAGTTTATTATTTTTTAACAATTATTTATCAACATCTAAATTAAAACGAATTAGTGTTGGGTTATAATTCATAAACTAGAACAGAATATTTTACAAAAATTCCACCTTAACAAATTTAAGTAGGCTCTCAAATATCACCCTTTTTTCAACCTTAAACTATTTTATAAGACGTTATTAAATTTATATAATAATATATCGGTATTAAAAAAAAAAACATTGTACAAATCTGTATTATAAATAGCCTTAATGGAGTCAAAAGTCAACGAAGAAGAATAAAGCTCTTATTTACATCAGAGTTTCTTTTCGTCGCTATCTTGTTTCATTTGTTAAATCTGTTTTTTACTTCTTCTTCTTCTTCTTCTTTTCCTATCTCCTTCGTGCTGTTAAGCGTGGAGTTGATTTGACCCATCTTCTGTAGGCATCCCTATCTTGCGCCATTCTTTTAATTCCTCTCAAGGACGCGCAGCGTTCGCTCCCGAGTCTCTCCATATACTGGCTGTATGTGGTTCTATGCCTGCCAACTGTTCACTGCCCCCTTGGTCTGGCCTCCAATATCCATCTTGCTCGACGCTCATCTCCCATCCTACAACCATCCCCGTATCATTTGAGCTGACGTTCTTCAATTGTATCCCGCACATGTTTTTCCGCTGAGTTGTTCCCGACCTTTCCGCCTTTTCTTTCCAGCTACTTTCCTTAAGTACCTTATCTCAGTTGCGGTAACCTTACTGGCGCTCTTGTCGAGAATAACCCAGCTGGACTGGGAGAAACACCGTTTTGAACAGTCGGAGCTTAGCCTCTTGACTGATTTCCTGCTTTCCCTCCAGAGCATCAGATATTGGGAACAATACTTGATTGGCATTCTTTACTCGGTTGAGTACCTCATGCTCGATTCTAGCATCCCAGCCGAAGATGGTGCCCAGGTATGTGTACTTGCCCATCTGCTCAAGTTTTTGCCCAGTTTTTTACTGCTTGTGTTTATTTTGCCGACTTTTTTTAACAGCTATCAATGTATTGAAAGTTCTAAGTATCAAATAAAGTTTCGTTCAGAAGATCTCCGATAAAGTCTTCTAATAAAATTATATAATAAAAAAATGAGCAGTGAGGCACATTAACGTTCTGATATGCTTGACAAAGATGAATAGGGGTTGAACATTGTATTGTATAACTCGTGTATATTTAGATGAGCAAAATTTTCGTTCCCGACCATGCCAAAATCTCATTAATATATATCTTTATTGATTCGTGGTTAACTTTCTTTTCTATTTCCTAATATTCCTATTTTCGATACGCAATGAATAGGAATATATTGCTTTCACATCAGTACAATGTGCATGAACGCAAGCTATGGTCGTTCAGGTTGTAACATCTTACCGCGGAAAAGGTGAATGAAACCAAAATTATGTATAATTATAGCAGTGCTTTATCAACTAAGTTATTACAATTATTTGCTTGAAAAAAAAATATTCTATCACTGCTTCCCGCCTTAAAAGCTTAAAAAATGATTGCATCCAGCCAGGGCTGCTGCCCCCCCCCCTGCCCCCCGCTGGGTGCGCCCATGTCCAGGAGGACTCGATAGAGGAATGAAACCGATGGTGGAACATAAATTCGAAAAGGACTGCATTAAAAAAGAACTTCACAACCGTCCAGTCTCAGAATGAAGCAAAATGAGGCAGTCATGGAAGGCCACCGAATATAGTAGGTACTATCGAAACCGGAACTGAAGTAAGAATTCAACAATGAATAAAGAACGAATGAACTGGAATCGAAAATATTTACAACTGAAAGAACAATTGCGCTACATTAACTTACACACACTAGTTTTAAATGATAATGTTTCAGAAACTTGTGTAATAGGCGGGGAAGGGTCTGGAATAAACACAAAATAAGGTAAGTAATTGAACTCCTTAAAGAATTTATAACGTCATACGCACCTTAAATCGGCGATAGTTTTACTTAAATGCATAACAACTCATGTATAAGACCCAAATGTTGCCTTCGGTGTTATGGGATACCTTGGAGAAATCGGCATACGCACCCAACAGTAGTTCCCAATCCTGACCTCAGTCCCATAGAGCAACTTAAAGCATAGGCGGATCCATCGGTCATAAAGGGGGCTGTGGTCTCAAAGGGGGGGGGATTAAGTCCTTCCCTGGATCTGCAGGTCAGCTTTTTTATTTATATTCCTACCTGTCCCACAATTAAAATTCTACTTGTTCTGCAAATTATTTTTTTCTTTACCTCACTTAAAGTTAAATGCAAATCTTTAAATTAGGCAAAGAAAATGGCAAATAAATTTCCATATAATTCCATAGTTCTCCACCTGGATCCTCCTATGCCTTAAAAGGACGAGTAGGACTGGAGGTTCATGGAAGTAAAAAGAACTCTCCCGTGAACCTCCACCAATTTAAAGCCACGCTACGGGAAGTACAGGACTATATCCCACAGTAAAAGATATACACATTAATCATCAGCATGCCAAGGAGAATAAGGGCAGTAGTACTACAATGGGAAAGAGTAACACGTTACCAGTAAAAAAAAACTCCATGTATCAAACGGTTTATAAATGCAAAGCGCAGACGAAGGTTTCATTATGTTTTTAGGCATTTCTCATTTTCTAAGTTGTTTCTAGCTTTTCCCTCATATAATGTTGACAAAGACAAAACAAAATTGAACTATTTAAACTAGAGTCAACAAAAAAAATACCAGGAGCTCTTATTTTAAATTATATGTGAGTATTGAAACCAGACCAGATTCCTCGCAAGAAAAAAACACACTCAACCAAAAGAGAGTGGGGCCCCTGTTGCGAGTGATAGAGGGTATATTCAATAATGCAAGATCTTTTCTAGGAGCAGCATAGTAAATAATTTTATGATAAATAATAAAATTAGATTTTTTTCTAAATTAAGGCCAATTAAGGCTTTGAATCTTCAGATCTGCATATTTTTCGAAATAGTAAAATGGTTTTCATATTATCAGATGGCGTTTGGTACATAAATGTCATAATAAAATTTTATCAATCAGTGTTATATAATAATATTTTAATGCAATATAATTCTTTGAAATATATAAACATATATTAAGGACCAAATTTAAATATTCTAAAAACCAAAACAAATCTTATCTTTCAGATCAGAGATCAAGAGGATGGTTGATGGTTGATTCACCAGTACCTACTTTATTATATACTATTCTTTACTTGGTTATCGTTGGAATTGGACCAAGGTTGATGAAGGATCGGAAACCTTTTAAACTAACTTGGTGTCTGGTTCCATATAATTTAGCCATGAGTTTGCTCAATCTCTACATTGCTATTGAGGTTAGTATGAGAATATTCAATTTATCTATTGGCTTGTTAAGTTAATACTCGATGTTTTAGTTTATTTTTTTAACTTTTACTGCTTCTGCGAATCAAATTAAATTTTAAAGTTATATCCAATATCAACACAGTTTAGAGTTTCCCCCGAACAGTGAAAATAAATTAATAAAGATAAGTTAATGAAACAAAATTAAGGTCATAGCTGGCATTTCTTCAAAAATATAAAATGGCTAGTAATAATTTGGATACTTATTTTTCACAATTAAATAAATTAAGTTAAATGTCGGGATGCTGAACCAGATGAAGGTAGAAAAACGAAAATTTCAAAGGACAAGAAAGTTAATGGACTCTTTATGCACGTTAATAGACAAAAAAACTACAAGCAGTAGATAAAAAGTTGGAATAGGTGGCTACAAAAAATGGCATTCACGAATGTTAACTTAGAAGAAGAAAATTCGGAAGAAAGAAGAGTTCCTGATATTGCATCAAGTACCTATTAGAAGGTGACTTAAACGTGAGGCTGGCAGAAAGACGGGTAATTCCAGAAAATATTTTTCAAGAAAAATGTTTACTAAACT
Organism: Aelia acuminata; assembly: GCA_911387785.2. NCBI lineage: Eukaryota > Metazoa > Arthropoda > Insecta > Hemiptera > Pentatomidae > Aelia > Aelia acuminata. The sequence goes on from OU426980.1 coordinate 17,256,045, forward strand.
TTAACCGAAAATCAAAAGATAAAGTTTTGAATTCCAGAGGTAGATTGGACCCTTAAAGAAAAATTCAAACACGTTAAAGATTCAAAATATCTGTGGGTATTAACAAATCAATTTAAGATTAGAAATTATATTAGTGAATCAAAGAATACCGGTGAGCACTTAAGGTGTTATTTTAGCTCATTGTTAAATCCTAAAATTAAAGCGTATCCAATATTGTACGCAGCGCCTTGCTGGTAACTTTTCTTGGCCTGCACCTCTGACGCCAGGCTTGGGTGCTGAGAGAGGGGGACAACAGAAAAAAAAACAAGATTTTTTAAAAAATACAGGCAGATATTACATACAGGCGGAATATGCTGTTTGTTGGGAATGAGAGAAAACAATGCCTGTCTTACATTTACGTTTTATTTTTAACTACAACACAAGAAATTTTATTTAAAAAAGGTGCCCACTGATAGTAATCCTGGTTGCGCCACTGGCCTACGTCTGCTTTGCCAAGATGAAAAGGTTGTGGCTTTAAATGATAGATTGTTTCTACACTTTGGAATAGGTTAGAGTAGTGTGTTGTTATCTTCAGTTATGACAGCTTAGTGGATATACTCTAAAGGGGGTAAAGAAGCATGGATTGGATTCCCATCACGGCTGATTTTCATACCCAAGAAACGTTGGGAAATTAATTAAAACGTACACGCCATATTTGCCAACTTCAAATCTAATATAGTTAGTGAATGTGCTCGGAAATAAAAAAGAAGGCAGTCAGTCGCTTCGGTTCGAATCCGCCAAGTAAAGGGCAATATATTTGTAGAATTTTGCACCTTCTCCAAAGTAGACACCTTCAAATACATCAGGATCAGGTAAGCCACCGAACATTGAGTGGTTGATTCTATGGCACAAGGTAGAAAAAGGCTGGTAGAGGTGGCTTAAGATCTACAAGGTCTGTAAACCAACCGAAAAAAAAACACATCGTTTAACCATGTCTTTTTTTTTTTTTTTTTTTTTTTGTACTTATCCTTTCTACTACATCAAAGTATCTAACTTTAAATGTTGTAAAATAAATTGGTTTCATTTGGCCATATACATTTGTTTTTTTAGTCTTCTAATTCAATTAACAAGATAAAACTTGAAACAAACCGCGGTTTATTCTTAATTAAACTAAAATTTTACTTTCATCTTCTTTCAATACCATGATTTTTAAGAAGAGGAGGTCAATCGTATTTTTTTGGCGGGTGGGGGGTGCGCCTTCCTTAAGAACATACGGACCCCGTGGATAGAACATACCTGCAAATTGAAATGTTTGTTATTATAATTTTTAAACTATTTTATTAGAAGATAAAAGATTCGACCACGGCCGGGAATCGAACCCAGTTCCTCTGCATCTACGTCGCAGCGCTCTTACCACTGAGCTAACCGTGAGTCCGTTCCGATCGTGATCGAATCTTTCTCTTCTGTGATCACTCCCTCCAGGTCTCGCCACATTTTAGCGAAGTACCAGGGAGCTGAACAATTGTCCAGTCAGACGGGATCTAGTTGACATACGTCAAATATATACATCGTATGTTGTTATGTAGTAATTAGTTATCGTTAGATAATTAATTTATAATTTTTAAACTATTTTATTAGAAGATAAAATTGTTATTTTATTTTTTGTTTGTTATTATATTTTTGCATGGATTTCCCTCATACATATATTTATGTTATTTTTTTTAAATTAATGTTTTTTTTATTTCAGCTATTGATAGCTTCAACAAGACTTAAATATAGTTATGTATGCCAACCTATAAGGCATGTTGACCATAAAGAAGAGCTCAGGGTGAGTATCCAAAATTCCACTTTTTATACTTTAAAATACTAAATTAATTATTTTAGTAGAGTCAGTCAAGAGTGATTATTTTGAAGGATAACTAAAATTAATCATACAGTATTCGACTTTGGAACAATTGATATTCAAAGTAAACATTTATACAGTCTTCCACTTTCCAAAGCATAACTGATTATAAATATAAAGGAACTGAAACCCTAAGCACGAGCAATAGATGAGATAGATTCGTAATTATATGTTAGAAAACTAAAAATTCTGTATAAAATTCTTGCCTTTAACAATTACCTTAGTACCAAATGGTAAACTTCCCTCCCCTAACGAGCTCATCCCTGGCCGGCGAACTGAAATTTTAAGATATCTACATTGTACCTCGTTCCAGCCTATCTAAATCACTTCAGAGAGTTCAACCGTTCATAAAATTAAATAATATCATCGATAACTCTAAGGCAGGCCCCCCCCCTCCCCGTACACCACATTGGGGGACTATTTTGCTTTCGGGTGGTGAAGATTTCACCTAAGGAGATCCATGGCTATCTATCTGTCTACCTCCGTGGCGCTATCACCCGGGGTGGTACGTGTTGGCCGTCCTAATGTGTCTCCGCCATTCGGTTCTATCTAATGCCACCTTCCAGACTCTTATTCCCAAAGGTATTTCCACACTTGTGCACTTTTCGTTCGCCTTCCGTTTTCAACATGACGCATAGTGAAAGTAGCGTCCAGCATGCACATTTCCGTACGTAATTTCGCTTAAGCCATTTTTACAGGTTGCCTATATAAGACTTTTTTGGGTTACATTTTAAATTTGTTTCGTTAAAATGTTTAAATTATCTTAATGTTTTAATAACGTAAATGAAGTCATATTTATTTTCAAATATTTAAATATGATGGAAAAAAATTAAATTAAATAAAGATCAGAAAATAAAATCATTAAGAACTTACTTAAAATTATTATATAGTTAATCTTTCTTTGTTTACAAGGTGTGTAGTACATTTGTAGTGAAAACTGTTATTTGCTAATTTCTTTAATATCTTATTACAGCGCTCGTTCAATGCAAAACTAGTCTAACTAAAAAAAGCAATTATTCAAGAGAGCCAATTAAAGTTTCTTTTTTAATTAAATTTTTGAGGAATTATCATTATCATGGTCCAAACGCGGTCATGTACAGAGATACTACAGGAAAATTGGAAGATATTTTCAACAGTCCATCCTTTTTCACCTTTCTGAATGCTGTCTTCAATTTTTCTTTTTTACGAAATGTGTAATGGATTTTTAATTCATTTTATCCCCACAAACAGTTCCACAAGATAACCTTCTCAGCACTGGAAAGAACGTAAATAGCGTGATCGACTACTTTCTCTACACAAAAGATATAAGAAAATTACTTTACAGATGTGAAGGTCAAACTACGAAATTGAGAGCGATCACATGCTCTTGGTTGCGGATACCATGATCCCTCCAGTAAAGAAGCGTCGGCCGAAAGTTTACCAAAGGATAGAAATCAAGCAGTTGCAAGAACCTCAAAAAAGAATCGAATATGAGAATGAACTAGGAAATAGGCTACAAGAACTTAACTTTGATAAAAACCTGGAGGACCAACGGCTAGACCTAAATGCAAGCATTTTGAAGGTAGCGACAAAAGTGTGTGGTGTAAAGAAGGTGGCAACTAAAACAAAGGGTTTTAATAGGGGGAAAAAGATCTGCTGAAAAACTTCTGCACGGATAGAAGTCGGGACAATTACAAGTTGTATAGAGCCGCAAGAAACCGAGTGAAGTTTGCAGTGAAGGAAGGCATGGGAAGAATTCGGTTGATCTCTTGATAATGACCATAGAGAAAATATAAAACTCTTCTGGTAAAAAATCAAGTCACTGAAAGGTAGGAAGCCCAAACAAATGAGGAATATAAAGAATGAAAGAGACGAGGTTGTGCGAAGGAGAAGAGGGTGAAGGTGAGAGGTGTTTGAAGTTTGGCGCAGGCATTGCTCAAGACAGTTCAGGGGCGATCCGGTGGAAAGAGATGTCTCTGCTGTATACTCTCAGGATCAGGATCTAGGAAATGACCCGATAGAGGAAGAAGAGGTGGAGAAAGCTATTGCGAAGATTAAGGCAGGGAAAGCAGCAAGCCGTGATGATATAATCCCAGACAGTAGCGGATCCAGAAATTTTCTGAGGGGGGGCGCACTTTTTTTTTTAAATATTTTTGCGTCATAAAGGACCTAATTTAAAATACTAGTGCACATTTAAGTATTAAATTTCTATTAAATGTTTAAATAAAATTTATTTTTCACTTAAGGAGCTTAAAAAATGATTAAAGATAGCCCTTTTTATACAGAAATAGTAATAATTGATTGTTGCCCTCACCTCCCAGGGGGGGGCGCGCCCCCTCGCCACCCCCCTGGATCCGCCACTCATCCCAGAATGCGTTAAATATGGAGGACCAGAGCTTATAGAAGCTCTTCAATGTTTTTTACCAAAAGTTTGGGTCCTTGAAAGGATTCCTCATGAAAGGGAGTTTAATGTTATAGTCCACGTCCACAAAAAAGGGAGCCAACATGAACTGCTCCAATTATAGCCCTATCTGCCTGTCTCCAGTACTCTATAAAGGTATTCTATACACCTCCATTCTTGAAAGCAGGTTGAGACCACTGGTAGAACCCGATCTGCATGAAGAGCAAAGCGCTTTTAGACCAAATAGACAAACACAGGATCAGATTTTCACTCCGATAAATGTAATAGAAAAGCCCTGGAAATATGACCAAAACTTCTATCTGGCATTTTTAGACCTGAAAGCAGCTTTCAATTCGGTGCCTAGGAAAGAAATTTGGGAATCCTTAAAGGCAAAAAAAATCTCCATAAAGCTGCTAAGGGCTATAAAGTCAAATCAACAAGGATCCTAAAGGTGTTGTGAGCATAAGTGGCCAGTAATTGGAGGTATTCAAAATGGAGAAGGGAGTAAAACAGGGCGACTCCCTGAGCCCATTTCTCTTATTGTATATATGGACGAAATTGCTGCCATATGCAAAAGACGTACAGCACAATTGCATATGGGCTACTGGAACCTACATCCGGGCGTAGAACAGTTTCTCCTATATGCTGGTGACATTTTACTCATTGCCGAGACCCCTGAGCACCTTCAAGAGGAAGCAATAGGGTGGAATTAGGAACTGAAAAGAAAAGGCATGAATATCAATACTCATAAAAGCAAAGTTTTCAAGTCGATAGAACCCAAGAGGATTTCCAGATTCTATGTGATGAAGAGGTGAAGGAGGTGGTGAAAGAATTCATGTACCTTGATACGGTGATAAATAGATCTGGTAAAGTCGAATCGGAAATCTCAAGCAGAATCACCAAGTCTAATTCCATATACTACAAGATTCGTAACTCTGTTATTGGGAAAAGAGAAGTGGGACAAGATATAAAGTTACATTTATTTAACTCGGTTTATCTGCCGGTGCTTCTCTATGAAGCTAAAAGCTGGATCCTGAGTGAAAGGCTTCAAAACTGTGTTACCGCAGCTGAAATAAATTTTCTTAGGCGAATCGCGAGGAAAACACGGAGGGATTGTGTCCGGAACGACAGTTATAGAGAAGTAATCAGTGTACGCCCAGTTATGGAAGAGAAAACTGAAGTGGTTTGGAATGTCTGTAGTATGGACCACCACAGAGACCCCTTAAAAACCATTGAGGTGAGGCCAGCAGGAAGAAGACCAATAGGCCGACCCAGAACTTCATATATGACCCACCTAGAACATATAGGGAGACGCAGAGGAAAGACAATGGCAGGAAATGAGGAAACTTGCTAGAGACAGAGACGCATGGCACAAATGCCTGGAAGCACCCCCACGCTGAAAGGCAGATGGGTGGAAGAAAAAGAAGAAGTAATGGATTCTGGATTGGATGGATTAAAATAACATATTTAATTTTCAAATATCAATAAGTTTTATTTGAACCATTAATTGAGCCATACATAGTCAATATACCTCGATCTCCCATCCCGGTCATAAGATTTTTACCAACCAGCCCTCCTAGACAAACTGCTACGGACCCCTTGTCTGAAGTTTTAACTACGTATAACTGTCCATTCCTTTTTCTCAAAAATTGTTTCGTTCAGATTGGTAGTTGACGTTTTCATCACAATAAAAGCCGAACTGATCCATCCTGTGAGCCAGGGGTAAAAGGGTAAAATAGTAAATATATTTTATGCCTTTTTAAATAAGGGGGGAATTAGTAATATAAAGAAAAAATTAAGTACCGTAATCTGAATCATATTAATCAATCATTCAAAATCAAATAAAATGGCTAATAACGTTATTCGGTTTTCTTTGTAGTAATAACATAAACCCTTTCCTCAGTATGAGTCGGACCCCACCCACCCGGTCATTAAATATTCTTCCCCAAACTTTTTTTCTATATATGCCATTGGTGTGATGGTTAACCAAGTTTGGATTAAAAATAGAATGCTTCATGACGCATGCCGCAAGAAATGTGCTAAACCAAAGTTGAATGGAAAGCGCACAAGTGTGGGCATAGCTTAAGAGACGTCTTGCATTCGCTGCTACTCCAACAACCTATCTTAGTCCCGAAGAAGAACATCCTCTAGTACCCCCCTCGGGGTCCTTTCCTCACTTATTCTGACCACGTGACCAGCCCAACTAAGCCTTCCAAAGCTTGACATACCTGATCACATCAAGCTCTCCACAAAGATCGTACAGTTCTATATTCTTCCTGATTCTCCAACCCTCCGCTACTCTTAATGAACCAACTAAGCGCATGAACATATCAAGGGAGACCCACCGCTATAGTGGATTTTTTGAACTATAAAATATGCGAGTAGGACTCTCAATGCTGCATCAAAGCCTCCAAGTAAAGTATCCAAATTATAACATAGAACAAGAATTTTTCATCAATAAATTACAGCATTTTTTAAACTGAGCCATGCAAACCATTATTTCAATTAAGTTAAAACTAGAAAACGGACAATATTCTATAAATGAAAAGGAGGAAATCAATGTATCATACCATATGTAGTAGTATATGAGGAGATAGGACAATAATGGATACCATCAGGAAGAAGAGCTAATCATTATTGGAACACAGAGAGGTTAATAATTAAAAAAAAAAAAAAAAAAAAATGGAAACAAAAACAACAATCTCTCTTGAACAAAGAAGTAGGAGAAGACATGAAAGAATTATACATAACTTTGAAATAGCTGAAAAACAATTATTGAACAAGTCAATAAATTGAAAAATAGAAAAATTACATTCTTACAGAAAATCTATAAAATAAAGAAAAGTAAAGTGGAATTTTCAAAAGAAAAACTGAAAGAAAGATCGAATGTAATGAATTATTACAAAACAAATTATATAACATAAGAGAACAAAAAATTTATTAAAGTAGTCCTAGAGGCTATTAAAGCCAAATAATAATAATTATTACATAACTAATTTTATAAAGACTTGATCCCATGTAACTTTTAATTAGTTCAAGAAATTTTTAAAATGTTTACTTGAATGATGATTTTTTTTTTTTTTCAGATAGTCAATGCAGTGTGGTGGTATTATTTTTCAAAACTTTTGGAATTTTGTGATACCTTCTTCTTCATTCTTAGGAAAAAAGAAAAGCAATTAACTTTTCTACATGTCTATCATCACTCAACAATGTTTTCATTGTGGTGGATTGGTATTAAATGGGTCCCAAGTGGATCTACTTTTTTACCAGCTATGGTTAATTCATTCATACATGTACTGATGTATGCATATTATGGCTTGGCAGCTCTTGGACCCAATATAGGCAAATATTTGTGGTGGAAGAAGTACCTGACAATGCTGCAGCTTGTATGTTAACAAATATAATAAGAATTAATAATTCTAACTATATATGAATTTTGCAAAAGATACAATGAAAATCAGCAATTTACAAAATTTAATCTTAAGATTGTGTTAAGATGTTTGCTACAGGTATGTTTTGATGTTGTGGGATAATTCAATTCAATGATTTATGGAAGGTTCACAAATTATAAGCTGTAAGGGTCTCGAAAATATTTTCTTTTATTAACTTTTATACAGTCATAGTCAAAATTTATAATGGCTGACGTTTCGCTCGTATTTGAGCATTTTCAAAGTTAAAATTTATTATAAAATAAAATTTATTGTTGATTTGGGTTGATTTGGAAACCGGCATAACAAGAACTACCGAATTTCAAGGCGAAGCCTTGAATGAGGTTCATTTGTCTCATTTGGGTTACAATCGAAAAATAAATACAAATAAAATTATATAAAAAGGTAGTTCCGGATAAGACATTATCCTTTATTTAACAATCCTATGTTTAAACCCAGGCATGTGGGTCCTCATAAGGACTAAAATGAAATAAATGTATGAGTAAAATAAAGGTATCCATTAGTAGAAAGAAAAATATATATTTATATACATAACAGAGGGAAAACTTTTTTTTTTTCATGACATGAATATATTGAAACCATTTTTCAACCATAAATAACAGTCATTTTCCACCTCTAGTTGTTTTTAATTGGAAATCTCTTATACAGTTTAAATAACAAGAGATAGACTGTTTATACCATTCAAAGAAGCACCACATTTTCTAAACTTTAAGTAAGCATAAAAACTGTAGTCAATATTATACCAAATTGTTTTTTATCACCTAGTTGAAAAATAGTTGAAAAATGTTACGTTACAAAAATTATTTAAACCCACATTTGTGTGTCATTATATTTTTATGTATTATTAGGAATAATGTAATATTATTATCAATATGTATGTGATGAATCTGAACGCTTCCTCTATTACATGTTTATTATAAAAATAAGTCAACATTTCAGAAATTTCTTATATCTTCAGGGTTAATTCATAGACTGTATACCTCATTTTTCTGTTTACCATCTCCAGCAACATATTATGGTAGTCAAGTACTGGATATGTCTTTTCATTAATTAACATAATAGATCATCATATATCAATAAAACCATCTTTGTACAATATCTAAAAGGAACCCTATCCTAAAACAATAATTCAGCACTTGGCAACCATAATATTTTCCTATAGATTGTAAACAGAAAAATAAGGTATATAGTCTATCAATTAACCCTAAAGATGTAAGAAATTTCTGAAATATTAGTTATAATTAATTTAATCATTTCTCGTGGATAACCACCTTATTTTAATTTTAAATATTTTATTTTTCGAGAGAAAAGATTGGGCTCGGTGGGGGTCCAACCCGGGTCTCCTCCGGGGGGCGCAGTGGTTAGCATACCCCGCATGTCACGCAGGAAACCGGTTCGACTCCCGGCCGAGCCCAAGCCCTTCAAAAAATAAAATATTTAAAATTGGCTACAATGTTGGATTTGTTTTCTCATAAACATGTTATACAAGAAGTGTTCAGATTCACCACATACCAATTGATAATTTTTTTTATGTTTTAGGGTTACTTGTGATATTGTGAATTTTTATTCATAAAGTGTAAGGTGTTTTTTGCAATAAATATGCGTAGTGCCAAACAATTAATCATGGTTAAAACCGATTAATTATTTGTATCTTTTTGTAAACCTGCCTATCTACTTTATGAACTTCCAGAAAAAACAAATGTTGATTTCTACAATTTTTTTTTTATTTATCAATAGGACCACCAGCCACAGTAAAGAATAACAGTTGTCTATCTCCCACCTCTATATTTATCAATAGCTTTTTGTCCTGAAATTCATTAGGTTTAGTCATTAGGAACACTAGAAAGAAGACATGTTTGGAATATTAAATAATGTAAACATTGAATTTTCAAGTTAAAATTTGAAATTGCAGTAAATTTTAAAATATAGTTATAAAAAAATTGCATCTTTCCCTAGACTTTATCAAGTTTTTTGTCCGTATTTCATGAAAACTTAAGGTAGAAGACTATATCATTTTAAGCAATATTTTACTATGTTATAGGCTTTATCATTTCAAGAAATATTTTTTAAGATTTACCAAGCAAGTTATAATCCCTTGAAAATTTGACTACAGCTTTTATGCTAATTAAAATTTTATGTATTTTATATTGTTTGGCACTTAACCCTTTAACCGCTAAGCAATCAGAATGAGAGTTGCACTGGGACGCTGAGCTGGTCTGCAGGCATTTCACTCCCCACGCTAAGGCCTGCAGGCCACTCTCCGCCGCTGACGGCTTCAACTCCTCATAACCTTCACTAACTATTTATTAATGTTTTATTTATTTTTTATGATTCTATAATACCTTTATCATTATTTCAATAAATTAAAATGCTAGATTACCGATTGCAATAAGAGATTACGTGATATAAGAAGGTAATAATGAACAATAATATAATAATGTTAATACTTCATGTACATTAATATATACATTTATATATACATAGCATTTTTATATATAATTAATATATACATTTATATAGATAAACTGGAGAAATAATAGCGAAATAAAACAGTGAATATCACCAAAAAAACACAGAGGCCTATCGCCTCTGTTATTCGCCTCTCATTCGTCTAGGACTCGAATGAATAATGGCAAAATATGTCCTTCAGACCCTTGACGGTAAGGGACAGAAAAAAAAAAATTAGCAGGTAAAAAGGGGTGAGCCGGGCTTACTCGAACGGCCGACCCAGATGACAGGGGTTTTCCCGCAATATTGATACCCCTGCAGCCTAGCGGCCGCAAGAACTATTTATTAAGTCTCCGTGAATCCGCTAGGATGTGCCTCAGTCACGACACCTTATCTCTTGTGAAAAGCTTAGGACGGTAAATAAGTGAAAAACCAATTGCAAGATATCTCGTCATTATTATGTGGGGAACGGCAGCCTTTGACGGGTTATCTCGTCATTAGCGTGTGGGGACCGACTTTGTTTCGCAAGATATCTTGTCTGGAGCCATGAAAGGGTTAATATGGTCTTTTTTGACAAACTGCTCATATTATTAGGCATTTAATTCAGTATTTTTTAACAAACTAGGTACTTAGTCTTAAGGAAAATGCAGTGCTCTTTTGGATGGTATTTTTAGTACATTATTGTTACATGTATATGTTATATAGTACAATATTGTTTTCTACATATTTTTATTCAAGCTATGGAAGAAACAAATACATATTCTTAAAAAAATGAATTCAAAATAGGCAAAATATAACATCTAAATGTAACATCTACCATTAAGTGTTATTTTTTTATTGCAATCCCAACTATTGCCACTTCATTTATTTCTACAGTCAACTGATTTCACTAATATCAGAATCAAGATTTAGATAAACCATTGCTCTAATATTATAACATTTTTTTTAAAATATATTTAAAATTATAATTGTAATTCTGATTCGAAAAATAGTACAAATAATGTAAGATTTTTCAAATGAAGCAATTATAAATGTGTAATGGAATATTCCTGTTCTGGGATATTTTAAAAAATTTAAGGCCAAAAATAGGGGGTAGGTGCGGTAAACACCATAATACAAAGAATGAACCATCAAGTTTCATTATAGGCTGTACATATATTTTTAATCCAATATATAAATATATATAAAAACATTGACAAGAAATTACAATCTAATTGTATTATGTATCAGATTTTTTTTTAATAGCCTTTTATACGTTAAGTTTATAAAATGAACTTGAAATTTATTTTTACATAACAAATTTTAATTTATAATGGAGCTGTACATTTATTTATTTTACTATTATTTTAAATAAAATTAATAAATGTTTAACTATAACCTAATAAAACAATATTTTCCTTTAGATTCAGTTTACAACAGCATTAATTTTGGGCATCAATGGAATTAGATCTGGATGTGATTTTCCTTTGTGGATGCAATATGCCCTGGTAATCTACATGATATCATTCATTGTGCTTTTTGGAAATTTTTATGCAAAGGCATATATAGAAAAGGTAAATAATATTTTATACACTTATTAGACTTAACACTTTTATATACCTGATTGTATTTTAAATAGTATAAAAATGATAGGTCACTTTTATTATTATTATACGGCTCTATGACCCACAAGTTGAGTCTTGACCTGCTCCAGCAAAGACAGCCAGTTATTTCCATTTTGCGCTGCTGTCTTCCAATCATGAATGCCAAGCATCAATAATGCATCGGTAGCAACACTGTCTTCCCATCGGAGCCTAGGGCATCCAACCTTCCGTGGTCCAAACAGTTTCTCTGATAGGACTTTAGATGGGATTTCAGAGGAATTCATAGGAACATGTCCCGCCCATCAACATCGAGAGAATTTAATCGTATCAACCACGCCCAAGTCCTTGTATAGGCTTATTAGCTCGAGGTTGGTTCTTCTTCTCCAGTCTCCGTCAACATATGCGGCCCCATAAATTCTCCTGTGTTGGGAAATTTAAGAAATTCCGAGTATTTGGTTCATTAGGTGGCGCATAGGTATGCGAATCAATATCTAATTGTACACTTCAAGACTAGATTAAAGAGAAGCAATATCAAGAATTCCCCTATCTCAGGCCTTTAACTGTTTCAAGTATTAAATTCTTATATCCATATACGCAGATGTCAAGAGCAAATCATTTTTATTTTTTTCTTCCTTATCACCTAGATCAGTGAAACGAGGTTAGTATGGATTTTAAATTCTAAAGGATATATTTTATGTATTATAAAAGATATATATTTTTATCACGTCTAGATTTTGGCTTTTAAGCAATTCGTTTTTTAGCAACCCGATAAAGACAGCAAATATGCGTTGTTGGATTCCCTGAAATTTTTCCTGATGTTTTGGCACGCAGGGTCCAAATGTTATCCGGTCATTTCTGAATCACAATAAAGTGTGCATGTTGGACTTCCTGAGAGGCCTATGCAATGGAAGTGCTTCTGGAGGTAGTCGGGACCAGTAAGTAATCGGAAGAAGGGAACTGAACTGACAGTCCTTGTCAGATTCTGAGCCATTCAGAGTGAGTGCTCGTCAATGTTTTCCTTCAATTTTTTTATTGGACTCTTACTGGAGAAGTTGCGTTCAACGTATGAGCATCAATTTCTTCAAAACTTTAGAAAACTGGGTTCTGAAGCATTGATAATCAAGGTCTAGTTCTTTCAACTGCAAGGTAATGATTAGAATCAATATTGCTTTTCAACAAGATGAATCTTAAGTTCATAAAAATATGTCCGGTTTGATTAATCATTATCCCAAAATTTAATCATGAAGTAGCATGAAATGCATTGTTAATCATTATAGTTGTAATGTGCATTCCCATGATTTGGCTGAAACTGGTGTTCTCTTCCTATTTGTGCTTCAGGCCCCTATGACAATTTATCATTAAAATTGATAAAAACTGGTGTTCAAAATAATCATTTATGAATGGAAGTGACACATATTGTGTTCGTCTATTATTTAATCTAACAACTATTTTGACAATGATATTTCATTAGCTGTTTTTTTTTTTTTCTAGACACTTTTTATTTATTGATTTGTGAAAAAAAGTATTCAATCATTATAATATTTCCTATTAATAATAAAATTAATGAAATTTCCAAGGGTTAAATACTTAAAGATAAGAAAAATGTGAATTTAAAAATGTTTAAAACATTATCGCTATGAATGCTTTTCAAATTTCCTATTAAATGCATTGAACAATAACATTATATTTCAGGGAAAACGTGCAGTTGGCTATGGTGAATATAGTTTCCAAAATACACACTATTATCAGGCAGGCACTTCGAAAAACAAATGGGAATAAATTGCAAGATTTCATGATGCAAAGAAGGGCAAAAGGACTATGAAAATTTTCATTAATAATGATTTGTGCTTTAAAAGTTGAACTGTTTTTGAAATAGTGTTGACATGACAGATAATGTTGTTAAATGTGCTGAACTTATATAATAAGAGAGTCAAACTGTCAATCTGTTGTCAGTTATGTGTGTGTGCATGTGTGTGTGTGTGTTTGTGTGTTTATAAATTTTAAAATGTTTAGTTTATTATCGGATGTCATAAATTTATATGTGACATTTTGATTGTCCTTTCATTAAAATATTTCAATAAAGAGAATATAGTCTCTACCAATAATTTAAAATATCTGAGGTAAATTATATATTATTTTGAATTATCAAATGAGCACTGAATCCAAAATTTAGTAACTTGTTTCTCTGGTGAATTTTAAGAAACATTATTGAATAAACCAAACTTATAATGACTTCTGTTGCAATAATATTATATGATTGAATTTAAAAAGGTTTGAACATTTGAAATGTGTTAAATTTGAAAAGATATGTTCAAACTTTAACAATAAATAATGTAAATATACATGATTTTTAAAAATGAATGTTTTGCATATCAATCAACATCCATATTAAGTATTTTTTAATAATAAAATGGTCAGAAAAAAGTATATTTTTAATTTTTCAAACATGAAGTTGACTATTATCCAGAAATTAATTATGCTAAAACCTTAAACACAAAGCAAACAGTCAATTAACTATAACATCATAAATATAACAAAGTCACTGGTGATAAATGTTTAGTGAATTATGAATTTTTTTTTATAATTATTTCTGGAGGCCTTTGTCAAAGAGGTACCAATTAGATTTTCTGTTTTTGATTGATTACAAAAAATAAAATAGTCCGACAGAACTATTTTAAGCAATTGGTTTTCGATTCAGAACATTTTTTTTCTAGCAAAATATTTTACTTTTTTTGCTAGTTAAATTTGTGAAGGGCTAAAATTGGAAACAATTTGAAACTAGATTTTTTAAAAAGTTGAAATAATGGTAAAATATTATGTTGTTAATTCAATGGCACTAACTTTTAAAAATATATATAATTATAGCATTGATACAATAATTCACTATTTAAATTAAGATCAATTGATAATCATCTCTCAAATCCTATTATAAATTTTAATATATCAGCATACCTCTTTAACATGTTTGCTAATATAAACCAAAATAATTTATTTATTAAATTAGTAATACTTTTTTTAATGGACTCAATCTTTTCAGTCATTATAGTTCTGTAACTGTGGATTACTACACACACACATATATATATATATATATATATATATATATATATATATATATATACCTTAAATAATCGGAATTTACCTGATTCAATGATACTATCAGGAATCATTTTTTTTTTTAAATGATAAGGAATAAGAGAAGTTAGTTCAGCAACACCAAGATATTAACAAGCGAATTGCAATGTTACCATAATCAGTACTAATTAGTAACAAATTAAGAATGATTCCCCAATATGGGTAAAGAAAAACCTATTCAATACTTTGGTTTAATTTGTTACCATCAAAATAGATTGTATATCGATTTTAATTATAATAATTTAACCAAACTCAAATTTTGTTAATTTGACTCCTCAACATGTTCAGTATGTTATTATACTTTTTATTTAGGTATTATGCAACATTTTTCAAAGAACTGATCAAACTTTTGGTGAAACAAGGCATACATGTAAACAATAGTGATGAAGAACTATATAAAAAATAGAATAAAGAAGAAAATTCAAATAAAAAATTTAAGTTTTCTGTCATATTTATACATCTTCTTTGTTAAAACATGGAAAAATAATTAAATCATGCAAATATATCTGTAATTATATTATAGATATTATTACAAAAATGGTTGTCAACACTCTTTTGCTCAGAGATACCTATATATTTATACATAGGTATCTCTAGTTTCTACATATACGAGTATTGTTAATATATGTACTGCGTGTTTATGAGTATATACATATATATCCAACAGTATAGTTTAATTCTTATTTTCACACAATTAATTTTAGCTAGTTGCATGGACTTAATGTATCTGTGTGGTTCAAATCTAAAGTTATTCATTCAATTTTAATGTAACATTCAATATTTTACATCAAGTTGTCACAATTGTTCTAGTATTTCTCTATTGGTTAATTTTACCAGGCCCATACAATATAAACAGTGTAAAGAAAAGCAATTCATTTTCCCATGTAATCCAACTTGGTATTGAAGATAGATGTATTATAATTGTTGTACAGATCTGGATCAGTGTTAGAAATATATTATAATATTTATGAATTTTCAAGAGAAAATACTAAATTTATTGAATTGACATTTATAATAAGGAATTAATGTAAAAAAGATAAAACTTCTGGAATATTTATATTGTGATACATCAAAGAGAAATTGTAACCCTCATGTTCCTAATTCCTTTCTTGAGTGTAGTCCACAATTTTGTTTTTATTGTCTTCATTATTATTATCATTGTTTACAATATCTATTTTTAACTAATCAATTGATAAGGTTAATTTTTTTTTTTAATTTTTTAAAAGGTATTAAAAATATAGTCGTAAATTTTCGAGTGGTAGAGCTAAAATTCATTGTGATAATGTATGAAGAGCACAGTTTATTTAAGTTTTTGTTCTGTTTCCTACAGTAGCCAAAATCTTACTGCTTATTATTATTTAAATTTATGTAGTAGCTTCAACTGTAGGTATGTGAATATTTATTTGTATTTGTACATTGTAATATACTTACGAGTATATGCCGAAGTCAATGCCCAACAATAAGTTACTTTAAAATTTTATTCAAATTAAAAAAAAAATTATAATTGAAAAACATTGGATTTTCCCACTGTTCCCACAGAAAAATCCCTTGTATTAAACCCTTCAGTTCTCTAAACTTAGTATACTTATTTATTATTAAGTCCAATTGGTTTTGGGGAGCCAATTTATTGTTAAGTCCAATCGGGAAGCTGAAATTTTCAAGAGCTTTTGTTTTTGAGCCTCATTACCGAACTAATATCGTTCCTTGGCTCTATTGATCTTTACTAGGTTTATGGATTTAATAACTATAAAGAATAACCATAAAGTTTGCTCTTTTTCTGATCATACGTGTAACTATATATGGTATGCCAGTTCCCTAATTAAAATTTTTATTGCCGCATATCATTTCTTCTCATAAACTCGAACTTTTGATCAATAGGCGAAAATAAAACTCGATGATCGATACCTGACAAAGAATTTCCTTGATGAGGTATTTCGCGAAAGTAACTTTTTACACTCATTGTGATATGTTTTTAGCAAATGAATAAGGTTTGAGTATTTTTTATAAAAAAAAATGAGAATTGGACAATAATCTCGGGTATTTCAAAGATGAAGCGTTTTAGATCTTTTAAGAAAGAAAAATTTCATGAAAGGAAGCAATGATATTGTTTCAAGAGGAAAATTGAACAAGTTATTTAGTTTTTTTACAATAAAATATAGGACTATATGTAGTTGCAGAAAATAAAACTTGTGGCCCCTATAAAGGCCTAAAACCTAGAACGAAATGCTGTTATACATTAAAATAAGTTATTTTTTGTGTTTTTTTTTTCTACTTGTGTTGAAAGTCTTCCTTTGATGATTAATGTTTTCTTAAGGATTAATAATTGGTTTATGTTTTATGATGTCTATTACACTCAGTTTGTAATTACTTTTGATGCGGTGGATTATATTTATTTATTCCTATTCTAGTGTAATAGGTACATGCCTCCAAAAAAAAATGACAGGTTACGGGGAAAAAATAGTACCTTAATGCTTTGGTTATAACTTCCTATTAGTATTAAGACTTGATATCTGCATAGTCCGCCCAATTCAAATGAGGCCAACCATCCTTTGGGTGGCTTGAAAAGGGGGTAGGTGTGCAAATAAACTTTGCTATAAGGAGTTTGAGTGATATATCATTTCTATTCTTCTGAATCCAACGAGACCAATCTTAATGAAGGTAATTAGTTGAACGTAGAAGTATATGTGATGGAAATAGTTGGGTGGTGGGGTCACACATGACACTAGTGTTTCATTTGACCGCACCCCCAACCAGAGATCGGATTTTCATGTTAAACATGGTTCAAATATGTACTTCTACAATTAAGTATATTTTCAAATACCTATAAATAAGTACATAATATATTCAATAAGATAATCACGAAATTTACAAAAAAAAAGTATATAGTGCTTCCAGTATACAGTGTTCCAGCCATGGGCGGATCCAGCCGATGGTAAAAAGGGGGCTGTAGCCCCACACCCTTTCCTCTGGATCTGTCAATCAGCTTTATCCTTTTACCTTTATGTTCCTTTCCTACACCTAAAATTCTACTAGTTAAGCACATTATTTTTTTCTTTACCTTGCTTCCCTATTGTTAGTAAAATTAAATCCTATCTTTAAATGACAACAAAAATTTCAAAGGGGGGTGCAGCCCCCACAGCTCTTCCCCTGGATCCGCCAATGATCACTAGACAAAAACGAACATTTCAGTAATAGATGATTTATGTAGGAAATCACCTACTGATTACGAATACCCCTTACATAGGTGTCACGTAATGATGCCTTGTCGAGTTATGGCTTAAAAATGAGAGAAAATTTGGGTTTTGACTTTTAGTTAAAATTGGAATCTCATCATATTCCTTTTCCACACTTGAGTGGAAAAAGATAATGATGTCAGTAATAATAGAGGATATTTAAACAGTTAAATATATTTCATTTAAGTGCCTAAATTAAAAAAAATATTCATGTAAAACAATTATCATTTCAAGCAACTCTTTATACTTAAATGTAAATAAAAAGAAATACAACATAACAGACTAGAGGAACTACCTAAATTATCTATTAGAACAGTTTGAAATTAGAACAAAAAGTGGAATATGATATCAATATTTTCGATGTTAAAGAATTATTGGTTCTTGTCTCTCAGCTGCTCTGCAGGAACAGTTATACTGACCTCATACTTGCTGGTAATAGGAAAAGCCTTTTAATTTGGCCCCAATCTCGACTGAAAAGGACTCTTTGATCCTCAGAGATCTCATTCAGAGACAAGAGTATTGAGTACCTATTTTATAAGCCATTATAGATATGGTGTTTTTAACAAAAAAATTTATAAAACAATATATATTTTCAATCACATGCAGCACTGAGGATGGCAAAATGTCTGAAACGTTTGCCGTTTTTAAATAGATATAAGACTGAATACTGGTTACACTTAATAATAATAATAAGTTGTTACAGGTACATTTATTTTTGTTTAGCTGATTTTTATAATTTATTTAAAGGTATTAATATAAGGTACATATATCAATTTTGATAAGTATAAACAACAACCTAGATTTGTTTACTATTTGCTAGTGCGAAAGTACCAAATAACTAGAGAAACAATAACACAAACTTTCCTCAGTTCAATATACCTATACTAAGCAAAAAAATCTGGTGCGTGCGCGCAACACACAACTTTCACTTACCAACTTACTTAAATTAGAAATTGATGTGTTTTGTTAATTGCCACTTCTCAAAGACTCATTTTTCCAGATTCATTTCTTATTTTTGTTTTTATTTGCTCTATAAAAAACACTAATTTTTTATTATTAAATAAAAGTTTTTACTTGTGGTAATTTGGCAATGCAAGCATAATACTCCAAGTTGTCTGATTTTATAATTCTCTATGTAGTTGTTGAAAACTTCATTTACCATGAAACAAATAATTTCCATTAAATAAACAGAACGGCTTTAATTATGAACAATGGTCTGTCATTAAAGGCGTACTCCGCCGCATGCGTGTGCTCAACGTACTTTATGAGGTGACGGAATATTTTTTTTTTTCCTCTATATGTTTACTTGATTTTTTTCACATTTCATATTTAGCTATTTCTTATTTTTTAGCGTAATGAGAGACAGTTAATTTTTCCATATAAACAAAAAGAAGGGTACTTTACAGGAAAACAAAAAATGCCCCTTCCCCATTTAAGCCCCCTCAGAACATTTTAATAACGATAAAGCTTAACTGATATTAAAGAACACCTTATTTGCATTAAACATGGCGAATTTGATCCAAATCATTAAAGCCGTTTTTGAGATAATCGGAAGAAAGGTATAAATTGGAAAAAAAGTTATGAAATAAAATGCACCCTCCGGTTGATCAATTTTGATCAAATGTTGGCTATCACATCTTTGGCATATACATACATCAAATACCCAGTTTGATCAAAATCGTGAAAGCCGTTTTTGAGTAAATAAAAAAAAAACAGGTGAAAATGATACAAAATTTATTAAGTAAATTCCCCCCTCCGGTTGATCAATTTTGATGAAATGTTGGCTATCACATCTTTGGCATATACATACATCAAATACCCAGTTTGATCAAAATCGTGAAAGCCGTTTTTGAGTAAATAAAAAAAAACAGGTGAAAATGATACAAAATTTATTAAGTAAAGTCCCCCCTCTGGTTGATCAATTTTGATGAAATTTTTACGGTCACATCGCGGGTATATACATACTCTAAATACCTAATTTCAGGTTCGCACGGTTTATAGTTTTTGAGCTAGTCTGGTCACACACACAGACCATTTCGCGGGACTTGGTTATTTCGACTCAGGGGACCCCAAAACGTGTATTTCCGTTGAAAACCGGAAGTCGAAAATTTTCACGATCGCAATACTTCCACTTACTATATATTTCATATATAGGTAAGTGAAAGTAAAAAAAACACGTGAAAATGATACAAAATTTATTAAGTAAAGTCCCCCCTCCGGTTAATCTATTTTGATGAAATTTTTACAGTCATATCTCGGGCATATACATACATCAAATACCCAGTTTGATCAAAATCGTTGAAGCCGATTTTGAGTAAATAAAAAAAACACGTGAAAATGATACAAAATTTATTTAGTAAAGTCCCCCCTCCGGTTAATCAATTTTGATGAAATTTTTACAGTCATGTTTCAGGCATATTAATATGTAAAATACTCAGTTTAATCAAAATCGTTGGAGCCGTTTTTGAGAAAATCGAAAATAACGTAAAAAGTTATTAAATAAAGTACCCCCTTCCTTTGAGCAATTTAGATGAAATTTTTGCTGTCACATTGCGGGCATATACGTACACTAAATACCTAATTCGTACGTTCGTACGGTTTATAGTTTTTGAGCTAGTTTGTTCACACACACACACACAGACACCACACACACAGACCATTTTGCGGGACTTGGTTATTTAGACTCAGGGGACCCCAAAACGTGTATTTCCTTTGAAAACCGGAAGTCGAAATTTTTCACGATCGCAATACTTCCACTTACTATATATTTCATATATAGGTAAGAGAAAGTAAAAATAAAGATGCATTCACTACATACAAGCTCTGTTATATAAAGTTCAGAATATTCAATATCAATATATTAAAAAATTACCTATCTAACATCAGTAGCGGATCCAGGGGAGGGGCGCGGGGGGCGCCCCCCCCCCCCCTGAGAGGTGAGGATACTCATAAAGTATTACTATTTCTATATGAAATGAGCTATATTTAGTCATTTTTCAAGTCCACTAATTGAAAATGAATTGTATTTAAATATTTACAGTCATTTATAACGTCATTATGTACTAATATGTATTTTAAATTAGGGCCTTCATTGCTCATGAAATGTAAAAAAAAAAAGTGCGCCCCCCTCTCAGAAAATTTTTGGATCAGCCACTGTCTAACATGAAGGAAAAAATAAAAATGAAAAAGATGCAAAGCGTAATGTAAAAAATAAAATATAACTACCGTGGTACCTAATATTATTTTGGAGAAACGTCTTTGACTTAAAAAACCGAGGATGATTCAACATATAAAAACATCACCCATTGTCATATTTTTAGCAGACCCTCAAATCAAATAAATCAGAAAAGTTTTAATTTTTTTTAATATTAGGTAGCCCTTTTAAATCTTAAATAAACAACTTTTTTTTAACTCATTTCCTGATTGCATAATAAGACATCATGTGATGGCTATCCAAAAAGTTATATTTTACACACATAACATTAGTTTACCAAACCCTATCTAAAATTTAAATATACATTTTTTCAAAAACACCATGTCATACCCCATAATATAATAATAGACCTTTCTATCAATTAAAAGTGAAAATTTCGAAGTTTCTGTTGTTAGAGCGACCCCAATTAATTTTAAAAATATTTATAAAATTATCCCCGATATCACAATAATATACCCTCATATGAAAGAAATTCGTAAACACCAAATTTTCAATACTGGCACGAAACCATACTCTTTAAAATTCCAAAATAGATGGATACTGACCCTACATAGGACAAATTCCTCCCTTACGCCAAAGCAGATGCGGAGAGAAGCCGATCTTTAGTTCAGGTGCCCCACATTTTAGCAGGGGATTCCATTCAATGTTTACATTAGAGGTTGTTTAGTAGTTAGTTAACATGTACATTGTTTGATAACCTGAAATTGTTTGATTGTTAAAATTGTTAAACTATTATATAAAAACAGTTATCTTGGAAGTTGCTAGGTGGCGTTAACACAGTTGACAAAACTCTTTTATTTCCACTTACCAACCTACTTAGAGTTGAACTAGAAGAGTAAACCCCAATCAGCAACTTCACAGATAGCAGTTTTTATTTACTTATTCATGTTTTGTTTTTTATTTCTAAAAGGTATAGAGTATTGTAATTATTGCAGAGAGAGAGAGAAAAGTTTTTATTTATTATCAAATTTTACAAAATAAATACATTCGAATTTATACATGATTTCGGATATATCATCCTTAAATCAACAATTTATTTTATTTTTCATGATTATTTAGTAATAATAAGAGGTAGGATTAGAACAGGTCAGAGGTATGAAAAAAGAGAGAGGCAGATTTTGGCGGGCGAGAGAGAACCACAATGAGAGAGAAAAGGCCAGGAAACAAGAAACGAATATGAACTAAAGAGTAAAGAAAATGTCATGAATGTGGAACGTTGGAGCACCTGGTCGCGCGGTGTCCTTGCACCAGATGTTTCGAATGCGGAAATGAGGGACATATCGGAAGACAAGGTCCCTATTTGTACAGGCGGGTCGAAACGAATCGGATAGAACCGATGGAAGTACACGCACAAAGAAAAAGGAAAAAGAGAGGATCA
Source organism: Aelia acuminata (assembly GCA_911387785.2). Taxonomy (NCBI): domain Eukaryota; kingdom Metazoa; phylum Arthropoda; class Insecta; order Hemiptera; family Pentatomidae; genus Aelia; species Aelia acuminata. Next base: position 17,278,747 of record OU426980.1, read on the forward strand.
CCTTTGGAGTCGGATGTGTCATAAGAAACCTCTGAGACAGCGGATAAAGGAAGCAAACCAGGAGACGAATAAGTTCGGAAGAGCTGGAGAATCTAAAGAGCCAAGGAATTACAGTGGTCAACACTTCGCTATATAACAGCCACCTTAGGGGAGTAAAGAAGAAATTCGCTGAATAGTAGAAGACTTTAGGAAGCTAAATGAGAATACTTTAAGTGAAAAATACCCGATTCCAACGTTTGATGACACTTGGATAGGTTAATTGGAGCCACAATATTTAGTATCCTGGATTTGAAAGCAGCTTATCATCAAATAAGGGTGTACACCAAGTACCAGCAAAAAACGGCGTTTTCCTTTGAGAGGGGGGCATTTTATTTAACTTTATTATTTAAACGAACGCCATATGGATTGAAAAAATGCGTCCATTACATAACGTAACACAAGCTTTTGGGTAAGTTCTTGAGAGGATTAGACGAAGCGTTTTGTTTCGTAGTATACATGGACGCCTCTTCCATGTACAGGAGGTCTTCAGAGGCGGTGATCGGGGCTCTAAGAAATTGGTTCCAGTTTTATGGGATGTCGAACTCAATTCATCAGATGGGGGGAGGGAGTTTGTTAATGTAGAAATAAGGAATAAAATGAAGGCCCAGGAAGTATGTTGGCACATATATACTCCAGGATACCCAAAGAGCAGAGCAGGGATAGAGGATAGTACCTTTAAAAAAGGGCCTAATCAGGTGCAGCAATGTCGAAGGCGGTGGCGGCATACAACCACTCTATACACACCTTCACAGGATTTGACCCATTTAAAGTACATACTTTTTGGTCTTCGACCAAGGAGGAGGGATAGCGAGGAAATTTTTGTGGTGGAGGGATTTTCGGGGAGGCTGAGGAATAATCGGATAGAAATAGGAAAAAGCGCGACAGCGAATGGAATCAGAAAAAAGTAGAAGAGCGGCACGGACCAATATCAAGGTAGCCGATATGATGGAAAGTATCAGATAGGGACAGTGGTATATCGCAAACTTAGTTAAAATCTAAGACAATGTGTATCGTGACAATGTTGTGAGTCACGATACAGAGCATAAAATAATATATAGAAACACCCTTGGAAAAAGAGGGCGTGCATAGAACAGTTTAAGTTTTCACTAAGGGAATCTACGAATTGAGCTCCTTGATTCAGAGACAATGAATACAAAAGTTGCAAGCTGTGTACCAGAATCTTTATGTAGATATTTTTGAGAATATAGATACAGCAACTTCATTCAGTTCTTTTTCAATATTAATATTTTTTTTCCTAAATTTTCTTATGTTGTTTCAGATTAGTTATTTTCTTCCCGCTGTCATTTGGTAGTTATTTTTTCGTAGTACTGTATTCTCTAATTTCTTGGATTATTAAGAATATTCGTCCAAGAGTAGAATTTACTTCTTGTTCCTCTATTTTCATTGGGATGTGCTTTAATCAGACTTTATGCTTGTTAGAAAAAGAAACCAAAGACTGTCTGGATGAATTAATCCCCCCCCCCTCGCAAGCTGGCAATCAAGATACAAGAAATGGATTTTATTTGAAAATGGATGTGTATCTATGTGTAGACCCAATGCTCTCTCTTTCTTAGATATTATATGCTTATTTAATTATTACAATCGTGTCCTGAAACTTTAAGTCAAGTATTGGCTTTAAGTATTAACTCACTGGAATCAAACAATCCTTGTAACCATTTAATAACCTTCGGAAATGTTTTCAACTACTACTTTGATAGTTTTCTTATTGTTTTTATGTTTAATCGTTAATGAACATTTTGTCCAATCTATGGAGGAATACAGAGTTGATTGTTCTACTTTGCGAATGGGGCAGTATCTTTGCCCTGATCCTGACCACTTGGATTTCATTGATCCTGCTACTCAGCAGCCTAAAGGTTGTACCAAAGAAAACAAAGCTAAAGGTTAATTTATTTCTTACTTATTCTGTATTTTTAATTTTTATAAGCCTAAGTCTGTTAATAATATAATCTTCTGATTGTGTTCCTAGTGATAAGAATGCGACTAGAGTATTACAAATTATGTTTTATTTCTTTGCATGTGTACTAAATTACTTCCAGTACTGTTTACTAATTGCCTTAAAGCTTTAAATGATTTCATTATTTAATGACTTAATATATCGTTATGAAGTACACAATTAAAACCTCTGGTTGAATTGCATTAACTTGTTCAGCTCATCAAGATTGTCTGCAGCTTTTATGAACTTATAAAAACTTTTTCTCAGCTTGTATAAAACATCTTATTCAAACGTTTTCTCATAGGATCAAAGATTTTCTTCTTCCTTATACAGTGTACCATAAAATGAAATGGTTGGGGTCTGAGCCATTCTTTCAATGAACAGAGGTTGCTGTTAAAGGTAGGATTATTAAAAAAATTAAGAAAAAACACATGTGTTAAAGCTATTTATTTGGAACGAATGCGTATGTACAAGTACAAGTTGTCAGCCATAACCCCCCATAATACCCATACCCCGCAAAATAATCAGCCGATCTTTCGCTATCTTCTCTCTTGTATAATATTCTCCTTTCAAAACTAATTATTTTAGAAATGCATTTAAAAAAGAGGCCAGTTTGGTTGTCATTATACACTTCTTTCTCATCATAACTTTAAGTGTGTAATGCAGGTTTTTTATCCAATCGCGAGCAAGTTTTGTGTCAATTTCTTTTCCTTCAGTACAAATCTATTTAAACAATTTTGTGACACTTTTTTAGCCACACATTTGTCCTCAAAATGATTTTCGAGCCCTCAGTTTGCGAATTTGGACCTGGTTAGGCTTTTTTTATAAATCGTTAAGTGTTTGATCAGGCATTAACAAACTATTAATACAGTAAGTTGTTTTATAATTTTTTTTTAAATCAGGGGCCTTGTCTCTTTTTACTAAAAAATCTTTTTCATTTACCCATTCTTCCTGTATTTTTTTTATTCTTCAGTACATCATAAATTTGAGTTTTGTCGTGTTTAAATTTTGATACAATATCCTTAATTAGTTCTTAATATAATTGCACTCACCTTGACGGGCAATGTTAGCACACTTTGCAAATTTTAACTGTAGACAGTTTAATACATGTGCTCAAGGTTTCCACTGCTGATCTGATAGACGGGAAAAACAGTAATACCTTGGAAAGAGGAAAGAAAACATTCAAGGAAATCAATAGAAACGGTAACTATTTACTGAAAATGTTACCAAGTCATGAGTCAAAAACAACAGAGCATAGTGACCACAGGAGTCCCAGATGTAAAGAAATAATTTTTCTGGTATTTAGAGAGCTTTGCCTATTTACTTAAAATTTATAAAAAAAATTCCATTTCCATAGGTTAGAGTTTATGCTATGGGATCTCCACACACAAATTAACCATTCTTTCTCTTTGATAACCAGGACTTAATAAATTTTCTGTTTAACCGAGGTCTGTTATGAGGATGTTCTGCTTTTGAGATGTTATACTGTATATATCAATATCATCTTTGATATCTTATAAATAATTTAAGAAATGAGCAATGGCCAGGTTAGTCAGTTCATTTAGTAGATTAAAAAAAAAGGATTTCTGAAAGCTATCCCTAACCTAGCAATTAGCTTTGTTTTTTACCTTGTTTCCTTATATGTTAACAGGGGATTAGAGTTTATCATTAATGTATGGTAAACTAGCCTATTTACGAAAACCCTAATTTTTCAGATCTGTAAAACAGTTACCTTCTGTGCAATTTGGCGCCTGCCTTTGTGTGTTTAGGTGAAGAATCCATTGGTAATAGTCATTACAATATCACGATTTTGAATTGCCTAGAAGATTACCAAGATCATAATTATAAGAAATTAATACTTATTTAAAAATGATTTTTTTATTTAGGAAGGAATAAAGATATGAAGGAATCTTGAAAATATGATAGGTTGTAAAACTGATAAAATGCAGCCTACAGTGGGGGTAAAAAGTATTTGCTCACAAAGTTTTTTTCATTAAGATATGGATTTTTGTAATTACTTAGAAATGATTAATGATAAAACTTAGAAAAAAAGAAAAAATACTGTAATTTTTATGAATTCTGTTAAAAAAAAAAAAAGCTTGTAAATTTCTAAGTATTGATGGAATAAAGTTTTTTAATTAAATCGGTTTGATTTTGTGCTGTTCTTTGGTAACCCGAATGGAGTATGGTGTTTTCGAACATTTTGGTTTAGCATGTGCCGCAAATTTCCAATTATATTGAAGTTCAGTGAATAAAGAGGGGTGTGCTGTTGTTGATAAGCTTTAAATATGAATTGTTCTTTACTTTAATGTCTCCATTATTCGGAAATTTATCTACCTGTGAGAGGTTTTCTGAAAAGAAAGGTTGGTATGAGGAAGATGCAAAAGAGAAGGCAAGGCAAACCCAGAAGGATGTGGTGCAGGTCCAAAGAGAGGGAATTAAGAGGTAAAAAGGATCGTAGCTAAGTGAGATCACTGGAGAACAATTGTTAATGCCCTGTGCTCCATAGGAGTTGACGGAAATTATAATATGATGAATTTCAAAGTTTAAGTAATAAGGAAGTTTTGAATTAAGGAAAAAAGAAGTCTTTTAGCCTATGTACTTTAAGAAAGAACTGTATATGCCTCCCCAAAATATGATATGAAAATCATTGCAGGTGACTTCAAGGCAAAAAGTAGGTAAATAGAATCAATATTACTCCCTACCACTGGTTGACACAGTTTGTACCAGGCAAGTTCGTCTACTTTTTTTAGAATCCTGCACTCTGTAGTTTCAATTAGGAAAGACTTCACTAGCGTCTTATATAGGAGGGTCTTCTTTGGGTTGGAGAAATTATTGCTTTTACTATTTTGATTTGACTAAATTTTATTATTTAAAAAATGTAATTAGCATAAAATTCATATATAAATACATTATTTAATCATATAATAAATAAATTTCTCATATCATACAGAAACTGTTCTATATTATTTTGATAAATGATTATTTTTCATAACTGTTGTATCTAATAAATCTATAACTATTTTTGCACAGCAACTTTCTATTTTCAATGAAGAAAGCAAATTATATGTTATGCCTGGTACAATTAATAGCCTGTTATTAGTATCTGGAATTGTATTTACTAATACTTTTTTACTTGGATAGTGCCCATTACTGACAGAAGGTCATGATCATTGTTGTTAGTTACAATTCTCCTTGACAATAAATATGATAAAGCGTTCAGAATAATTTAAGATTTTTTTTTTTTTTTTTTTGCAGTTCTCTGCAAGGCAGCTGATGGAATTATTTGCCTTGAATCTAACACGACAGCTTTCAAGAAAGAAATACCCTGCAAATGGACGTAAGTGACTAGTGTTTTCTAGCTTTAGCAATTACTTAATCATTAATATTAATATTTTTTTGATTATTACTAATGATTGAAATTCTATCTTTTTTTTCACCAATTTTATAATTTTACTGTTATTTCTCTTCTAATTTGTTTTTCTTATTGTCCTGAGTAACTCAGCTAAAGAATTTTAATAATTTAAGATTATAAACAATGCTGTGATCTCGAAAATCCAAACTAATTGTTACAGGAGGGTGACCTGATTACTGAAAAGTTCGATTCACTTCATTTTGATTCAACCACGGTTTGGCTGATTTTCCAATGACCAAGGGGACACTTTTTTTAGCTTATCATATTAGTGGCAAATAATACTGTGTTTTGCTATCCTTGCCATCAATTGCATTTTTTATTTTTGAAGTAGCGTGTTTTTTTAGGGAGACATCTGAAAAATCCTAGTCTCGTCAGTATTAAAACTCTCTCTAGGTTTTTAGTTTTTCAACAAATCAGCCTCTGCTTGCAATTTGAGAGCCAGCCCCTACTCGTATTAAGATTTGGACCTAAAGCTGTAGCGAATTCCTTGGCTTTTTCTTGAATAAGAGGCCAACTCACCGAAATGACTTTTTTTTTTTTTTTTTTTTATCGGAATCACTTAATCAAACAAATTTCAACATCTGTGCACTGCACTTTCTCTGGTGGTACCCTAAGGTATACCTTCTTTCTTTTTCCGATGTGATGATCTTTTCTTTATTTTGTAAGATAGTTGAAAGTGTGTTGAGGGAAAATCCTAATTCACTGCCAATAACCGCCCAAATTCTTTCTCCTTTCTCCACTTCTCAAAACAGCTTAACTTTTCGCTAACTGAAAGAATTTTAAACTTTCACAGAGCTATTGTTAACAAACTCTCAAGTGAATAACCAACAAGTGACTGGTTTTTGCTAAAGGAAAAGGGTAAAGATTGAAGGGAAACAGAAAACCATTAACTATGAAATCATCGGAAGTTGGATGTCCGAGTTCGGTAGACCTCGGAGATAGAGGTGATGGCCTACAAGAGTTTGACTCTTAGAGGTGGAAGTTCTAAAGTCTCCCTTCATGACCCTTATTTTTTCAGTTCGACTTAAATCACTTTTAAAAGTGAAATTGTCTTATTGAGGTGAACTTTACATGTAATGACTCGGGAACACAGATTTTTTTCGACATATTTAAGGATTTGATTAATTTAAGTTTGTCGCATCGAGAGTTTTCTGTACTGGGATATAGTTTGTCCTTAAAAATGGTCCTCAACAAAATAATGACAATACATTTTACATAATTATTAATAATAATAATAAAATCAAACTTATATAATGATTTTAATTTTTTAATTTTAATGAAAACTGATTAAAATTGAAATTTAATAATGTGACTAACTTAGGCTGGTAAATATATGCAATAATGTATTGCTATATGGTTTATTTGGCTATTCGACTGTTCTTATGAAGGTTATATTGTTACCATGTCATAATTAATTAAAAGAAAAATAAATTGTTGGAATAATGATAATATTGGCTTGTTGTTCTCAATACTTCTCATGTATTAAATAAGGCTATTAAAACCATCAACATACGAATATGTTATTTTACCAATAACGCTTAAATAATACTTTATTTTTTTTATCTGGCAGGAATGGATACTCTTTTGAAACAGCATTACTTCTCTCCGTCTTCCTGGGAATGTTTGGAGCAGACAGGTTCTATTTAGGTTACCCAGCCATAGGTTTGCTGAAATTCTGTACATTAGGCTTCATGTTCTTAGGCCAACTAATTGATGTTATATTAATTGCCACCCAAGTTGTTGGGCCAGCTGATGGTTCTTCTTATGTCATACCATATTATGGTGTTGGAATAACTATTGTTAGAAGTGATAACTTAACCTATCGGTTGCCACAAAGTGACTGGTGAAATAACTGATCAAGAAGATATTTATGGCATTTGAAATGTGGTATGGGTGTATCACTTTTGTGATAAAACCTTCTCATATAGTTCCTAAGAAACAGAGTTGGCAATTATTAAATAATAATTTGGGTAATACTTTGATACAGTGAATTGGTAAAATTAGACTTTCAACTGTACAATAAGTAATAATTTGCTGTTGAAAGTAACGATCTTCAAATAATGCTAGTTAATTGCAGTTGATGTAAAAACTGGTTGCAAGTATTGCATTGGTTAGTGTCATTAAATTACTGTACCTATTATTATTATCATGCTTGGACCAAGTTTAATAGATATAGATAATGATTGTTGAATAAATCCTCTATGTAAATCTAAAAACAAAATCATTGTTTTATTCAGATTTAATTATTTGTTCAGATCATTAATGATCCGAGAAAGTTTCATATTAGTGATTGTTTGATTATTTTTTAAATTCATTATTAATTACTTCAATGGGGATGTCTCAAAAGAAAAAGAAATTCTAGAAATATTGCAGCTATATTATGAATATCATTTTTCCTTTGAACCACTGGTTTTAGCCCAGGTAAATGAATGGAATGAAGAACCGTACAAGATATTGTAGAGGAAATTGAAGTAGATTGAGCTATATTTAAAAAAAAGGCCTGGAAAAGCTTCAATAAAGGACAATATAACTCCAAAGTTCATGAAATTGGGTCGCGTGAAAATCATAAATAACTTTAAATAACCTCTGTCAAAAGATATACGAGGGAAAGAAAATTCCACAAAAGTGGGAATAAAATATAATTATCCCAATATAGATAAAACTTGGGGACTATTAAGGATTTTTCAAATTACAGCCCATTTCTTTATTCCTGGTGATCTATATTTATACAAGATATATATACATCAATTTAAAAAAAATCTTTGGTAGTTTCATTGGTGATGAGGTAGCAGGGTTTCTTCTTTGGTAACCAAGTCTGATTATTTAGAGTCTGCTATGTGCTGTACTTATTCATTTCAGATTCCCCCAGTAAAGCTAAAACAGTTTATTTATTTAATTTATTTAACATTAAGTAGCAAAACCTTCCAGATGTTCAGAAATCAAAAATACCTATAACATGTAATAGTAAATAACTGGAGCTAGTCTTAGTATAATTTTTCAATTAAAATGCTAATTTTATTTTTTAAATGAAGTAGCATAAATTTGCTTTTTTTTATTGATTTATAAAATATTTAGAATAAAAATAAAATATTTGATTAGTATTTCATGGTGATTGTATGACTTGAAAATTCAATAGTCTATTTTTTATCAACAACATGGAAATCTTACCATAGGACTCCCAATATTATTGAAATCTATCGTGCACCTGTGAATCGGGGGAATTAACCAGAAATTCATGATCAGCACACTTAATAAACAATCCACATTTCAGCAACTTCTAGTTGGTAATTATGGATGCATAACTTCCAAGTTTTTTCTCAATAAAAAAATTGAAATAATCACAAAAGTGTATATACTTGTAACATAAATTATATAAAATATTTACCTAATATTTAATACAAAGACTTGAACTTTGTTCTTTTTAATTACTGGTTTTACAGTATTAAAGTAATATAAAGGCTGTGAAAAGATTATTTAGTGCATATTGTGCATTATATTAATTAATATCATTAATTTAAAGTAAATATTAGCAAGTAATAATAATTCCTTTACTTAAATGTTAGTTAAACTAAAATTATATTATAAAGCTAAAAATGTATGTAAACATTTTATGTACAGTGCAATCTCAATCATCGAAATGTTTATATTCTATTAGTAAATGTTTATATTAGTACTGAGTTTTAATCATTTATTGTTTATAATTTTCCCTAATACCTTCTGTAATCTGAACTTATGGTTAATCAGAGCATCTCAATGGTAACTCAGGTTGCACTGTACCTGAATGGGTCATTTCATCAGAATCATTATTTTATTCATGGTTTCTAGTAAATTTATAATGAACTTATTAGTCCGTGAGCAAAAACAGTTGTCTTGTTATTAAATCTGGATAGCCCGAGAATCAGAAAATATTAACAAAATATCAATATTAATTTGCTAGGACACTAAAAACACCAATGAAGTGAATTTTTAAAAAGTTATATTCGTCTAAGTTGATATTGGAAGTGCATTTGTAATTTTACAGCCACAAATAATGAAAAAAAAATATGCCTCTCCATAGTTACACATTAAATTGTATCCGTAAACTAAGAAATCACTTTCAGATCAGATTAACTAATTTTCTTGCAAATGTAATTATAGACTAGAAATTATCTTGGTCTAAAACAACTAGTAAAAATAGGTAATCAGGTCTAAGTTGAAATTAATTGAAATGTCTTTAAAACACATGTCTGAGAGAATTTCACAAACAAAATTGAGGCTACAACTATAACGGAAATGCTATCTGGAGCTAAATTTATTGAATTTCACTATCATTAAATGCAAAACTAGATATAGACAGACAAAATATAAACTAGTAACAATAATTTGCTTAATATCCTTAAAAACATTAATTCTAAAAATCCTTAACATTTAGAGCATGCGAATTTCTTGGACGTAAGTAACAACCATGGAGGAGTGATCGGGTATTTAATTGTGTTTTATCTAATTTAAATGTGCCAAAGGATTCCTTGAACTAGAACTGAGAATATGCCCTTTTTCGAAGGGATTTAGAAAGGATTGCATAGATAAGGGGCAACTAACTTTAGAGGAAATAATGAATATAGGTGAATTTCAAAAAAGCTTCATTTTTCAACTTCATTAAAAATTCTTCAACTTTTCATGAGGCTTCTGGTATATTAAAGAAGTATTCATGGCTTTCATCTGGTATAATAAAGAAGTATATGCAATATGAGGTAGAGGTCAAATAATTATTTTTGGGTCCGAAATTCCTTTTTATCAAATTGATTGTGGGTTGGTTATGCTAAATGCCTAGTTGTTAAAGTAATGGTGAACCACCGATGGTAATGAGAAATTCCTGTAGTATAAGAACAGGAAGTGAATAAATAAAACTGCTAGAATGAAAACCAGTATTACGTTGAAAGTTATTAAAAGTAACTAAACTTTTTTAGGTAATAGTTTTCGCAAAATTGAATCCTGTAATTAGTTATCACAAAGTCTGTAATTATCAAAAGTAGGTCAAACGTTTCTCTTAGGTATAAAATACTTCTCAAACATATCTAAAATACAGAGATCTTCAGATAAAAACTACAAGACTAGAAAAAGTATAAAATATCGGAACTATCATTTATTGAAAAACTCTTTTAATTGGCATGAGTCTCATTGTAAAAATGTTCATCTTTTCCCCCCCCCCCCCTTCCTCGCCAACCATTATTAAATATCCCCAGGCTTCGGTTTTTAAACTTGCTATCTTCCCATTTCCAATCATACGTTGTCCATGGCAACGTGTATTTTCTTACGCTTTTGCCCACTTGGCTATCCCACCACCCAAAGTTCATCTATTTTTAGTTTTTGTCTGTGCTGAGAGTGTGGCCTTTTAAATAACTGTTTGGGCCTGATCTTATCACTTATTTTATCAATTCCACTCCTTGAATTTCTCTCACTACCTCTTCAACAAATCCTGGATATCAATAATCGTCTTTAAAAAGTGAATCTACCATGTGTGATTCCTCCACTAAATTAATAAAAGTTCATTAAATTGAAGGCTTTCGTAGGATGTTCTCCAAGTCAACGAATGTATCTTCATCAAATTTATTACTGTAAGAATGAGCAAACCATCTGGTATTCCATTTCCTACCCTCTCTATGTCACTATCTGTCATAACATTAAGTCTAATTTTGCTAACTTCTTTTTTTATCACTTTCAAGAAATCGGAAAGGCTGGTGACATCTCGGGATTCAGCAACCTGTTTGTCAGCGGTTTTTTCGACAGAGGCCCTGGCTCCATCTACTGGCCCCTTAACTTGTCCAGCTTCTGAGGAGTTCCAAGAAATTTTAATGATTTTTGGATAAAATTGTTTGCAATATACTAAACATGGTTCGATTTGTATATTGCCCAGTGGGCCAATCCGAGCAAGTTCTGGCACATATTTACTGCAGTAGTTTTCTCCAAAGTCGATGTGCATCGTCAGTTTACTGTTTCTCCTCTTTTTCATTTCAAAGAAAGGATTCTGTTGATGTCTTAACCTAAACACATGTTACGAATATTCACCAGTATCATCTACCAATTTCAACACAATTTCTTTAGCAGATACCAATATCTTGGCCTTGATTATATGCTAATCATTTTCTCTTTACCTTGAATGAACCTCTGCTCCTGAATTGTTTTTCATTGGCAGTATAAAATTGATACAGCACTGTCAAAAGAATTTATTATGAAAGTCAAGTCTTTACATTGCATCCTTTTTAGACATTTTTGCTTGCGCTGTTCACAGCACATGCTGTTAATGAATTTAGTGATGTTTGGATATTTGATGATGTTGTGAAGAGACAGCTTCTAAGCATTAAGTCAAGTCCTGCAAGTCTTAATGTTTAATACATTTTGCTGCACATTTGTTGGTTAAATGTGGTATGGAAAAAACTACGGTGTTGGCACAAAAGGCTTAAAATTACATATATGTAAAATTAGTAATAATATGTAATTATTATAAAATAATTATACCATTTAATAGATCTATCATATCAATATTGTATTTATTTTTATTCTAAGATTAGGATACAAATGACTAATTTATATTATGTATGTTTGAAAAATGTTTTATTTTATTTAAATTAATTAATTTTACATTGATCGACCATTTGATGACAATCATATGTTTATTCAAGAGAGAAACAAGTGAAAAACAAACGCCGCTCAGTTGTCGTCCACTAGCGGTACCGATAACATATTTAAGTTTTCACGCCGGCCGGCTAATTTTTTGTTATTATTATAACAACGTACAAGACTTTAATACGTTGTCATATCTCATAAATTATAACCCGAACTGGATTGAAGAGGTTCAACTGGACTGGACTAATGAATTGAAAGGAAATTATTAAGATCATCGGATTTCATCCAAACACGGCAAGGAACTAGCGACTATCATTACGGCTCGACGTTGTTCGCCATTTTCACCACGATAAATCCTCAAAACCCTTGATCAAGGTACCATTTCATTATTATGTTTGATTAATAAAACATTGTTTACAATAATTTAATTTTGAAGGCCTAGATAACTTATTAATGGACTGTTATATTTTTAGATTGGCCAACATTAATAATTTATAATTTGCTTGATGAATCTATTATATATTATATAGTATAGTTTAAAATATAATTATTATTAGTTTATAATTTGTTTTGATAAATCTATTGCTTAAAATGTATTAGTTTTATAAAACTACTTTGACCGAAACTAACTTAAGTAATTATATGAAAATTTGTAGTTTAAAATTTAAAGTTAGTTTTATAAAACTATTTGATTGAGATTAGTTTAGTTTTGTGTATAGAAGTGTTAGTTTTGTAAAATTGGTTGATTAAAATTAAATTCATCACTTTATAAAAGTATAAGTTAAGTTAAGATTCGTTATTTACTTGAATTGTTATTTCAATAAAATTTATAATTATTGTCATTTAAAATCGAATGATATTTTTATTTAATATTTATATCACTTATTTCAGAAGGTAATTTTTTAGATTAATTATTATTTATTATGAGTTATTATTTATTATTATAATTAATGCATAATTACTATTAGTTAAAGGTAAGGTAGTGTTGGAAACAAAAGAATCTGGCAATTTTAATTTTAAGCGTCAGCAGCGCTAGTGAGCTCCTGACCTCTTACTAAGAGTCAACTCATTTCCGCAACATACGGTTTTCGTTAACAGCTTGTACTCCATCAGAGGAGTTCCTCCGATTGCTTGGAAAAAAGGTTTTTTTCTCAGTAGTTTGCCTTTTCAGCTGGTATCAGAAAATTATCTTTTAACTTCTTCTTGCATAGGATTGTGATTTATTAATACAGTGGAACCCCGTTATAACGACCTGTTTGGGACTTGGGGTGAGGTCGGTCCCATGAAAAGGTCGGATTGAGCGGAGTCTGTTACGCTGGGGAATTAGACTTATGTATGTTCAAGGGTGAATGAAAAATACATAAAAATTAGAATACAAAACATCAATTCATTTAGTATAAATGGAACAGAAAAATTAAACATTTAAATACATACATAGGTACATATGTAAACAAAATATACACAATGAAAAAAAAACAACACATTTACGATGACTAATACATACATAATGCGTAGATAGATTTTAAAATTACCAAAAACTATTGATTTTTGTTTGTTTAACACAAGAGCGCCTTTTCATGGAGGCATAATCCCTCCATTTTTTCAAAAAAATGATATCAATTGGTTTTGTGACGGTTTGTTGTTCAGCATATCGAAGAGCTGTCTCGAAAGCGTCGACTGCCTCTGAATGGTTGATTTTTCGGCTGCAGGCTGGAGTGTCCGCATTGTCCTCATCATCGTCGTCTTCTTCATTTTCTACAGCTGAAACCATTTGGATAAGTTCATCATCAGTCAGAGCCTTGTATGCTTGTATTTAGCCATTCCTCAATCTCACGTTGGTCAGGTGTTTCAATGGAAGAGCTACTGTTTAAATATTCCCAATCGTGCATGAACTGAACCACGGAATACTCGTTCTCTTGAACCTCCGCGGTTTGATTGTCATTGATGTTCGGGCAGAGTTTTTTCCAAATTTTTCCAATGTTGATGGCGGAAGCTCTTTCCAAGCTGCAGCTAGCATATAAATTACATCTTTAATGTTAATGGATTTTATGGCATCCATGAGACTAAAACTTGTTGCTGTTTTCTCAGTCAAGGAGCTTATGAATTTTGATCGGTACCGTCTTTTGAGTGATTCGATCACTCCTTGGTCCATTGGTTGGATCAAGGGAGTTACATTTGGAGGTAAAAAAATGGTTCTTACCTCATTTTTCTTAAGGTCTGTGGGATGCAAAGGAGCATTATCCAGAAGTAGAATGGCTTTTTGGGGTTGATTTTTATTTTTTAAGTAGTTTGCAACTTCTGGCACAAAGACATTATTGAACCACTCGGAAAATAATTCACGATCCATCCATGCCGACTTTTGAGCTCGATAGTGGACAGGTAGAGTAGATAAATTGCTGATGTTTTTGAAAGCTCGTGGCTTGCAAGATTTGCCAATGACCAAAAGATGATCCATTACTACATAAAGCTAGGGTCAGCCTTTCTTTTGCTAGTTTATAACCAGCAATATTTTTATTGTTTTTTGCAGCTACAGTTTTATTGGGCAACATTTTAAAATTTAAGCCTGTCTCATCTAAATTATATACCTGCTCTGTTGACAATTCGTCGTTTACTAAGATGTTCCTGAATAAATCGATGAATGCTGTCGCAGCTTCTTGGTCGGCAGATAATTTTTCACCGCTGATAGTAAACTGTTGAATGCCGTGCCTTTTTGAAAATCTCCTTCTGCATTAAGTGATGAATATAACGATGTAGCTTTGGCTTTGATGGGAGGCCCGGAAAGGGGAGTTCCTTTCTTTCTTGGCAAAACCATAACCAAACCGCCTCATCCAATACCTCCGATGCAGGTTTTCTAAGTCTTTTTTTTATTTGTTGGGTCATCTGACAACGCACTAAATGAAATTAATTGGTCTCGATTTTTTTTTCCAGTCCTTCACAGTAGTAACGCCAACTCCTAAATCACTAGCTACTTTGATAAGTCGCTCACCCTTTTCGAATTTTTCAAGGGCCTCAAGTTTTTCCGCGATAGTACAAGACTTCCTTTTTTTAGACATCGTAATGCTTTGATGTTAACACTGTGGAAGATAAGATTGAACTGATTTTTCAAACAACAAGGAGAGAGAAGTGAATCATCTTTCCAGGAAAATAGTTACAAAGTACAGAGAAACCGTCGTATGTAAACAAGGGGTGTTTTTTCTCAGAAATAGTCGGTTTATGCGAGGAGCGATGTTTCAAAAGTTCGGACAATTGAGAGGGATTCTATCGAAAAAAAGGGTCGGTTTATGCGAGGAGTCGGTTTATTTGGGGTCGTTATAACGGGGTTCCACTGTAGATGTTTTTTCTTTAATCTCATTTTCCACAGATTTACAAATTTTTGCTTTGCAGCACTTTTCTTCGGCTTTCAAATCTGTCAATAATTTGTAAGATTAATTGTAATTAATAATCAGAGGCCCTCTTCCTAGACCCTAAGTACTCGAAGTTGAAGTTGGCGGACATGGAGGCTCACGGCATTGTGGTGACAAAATGGGGGTGAGACTGACAACAGCGTTCAAACTCTTTTTGATTTATAGTACCTGGTACTGCTATCCCTCAATTTCTTTCTTCTAGTTCTCTTAGCTGTCTCTGACAAATTATTGATTAGCTTGATACTCCCTTCTTTTTTCCTCTTTCGATATCTTAGTTGTTCCTTATCTAGATTTTCTTCACCTCCTGGTTATGTATTCTTTCTTCCCTTCACCCCTGGTCAGCTTCCCTTCTTCTTTCATGCAGTTGTTCTGCTGAGAATTCTCTTTTGTAGTCATCCTTATTGATACGTAAACAAAATAAGAAGGGATTTTTTCAGTCTTGAACTTGGTTATCTTTCTTTACATAATACAACCCTCTCTCCACCCCCAAAAAAATGTGAATTGGAAGGTAGAGGGCACTTTATCTTTTATTTATCCATTTCAATATTATTATTACTATTTAATACGAATTTCATTGCCATCATTCTCAAATATACTATATATACAAATATATAAATAAGATTTTTTTTTTTTTTGGGGGGGGGAGGGAGGGCTTGCCACCTTCACAACCCTTTACCTCTCATACATATCGACAAGAATATAACTTAACTAATTCTTTTATTCAATCAAGTAGATTTTCTAGTAGGTACGTGAAGCAATCAAGTATTTACTCTATAGCGTGTTTTTCATCAGAAAAACTTCTTTTAGACTCAAAAGGTGAAGTGCAATTGTATAATGGGTTACACCATTAAAAAGCTAACTAAATTCCACAGTTTTTAGGAAATTCGACAGCTTCCAGGGTGCTCCAGTGAGAAGGGAGGAATTTTCAAAAACTATTAATAATTTAAGTTCTAATAAATGTTTTGTGTTTTTTGCGTTAAAAGGCCCACTTAAAGTGGATTTAAAATAACCAAACCTAACTCATCTTTTAGGAAATTTAATGCTGATTAAGAAAATATCATTGTTTTTGTTTCTACGCTAAACCGAAGTAGAGAAAACTGCCATTTTTTAGAAAAAAGTAAGATTTTAAAAATAAAAACAAAAAAAATTCTATCTTCTCAACAGATTGAGATAGGAAACTCGTTTCTGCGTCATTCTACCCCATTTAGCATGCAGTATTACCCATTTTTTTTTTTTACACTACGCCTGGGACACCCAGTATATATATATATATATATATATAATCAACAAAGGGGGGCTGGGATGGCCGAGTGAACAAAGGCGCTTACAGTAGGTAATCAAAGTTAAGTAACGTTAAGCGTGTTTAGTACTTGGATGGGTGGCTCCATTCGGGTGACCACCCGCCAATGAACGCTACATAGTCCAAGCCTACCCTTCCCCCGGGTATGTGAGGCCCGTCAGCCTACTGGAGGTGAACACAACACCAACCGGGTGGAGGAGTGATGTACATTCCCTATGTATCCCATCGAGAATCGTGATGTGGTTTTCTAGGATATCAGTAACTGCCCGGAGGTTTGGTACAAGGATGGTATGGTTCAGGAAAGAAATATAGGTCCTCGGGGCCTGTTGACTCTGAGCTACCATAATCCTTGGACCTAGACCAGTTTGTCACTGTCCTTGAACCCGAGAGAGCTGACGCCATCGGTGGGAAGGACACTGCCCAATTGGCCCTAATGGGATTGGTTATGGAGTTATGGGCAGTCTGCCGCTGCACCATGGTGACCATGGCTTGGGCTACCCCCTCCAGGCTGTCTGCAAAACAACTCCGCAAGCAACACAAATGTATGTAAGAAGACCACACTGCGCGGCCAAATGTCTCATTGGGCCTAATGCGCCAACCGGAAAAGAAAAAAAAAAGAGAAGATATAATCAACAATACCAACTCTCTATTGCACTAAAGATCTACCTTCTTTATGAAATATATTAATAAAAACATTCCCTACTCTCCTGACCAAGGGGTTACTTTTTGATGAAGAAATTATTCTGGCATCAATGCTCAGCATGAAAGAGGTTAATCCATTAACCTCATTAATAAAAACCTTTAATCCATTAACATTTGTAAAATTATTTTAGTTCAATTAATTATTATTCTATCAGCCAACAAAAAAAAATCAAAAGGCCCTTAAAAATATTTGCTTTGGAGAGGATATTCAATATTAAAGACTGTTTTTATTAATCTGCTTACTTTTTCATGAATACGCTCTTTTCTCTATTTATTTCTTTGAATTTTATAATCTTATGAACTATATTTAACTCTTTGGAGAAATCCTAAAATCATGATTTTGTACTGTAGAATAGGATGAGAATTTAATAAAGAATTTCCTAGTCCTATCTATCAGTTTTTTATTGTTGAATTGTCTAAAAATGTTTTTTCATCTGTGATATTAATAAATATTCTTTGTTTTATTGTTATCTTGAAAATCTTATTGAATTTGTTATGAGAAAATTAATTATACTTATCTTGAACTTATTATTCTTGCGAATTAATGTTCATGTGAACATCATGATATAAAACAGGTAATTTTAATACATCATGATTGATGAAAAATTATTTTTATAGAGTGTTTAATTAATTAGAGTAGTATAATTAATTACTATTAGTTATGATATTAAATATTTATTTTTTGTAATCATGAATAGAAAAGAGAGTACTGTAATTTTTTTATTTCATTGTTATGTCCTTGTATTAAACCTATAAGTTTTTAATTTTCATGTAGAATTTTAAACAATAATCTACTCTTGATTCCTATTATGCCTTGTATAAATGTAATTTAATAGGTTTTACCGCTGATCATAAATTACATCTAAAAATGTATTGGAGATTAGCTGATGCTTTACTTTTTGTTGCAAAACTTAACTACAATGATATTAGTTGAATATGAGAGAGTAGTAACTATTAATATTTTATAAACATAATCCCTTTACATTTGAATAAATCATTTTTTGAGACAGTGATAATTTATCTTTATTTATTTCCTTTTATACAGTTTATTAAGAATCACCACAATTTCCCAGTGTCAATTGCCCTTCTTCAGGATATTTTAAATTAAACTATTAGTAATAATTATAATTACTGCTATATTTTTCAATACAACAAAAGTTAGGTTTCATTATATGTGTTCAGTCTCAACATATCTGGTCATTTTTAAATTTAAAGTTACTGAAATTTCGCGCTTATCCAAGGCTCCCGCCTTTTCCAATATTGTACATATGACAGGTTAATATTCAAGACGGAACTGTCTCACCACATGAGTCTCCCCATCACCTTCATTCTATCTCTCCAGCCTTGGCCAAGCTAACTTTGCCGGCTTTAACCGAACACTCTCTCATGCTAGCTTTGCCGCTCCTAAGACTGACAGCAAGCGCAGGTGACCTACAGAGTTTGTTAGCCATCACCACTTGTGAGTACCTCTTTCAATTTCTTCCATACAACCCAGGAAAGGTTGTGAATGTGCCTCAATTTCTACGAGACTCTGATCTCCATGATTTTATTGTGACATCTAGTTGTTTTTTTCGCCGAAAAAGTGTTCACTTACATGAGAGTACGGTCCACCAATGAGGTCACACTCTAGAGATAAGTGCTTGTTTTGTTCGCTGATAATTAAAAGACAATCAAATTGAACTATAATTCATTCTCTTATTGTGGTGGCCATCCATTCTTTCTTTTATTCCATTCGTTAGTCTAAAAGGCCTTTTAATTGTAAAGTTGTTACTGAAATAGATGTATATATATTTTCTTCTCTCACTTTAAGTTCTATTTACTTTCTTGATAATTTAAATGATTCATTATATGTTTTTTGTTTTTTATTATTCAATAATAAATGTTTGTTCTATGTATGTTTATCAGCAATCGTTCTATTTAATGCCACCCTCTTATTACTTCCTTGTTCCTTTTATCATTAATTCATTAATTAGTCGATAAACACAATTATGACTATGATGATTATGAAAATAATTGATGTTTATTCTATGTGATGCCCTTTTATTGTAATATATAATTGTAATTATTATTATCATTAATAGTTAAACCTAGAAATTTCCTGATTTTTTTATCTATAGTGTGATATTGAGGTACAAAAAATTAATATTTTTGTACTAGCTAAATCCGTTTGTTAAACCATTATCTATTAGTTTTTAAATATTAATTATGGAAAAACATGTATGTAAATATTATTATGCAGAAATGATTTTCATTATTGAGTGGTCACTGTCTCTGTACAGATAGACAGATGGCTCAGATCTCTTTCGGCAGAAATTGAAGTTCAATTTACTCGTTTAGTAGAATGAAGGCAATGAGAACAATTCTGCAGTTTACATGCTAGATTAGTAACATAAATAAATGTGGTGTAGTGTAATTAAATATATATGGTTTGGTTGGATTCAGAATTTAAATCAGCGTAGGCTGAATGAATTGGGTTTTAATATCACGTTTTTTTTCTCTAAGATTATGAAAATCGATATCAAGGCAGGAAAAAATTGGTTTATTTATTAAGACTGACCCAAAAGATATTTTAAACAAACAGGTCACTGATTTCATGCAAACATGAATGATCATTCCAATAAATGTTTATTTATAGATTTATTACTGTTTGAACTAAATTGAATAAAATAATTACTTATTTTTCGCTTATCTTTGAAAAAAATAAATGTAAAATTAATTTAAAGCAAATGTTTTGTTAATAGTTATATCTTGGACTAATTGTAACCAAGGTAACATCAAAGTAAAAATATGATTCTGATTTTTGTTTCATATTACAATTATTAGTTTGTCAATATTTCTTCCAGTTTTGTAATTCAAAAGATATTATAAGTGAACAGGTTTTAGTAATTTTATTTTAATTTATTTACTTATTACTTATAAATTTTATTTTATTTACTTTAATAGTTTTAGTGATTTTAAAGTTTTTTTTTTTTGTTTTTTTGCACTAATCAATATATGTTCTAAAGCTAATTGTAGAATGTGCGTGCCGACTATAACTATTCCGTGCCTGTAAAGGTCATAGGGTACCTTAATTTACTCGACAGACCTTGAATCATACTACTAATACCAAGTCAAAACCGAAGGTACTAATTTTGTTCTAACCATAGTTAATTTTGCTTCCTTTAATATTTTATTTTAAAGTTTTTCCGTTATTAAAAATATCACACACGAAGCAAAGCCGGGTATCCCAGCTAGTACTATATAAATATTGTAATACTAAAGAGCAATAAGAAGATGTGCTAAGAGTGTCAGTCGATATGTTTTAAAGTATTTGCTAATTTAAATAGGACTTGATGATAAACAACTTCATTTCTGTATGCTCGATTTTGTATGTTTTAAGTGAGGGTTTAGATTGGGGAGGAGTGTTGTAATTAGAGTAATCCAAACTTTTAATAAGTATTCTTGTAAGTAAAAACTATTGATTATGATGGTTGCAATACAGCGGCGGACCTCACCCTCCAGCGCCAAAGGGCGAGAGAACGTCCGGTCCCATGGTGGACGCCAGCCCTCACACAGCTGAAGAAGGATTATTACAGGGCTCGGCGTAGGTACCAGGAGTGCAGGGACGAGGAGAGGAGGCCTGCACTCCGTGAAGAGGCCAAGCACAGGTACAGGGTATACCGAAATGGAGTGCGTCACCACAAGAAGAGGTCCTGGGACAACTTCATAGTAGAAGAAGCTGAGAAGAATCCCTGGGGAATCCCGTATAGGGTGGCACTGGGAAAGGTAAAGCCGCTACAAACAATGGCGGCTATCAAAATAGGAACTTCCCAGGCAGCCACCCTGGACGAAGCAGCAAAAATGTACATCAAATATACTTACCCCAGGGATGATCCGTCCCAGGATAACGAGGAAGATGAAGTGGTTAGACGCACCACGGTGTACCCGCCGGGTACCGACCTGTGCCCACCATGGGACATATGGGACCTGGGTCTAGCCGTGGATAGGCAGAGGAGTGGTAGGGCTCCAGGACTAGATGCAATAGATGATGCAATCCTCAAGAGGAGCACCCCTTATATTGAGGAAGAACTTCTAGACATATTCAACGAATGTGCTAAGGTGTATAAGGGGTGCTTCCCAAGCAACTGGAGGATTGCAGACCTGAGACTGCTCTACAAAGGAGGGGGCAAGAACAAGGAGAGTCCTAAGGCCTATCGATCAATCTGCCTCCTCCCAGTGATGAGTAAGGTCCTGGAGTGCCTGATGGTATCAAGACTAAGACCGGTCCTCGATGCAGCTAGCCATCCACGGCAGTTCGGCTCGACCCGTGGCAAGGGAACCGGAGATGCGCTGCTGAGAGTGCGGAGGGATGTAGAGGAGAGGGCGGAGAAATATGTGATGCTAATATTGTTCGACATATCCTCCGCCTTCGATAGCGTTTGGTGGCCCTCCGTACTCCAGCGGTTGCAAGAGTTCGACACCCCCAGCAACCTGTACTGCCTCGTGAGTAGCTACCTTCTTCTTCTTTCCCTTCCTCCTTTAATGCCTTTCAGCGTGGAGGTAACACGAGTAGCTACCTCAGTGGAAGAAAATTCAAGATAAGGGGTAGCTACTACGAGGTAGAGAACAACATTCAGAGAGGATGTCCACAGGGTTCGGTACTTGGCCCGGCCCTGTGGAAGTTAGTTTTCGACCAGTTGCTGGGGGAGCTAGAAGACAGAGGGTTCCTTGCCACGGCCTACGTCGACGACCTGGCAGTTATAGTGGCCGCGAACAGCAGAGCCAGAGTGAAGACGGAAGCCGAGAGGTGCGCCAGCCTCGTTGCGGCATGGTGCGTGAGGAAGAAGTTGGGTATGGCAGCAGCTAAGACCCAGGCCATGCTCATCAGAGGCTCCACGGACAGGGCTCACCCTATAACACTGCAGATCCAAGGAGAAATGGTACGTTTAGGTGAGGA
The DNA here is from genome assembly GCA_911387785.2 of Aelia acuminata. Taxonomy (NCBI): domain Eukaryota; kingdom Metazoa; phylum Arthropoda; class Insecta; order Hemiptera; family Pentatomidae; genus Aelia; species Aelia acuminata. Next base: position 17,301,100 of record OU426980.1, read on the forward strand.
GGTGACTTATCTTGGAGTAAGATTTAGGAAAGGTTTCGACGTAACTCCTCACCTGGCGTACCTAGAAGATAGGGTGACCCTGACCATAAACGGATTAAGTAGGATCGGGGGTGCATTCTGGGGCCTCAGGTACCCCGCGACGATGACGATATACAAAGGAGTGGTGCTGGGTTTCCTGAGGTATGCATCCCTGGCGTGGAGCCGTAACCTCACGTAGCAACAGAAGAGGAGGCTGGCCACCATACAGAGGAGGGCTCTGCTGAGGGTCACCAAGGCATACAGGACGGTGTCTCATGAGGCAGTGCAGGTGCTGGCGGGAGCGATGCCCCTGGACCTCATTTATAAAGAAGACGCTATGAGATACGATGTGAAGAGGCAGGGGCTAGATGCGCTCCCTGACGGGCTGCGGCGGAGGATCGGTGAGACCCCTAACGTAACGCCTGGAAGAAGATGCTGAGGGAGGACCTCATAGATGAATGGAACGGACGGTGGGTGAATAGCCAAAAAGGCTCCACGTTGAGGAAGTTTTTCCCCACCGTCCAGTCAAGACTTAAGGCAAAGTGGGTCCTCCCGGACTATTGGGTCTCACAGATCCTGACGGGACACGGTGGGTTCCGGGGGAAGCTAAAAAGTCATGGAAAGAATATTGACCCCCGGTGCCCCACGTGTGGTGTACCCGAGACCGCCGAGCACGTCGTTGTAGACTGCGCTGCCATGGATGGACACCGTGCCAGGTTGTCGAGGAGTATCAGGTTGTTCGCCCTCGACCGACCTCCCACGCCTCGTCGAGGAAGACGTGTACCCCGCCTTTAAGGAATTCATCTACGGGTGGAAACAGGTGGTGGGTCCCACGCACTTCAACATCGGAAGAGGCCCGCCACCCTGTCTCGGCGAGACACCAGAAGACTAAGGAAGGAGACCAGCCAGACGATGGAGGAGGGACCATCCGTACGGATGCTGACCGCTGGACAGGACCGGACGGATGGAGAGTACCAGGAGGGCTGGACATCCACCCGGCGAAGGAGACAAGGTGCAGCCCCATCTTAAGGTGCACAATCGTGCACTGGGCTGCACCATAGTAGCAGTAACCTTAATTGTTCCAAAAATTAAAACATCCCATAATGATGTATAAATAAGAAAATTAAAAATAAAGAGTTTTATTGGTAGTGGTGGGCGTACGTATACCCAACGTATCAACCCACCACTACCGCACCCCGTATGCCGGAAACGGCCAGGTAGGGAAAAAAAAAAAAATAAAAAATAAAAAAAAATAAAAAAAAAAAAAAGGTTGCAATACAGGAAGCTGGAATATGGTAAGTAGAGTTTAGTTCAGTACCATGTAATGTATTTCTGTTTAATAAATTTCTTTTGTATAAGAGCATGTTATGTGAAAATAAGTTTCCTACCCATGAAATTTAGATAGAAATATTAACAATTTATTATTCATAACAAGTACATTTAGATTGCTTATTTTGATGTTATTTATGTAATATCGCTATGCAGATATGTAATTTATGTATTAACTCTTTGTAGGACCATTTTATGCAAAGTTTTATGACCAAACTTTTTTCTTATGACAATATAGTTCATAAACTTTGGTCTTAAATAATAATTATGTACCATTATAGTATTTATCAGTTAAAATATTAGCTTAAGATTTTTAATAAATTAAATTGTTTTTAAATAAACACAATAAAATGGAAGAAATTTTGTTTTTCAAAATTGCATTACTTAAATAAATAGAAATAAATCTTCAGTGAATATGCGAGTGTACAATGAATCTTAACAGAGTGGGAAATATGTTAAAAAACGTTACATCCGGACGAATATGAGGATATCAAAATAAGCAAGTTCTAACAGACAAAATTTTAACAACCTTTGCAACAGTAATCTGACAAAGAGAAAAACACAATTGGAGAAAGAAGGAAAGTGAAGTGCGTGATTATTATACAATTTAGATGGAAAAGGAAATGGCCAAAAAAAAAAAAACATTACGAAGATTGTACCCCCAATTATCAGTTGGCAGTTGACCATTGTCAGAACTGTTTATGGAGGATAGACCTTCATGAAAAGGTTCATTTCAACTTTTCAGTTTTTATATCTCAGTTCTCTTATATTCTCTAGGGGTTTATATTTCAGAAATATATCTCAGGGTTGTGAAACTTTAATAATGTTTAAGAGTTAGTCTAGTCAAAACCAGGCCTTACCTCCTGAAAACTCCGAAAATTTTTAAATATTGCACTCTTATTTAAAGGTACCTGGGGATGAATATCAACCATCCTCATGAATATTTTTTGAAAACAATATGATATTGCTAATATTTGACAATGATTTACAGGGCCATATATAAGAGAGTGGCCCAGTGCTATTTTTTGTTTTTAATATTATAACACATAAATACGATTCAGCGTCAAACTATATTTAACAATCATGGGTCACATGATGACAAAAGAAATGTATTGCAGTTTACACATTCCCAAAGCATGCTTGACGCAATACTATTACTCAATTAAGGTGCTAATAATCAGTGCAACATAATGTAGACTCCAATTTGAAGTAACATTCTGAAACCAGTTGGGAAAAATAAGCCTGATGACGATTGCGCATAAACGCCTATGTTCTCAAAGTTGTCAAATTTGAACTCTAAGTAGACATTCATGGGATTTCCATGTTCAATCTATCTTATAAGAAAAGTGAAATAATAGGGGTGCATACTTAAAACAGGATGTCAAGTAATTCCCGCATATCCCCAACTATCTCAGGAGTAAAAACTAACAAGGGGAGGCTACGGACGTGGGGTGCCCGATTACAATGAAACTTTTTTTCGAGTTTCTATATCCAAAAATATTAGATATGTGTCCGAGGGTTCTTGCCAATGGGCCTTCTGAGCCGAGAAAAAAAATTTCGTAGGTACGAAAATAGCCAAAAATTGCATCAACAAAGTTGCCGCTGCTCAAAGCTCCTTCAACCAATTTCAATGAAATTTTCAGGGATGTCAGAGTATTGAAAAATATTAGACCCGTGTATAGGGGATTGGCGAAATTAGCCTCTGGAAGCCCAGAATAAATCATTCAATTTTGTGTTATATTCGCGCTCTCGGTAACGTTAAAAATCAATTCCATTACTTTGTAAATTGAATAAATTACGTTTTTCAGCTTATTACGTCAAAAACTAAATATTTGTATTTAAATATTATTAAATATTTTTCATGAAAAAGCATTTTTTGCTTAGACTGAAGAAAAATTTTCAACAAAAAAAAAAAAATTACTATTTGAAATATGTTCCAGTTTTTATGTAAAAAGCACAATTTCATAGTTACTTAAAAACATATTTAAGATAATTTTGCGAAAAATTGAATTCGAAAGTTTGAATTTTGAATCTGAAAGTATTTCCATTGCTGTTTTCCCTTGCCAAAAGAATTATGGAATTATTTTATGATTGAAAACGTTTGTTAAAAATTAAGTATAATAAATCTTTGGAAGACGACAACTGTTTTTATTGAATTAAGAGATTGCAGTTATAAACACAGTATGAACTTCTAAATACAAAAACAGCATATTGTCAACCATGTGATGTTTATTTTTTCGACAAGTAAAAAACTTCATTAAAAAATACGAAATTGCCCTGAAATATTGAGTGATGGTCGTCAGGAAATTAGTTCAAGGGAAGATGCTCTGAAAATTCATTCCTTAATTCACCACCAATTATCATCTCTATTATTTGTTGACATGGTAAAATATGCTTGGTTTGCATCCAAGTTAATTCCAATGAGAGCAATATTTGAAAATGTTAATCAAATATGTTTTCCTGATGGAATGAAAAAGGAAGGAAACTGCAACTGCAAAGGTGTACCTTTTATTAAATGCTCTGATTGCCGAAAAAACTTATGTTTTAGCTGTTATTTATTTATTGATAAATATCACCCAAACGAGTGTGGGGTGTAAACACATATTTTTAATTTCCTAGTTAGTATTTTAGCATAATTTGGTATTTTATAATGTTTATGTAGTCCAGGAAAAGTCTGAAACATTTTCCTGACAAAAATATGTTTTTGGACAAAAAAGATTTTAATTTCAATTTTTCAAAAATTTATCACATTACATTTAAATATAGGTACTACTATTTTACGAGTATAAATTTTTTGGTGACTATCTCTTCAATCAAAGCAAGGAAATTTTGTTATGAAAAATATTTCCTGTTAAATATTTATAATATTTAAATATAAATTTAGAAGATAAAAAAAACTTCGTCTCAAAATAATTTGTTTTTAAATATAAATATTTAGTTTTTGAAGTAAGAAGCTGAAAAAACGTAGTTTATTCAATTTACAAAGTAATGGAATTGATTTTTAACGTTACCGAGAGGGCGAATATGACACAAAATTTAATGATTTATTCTGGAATTCCAGAGGCTAATTTCGCCAATCCCCTATACACGTGTCTAATATTTTTCAATACTCTAACATCCCTGAAAATTTCATTGAAATTGGTTGAAGGAGCTTTGAGCAGCGGCAACTTTGTTGATGCAATTTTTGGCTATTTTCGTACCTAAGAAATTTTTTTTCTCGGCTCAGAAGGCCCATTGGCAAGAACCCTCGGACACGTATCTAATATTTTTGGATATAGAAACTCGAAAAAAAGTTTCATTGTAATCGGTGACCCCACGTCCGTAGCCTCCCCTTGTAAGATTTATATGAAATTTTTTATGATAGGTAACACAAAACACAAGGTAGGGCCAACAATGCATTCTTAAAAATTTTCACATATTAATATTTGTGTATGTATTATAATAAAGACCCGGATTTTTTTTTTTTTTTTTCTTTCAGACCGATTTACATAAGTTCTTGGAGACCATTTTTAAAAATATTCCCAACTCGTAAGATATGAATTAAGAAGAATAAAGTAGTGAATCCATTTTTATATAATATAGGTATTTGATTATTTTTAATTTTGAACTTAGTGTATGCGAGAATATTATCCAGGACGCCAAAAAAACATCACCGTTTTAATCATTTCGATCATTTGTATTTTCAAAATTAATGACAGAGGCAAATTCAGAAAATTCATTGAAAAAAAAAAATTTCAGAACGGGGTAACAAGGTGGAATTTCTTATAAATTAAAAGTATAGGTATACAGTAACAAAACAATAAAACCTATTAGCAGTAGATACATGTTTGTTTTTTTTGTTCCCTTAAACTACCAGATACTGCGGAGGCAACCTGCAATTCACTGGGCAGTAAGATCTTCTTAACAGTAATCTGAAGTCAAACTTTGATGCGTGATTTTTACATATGATACCGCACCACTGCCTCAGAAGAAACTCCTACATTTCGTCTCACATCAACTCTTTTTTCCTTCACCATCTCTGATTTTAATGAAATCTGGTACATAAGATTTAATTAATTTGGTACATAAGATACCTTCCTGTAGACTGAAAAAAATACTTAATTTCAGCTATGTAAACTCATTGAAAAACGCACAATTGTGACATTTATGCATCATCTGTAAATTAAAATTGCTGCTCTTCTAGGCAAGATAGAGAGTTGAAATTGATTTCATTTTAAAGCTGAATCTAAGACCTTTCTTATGACATGCAACTCAATAGGGGTTAAGAGGAAATTTAGTTTTCAAGATTTGAATTTCTCAAAAAGCACACTTTTTAAAAATCTGTAAAAATTCAGTAGAGTTGTTAAGGTTGTCATTAATAAGTGTTATACAAAGTATGATGGAACAGCAATGGGTTCATGCTTAACATTATTATTGAAAAGTGTGCGTTTTGCTTGTGGATGGAAAAAAATCGTTAGCTATTGAGCTTCTCACACCGTAGCCTCAGTAGGAACTATGTGATTTTAATGTTATTAATTTTTTTTATTTCTTATTTTTAAACTATGAAAAATAAAAATATCTTCTAGTTTTCTTAAGGTATCAATAATTAATACATCTTCCATATTGGGAGGATTACTAACAAGGTATTTCCTCAAGAATTTATCTCTGTAATAAGAATAAGCTGGACATTGCAGAAAAAAGTGTTGAAAATTAACAATCTCAGATTTACAGATTTAACACAAAATTAAATTGAAAAGACTTGAAAATTAAATGTACCATTGTTATATCTTGATTTGTTTTTTCCCAGCCAATGTTATTAGTGCTATTAATCAAGTTTATTTATGTGGACATTATATGTCATGTAGCTTTCACAAGCATCAAATGAACTAATAAGATGATAATATGAGGGCCATTCAAGAAGTAAAGACAACTTCTATACTACTATACAAATTCTATACTTTTAAAACTATTCAATGAATGTCAGGGGTGTTAGTTGGCAACCTTGGGATATGCTGTGATCAGCTGTTTCATTTTATGTCAACATAACCTCAAAATTTTCAATTCACCATGGCAAGTCCACTAGTCAAGAGTCAAGAGTTTGATTGAAGGAGACACTTTTTTTGAAAGAATAGTGACCAGCGACGATCCATCACTACGACCCTGAGACCAAAAGGCAGAGTATGGAGTGGAAATACACTAGCTCTCCAGTTCCCAAAAAATTCAAGGTTCAACCTTCCACCGGTAAAGTGATGCTGACCATCTTTTGGGACTCACAGTCCCAATTTTATTGCGATTTCCTTGAAGATCAGCGAACTATCAATAGCCAATACTACTGCGAGATGCTAGAACACAAAGCTAGACCAGCTATCAGGAGCAAACGCCGTGGACTCTTGTCAAAAGGAGTCATTCTTCAGCACGATAACGCCCGCCCTCATACAGCCCAGCTGACCCGTGATAAACTTCAAGAATTAAGTTGAGAGGTCCTACCTCATCCTGCCTACAGTCCCGACTTCGCCCAATCTGATTTTTACCTGTTTGGACCACTCAAAGACGCCCTACGTGGAAAAAGATTTGCTAACAATGAGGAAGTTAAGGAAGCGGTGCAAAAGTGGCTTCGGGGTAAATCGAAAGAATTCTTCCCCAAGGGAATTAGGAAGCTGCAAGAAAGATGGGACAAGTGCAGAACTGTGGGGTGTGATTATGTAGAAAAATAGCCTTAATTTTGAAAGACTGAAATAAACCGTTTTTGAGCTATAGCCATTTGTCTCTTTACTTATTGAATGACCCTTGTATGTGCTGAAGTTTGAATCTATGATGTTGATACCAAGGGAAATGAGGTGATTCTTAAATGACAACAGCATATTGTATTAGTTCCTTCTTTAAACTTGGTTTGTCAAATATATTTTTTACTTTTAGCTATTTTTTTTCTAAGCATTGGATTTTTGTTGCATTGGATCTTTTCATCTCTACTTAGTAAAAAGTAGACATGGAAAGATACGAAGTCTAAGTGAGGAAAAAGATCCTTAGCATACGAAGTACTATATTGTTACAAGCCTTTGAAAAAAGACAAGAATTCTGTAAAAGATAAAAAAATACTAAGAAATGAGACAAAATGAATGTAATATTTGTTTCCAGAACTAGACAATGTTTCAAAGATTTCTGACAAGGATAGGAAAGAAATCAGTTTGATGAAATAGGCTTATTGCGATTTCCTTGAAGATCAGCAAACTATCAATAGCCAATACTCTGTGAGATGCTAGAACACGAAGTTAGACCAGCTATCAGGAGCAAACGACGTGGACTCTTGTCAAAAGGAGTCATTCTTCAGCACGATAACGCCTGCCCTCATACAGCCCAGCTAACCCGTGATAAGCTTCAAGAATTGGGTTGAGAGGTCCTACCTCATCCTGCCTACAGTCCCGACCTCGCCCCATCTGATTTTTACCTGTTTGGACCACTCAAAGACGCCCTACGTGGAAAAAGATTTGCTAACAATGAGGAAGTTAAGGAAGCGGTGCAAAAGTGGCTTCGGGGTAAATCGAAAGAATTCTTCCCCAAGGGAATTAGGAAGCTGCAAGAAAGATGGGACAAGTGCAGAACTGTGGGGGGTGATTATGTAGAAAAATAGCCTTAATTTTGAAAGATTGAAATAAACCGTTTTTGAGCTATAGCCATTTGTCTCTTTACTTATTGAATGACCCTCGTATGTGCTGAAGTTTGAATCTATGATGTTGATGCCAAAGGAAATGAGGTGATTCTTAAATGACAGCAGCATATTGTTTTAGTTCCTTCTTTAAACTTGGTTTGTCAAATATATTTTTTACTTTTAGCTATTTTTTTCCTAAGCATTGGATTTTTGTTGCTTTTACTAATTAGACATGGAAAGATATAAAGTACTATATTGTTACAATCCTTTGAAAAAAGACAAGAATTCTGTAAAAGATAAAAAAATACTAAGAAATGTGACAAAATGAATGTAATATTTGTTTCCAGAACTAGACAATGTTTCAAAGATTTGTGACAAGGATAGGAAAGAAAGCAGCTTGATAAAATAGGCTACAGTTTGAGAAGCTTAATAGCTAATGGTTTTTTTCCATCCACAAGCAAAACATTTTTCAATAATTATTTTAAGCATGAACCCATTGCTGCCCCATCATATTTTCTATAACATTTATTAATGACAAACTTATCAACTCTACTGAATTTTTTTCAGATTTTTAAAGAAAAATTCAAATTTGAAATTTTTGGAATTTGGTAATATTTTTTTTAGTCTACAGGAAGGTATCCTATATGTACCAAATTTCATTAAAATTTGAGATGGTGAAGGAAAAAAGTGTGTTGATGTGAGACAAAATGACTCCTACATATCTAGGAGTTAAGTTAGACTCAAGACTCACTTTGAAACCGCATATCTTGTGGTCTATTCTCAAGGGAATGATAACTGTGGGTATGAAGAAAATAGCTGAGCCTAACTGGGGTACAGTCTTGAGAACACTGAAGTCACTATACACTGCCTATGTACTGCCGTCTTAGATTAAGCTAATAACGTCTTGCGGACTGCTACTGCCTTGAATTTCCGAAATGTTTCTAATGTGCGAAATCCGGAGCCAAGGCTTATCACAGGAACAATGAAATCCACACATATTAGAGGTTCTTGATAAATCCCTTAAATAGAAGACACGAGAGATCTAATACTCCTACATCTAGACACAAAAGCCAAATTTTCTCTGAAACATACTTTCAGAAAAGGATACTAATATAACACAAGTATAATAAAATGCCAAAGCCTTCTCCAGGTCACATCAAAGATGGTGACTGAAACTCACGAAAAACACGTGACCCTACGGTGGAGAACAACCCTCTTTGGTTTGAATCTCGGAAACAAACCACAAAAATTCCTCACCATACCTAGTATCAAGGTAAGAACATGCCTACTTAAAATAAGGAATTCCTACCTCCTAAGCGTATAAACACCGTGTACCCTAAAGAGAATGGATCCGTATGTATTCTGATGGATCGGCCACAAATAGAAGGGTCTGGTATCCATCTGCAATTCCCTACTGGAAACATTATTGAGAAGGCATGACAACTGCCTTCTAGGACTACGAATTATCAGGCTGTAAAATAAGTCATCTGTGAAGCTTCAAGACTACTTAGATCACCGAAAAAACTGGAATATTTATTAAAATTTAAATTAAAAACAATTATTGAGAAAATGTTTTGTTTTTGATCGGTAGGTGTGAAGGAGGAGAAAGGATGGAGAGTAAATAAGGACGTTCAAAGAACTAATTATCAACAAAGGGCAGTACCATATTTAAAATAACTACCAAATTGATTTAAATTAGTATTGTCCTATTTCCACCTAGTGTTGATGAGCTTTTTCCAGCGGTATGAGATCAAGGGTTTCTATTTCAACATAATAAGCAGTAAAAAAAAAATTAGAAATAGTATCATACCAATATGTTTTTAAACATATTTTCATTATTTTATTATAGCCTAACCTAAAACCTGTAGATATTTTTCACTGATGATGAATTGAAATGAATTAGATTTTGTCACAGTATGGTAGAAATGTTAATTAATGGAATTTCAGACTATACAGGATAAAAAAAAAAAAAGATTTCACAATAACAATTATTTCACATTCCACTTCACTTATAGCAGTTGAAGTGGAATAGAGAAGAACAAATCTGCAGTCAGTGACTGCCCTATGACATGTACCGACATTTTCGAAAGAAACACCTTATTAATAGTTTATAAATACCTTAGGAATAAATAATGAAAAGAAATTAATTCATCTTATTTATAAAAAAAAAAAAAACATCAACTTTTATTATTTATAACATAAACATTACAAAAAGATGGGAAAAGTTGATCAACTTGACAAACAACATTTTAAAAATAATATCAAAGAACATTTCAATATAATAACAAAAAAAAATGAAAATTTATTAAAATTGTTAACTAAAAGAACAAAAATGAAAACAAACTAAGTAACTAGAAATGAACCGAAAAATAAGAAGTAGCAATGCCTTAAAAACCACTGGAAAAAATTTATAACAACATAATGTTTGAAATATAAAGAATATAAGATTTTGACAAAATATAAAGCGTGGTCACATGAAATATGATCACGTATATGAAAGATTATCACAGCAGCCACTAATGACAAGAACATTTAATTTTATTAATAGCTTAATCAAATAAAAATAAATTTATAAATATGCATCATTGGCAGTATTAAAATCATCTTCTATTGCATATCACATTTATGCTATCACAGTTTGATCCTATGTAATATTACACAATTCAGTTATGTAATATTATTTAAATACCACAGCAAGAAACAATGCCTAATCATAAAGAAAGTATGAGTACTGAAAAGTATCTTAATAATGAGGAGTTGAGGAAGTTAAGATTAATCTCCACTAGGAGTAGCAGTGCTCCGCATGTAGAATAACAGGTAAGCTGCATTACTCTGAAAATTAACATTACCAAATATATAGTTTGAGTTTAATTATTACCACATTAACCCTTTAATGGCTCTGGACGATATATCTCGAGAAAAAAAAGACAGACCCCACAAGTGGACGAGATTACTGGGGACAGGCGGCCCTGTCCCCAATAGCGAACAACGTTATATCTCGCAACTGATTTCTCACTTATTTAACGTCCCCACTTCACACGAGATAAGAGACAGAGGCAAATCCTAGCGGATCCTCTGAGACTTAATAAGTACATCTAGGGGCCACTAGGTTGCAGGGGTGTCTCTATTAGGGAAATATTCATTTCGAGTTATAGACACTCTGAGCGATAGTCCTCTGCTTTCATCTATCTGTTATTTGGCGATATTCACTGTTTTATTTCGTTAATATTTCACTAGTTTTGGTGTTGCTTTCATCATGTCACGAAAGTTGTTTACGGAGCAGAAATAAAATCATTATAATCTCTTTCATTATTACCTTCATAAATCTCGAAATCTTTCATTACAGTCGATAATCTAGCATTTTAATTTATTGAAATAATGATAAAGGTATTATAGAATCATAAAAAGTAAATAAAACTAATAAGAAATAGTCGGAAAAGGTAATGAAGAATTGAAGAAGTTTAGGCAGTCAGCGGTGGATAGTGGCCTACACGCCTTAGCTTGGGGAGGGTAAAAGCCGGCAAACCCGCTTAGTTTCTCTGTGCAAATTTCGTCCAGAGTCCTTAGCTGCTAAAGGGTTAATTAAAGGCTTAAAATTATTTAAAAAATACTTTTATGCACAAATAAGAAATTCAGTTTACAGAAAAACATAAAGATGAAAGTTTTGGAGTGAAAGGATGAAGTAATGAATGGTTCTTAATGATCCAATGCTGGAGGTGATTCTAGACATGATTTACTAAATACAGTTCATTTGATGAATGGTTCTGAATTCCTGATTCTGAAAAGAAAAGGTGTTTAGGCCTAAATTTATGTTTTCATAAGGGGTCACGTTTTATTTAATAAGTAAGGACTGTTGAAAGCTTTTCAAGATACTTGTAATCAAATTCTAAATGCACCATTATAAAATAGATAAATTTTCTTTGAAATATTATGTAGTTGGCAGACTTCAGATTAAAAAAAAAATTGGCTGGAAACTTTGGAAACTTTAAAAAATTGCAATTATGAAATTATATTAGACAATCCACCACTCCAATCCAGTGTAGGTGACTCTAGATAATCTTTTTCAGTCAGCATTATGAACTCGGTAACTGCTTCTTGTTTATATACATATACAAACATACATACATATATATATACAGTAGATTCACTTAAAAACATCTCACAGTAATTTTCCCATCTCTTCCCACTTAAAGTCTGGCTCGGGCCGGTGACATGTAAGCATCGACTCCACGTCAGTTTTGTCTCTAGTTGGGTATTTTCTGCCCGATTGCGGTCAGATTTTGTGCCGGGCTGAAACTAAAAGTTGTTGAGTGATCTACAGAGTTTGATGAAAATCGGTCAAGGATCGTTGCTGGGGGAAAAATAAAAAGAATAGGGCCTGCAGGCGAAACGAGGCTGCCTTATCTCGCTGCAGCCCCCCACCACCGCCGGCCAGGACTGTCACAGCTTCTCAGGACGTATGTACTATCATTGTCACCGTATATAATAATCACATAAATATCAGCGTAAGAGCCAGACTTCTTCTTTTTACCATTTTATTTGAATGATGCCGCGCCCGCAAATAGTACTCTGAGACATTGATCGACTGTGCGGTGCGGCTTTTTTTTTTCTTTTTTTTTTTTTTTTTGTGGACTTAATGTGATAGAAAAAAATGTTAAAAATTTCACTTGTAAGGTATAATCATTTATTAACAAACGAGCGTTTTATATAAATTAAATTATAATATACAAAAATAACAAAATAAGTAAATGTATGTTTTTATATATTATAGGCCGACGACGATACGAAGTCGAAAATGTCTTTTTTCTTCCTTAAAAATCCCGTACAATTTGTTCACCGATTCCTAGTTCAGCGGACAACTTTTTAACACTTTCACCTTTTTCTAATCTGTTTACAATATTTAATTTCTCTTTAAGCGTTAAAACGACACGTTTTCTTTTTTCCGACATTTTGCTACTTCGCAACTGTTAATGTATTCACAACTGACAATATTTTGTTTTGTAACCAAACAGGCCAGAGTAGAAGTTTCCTGGAAAGACTTGAAAACAATACCGTTCCTAGATTATGAATTGGAGTATTAGAAACCGGAAACATCACATAATACAATACTCGCATTCTGTGTTTTTCGATATTGTTTTATTTCATAATAGGTAGTTAACCATTGTGTAATCGTTAAATATTTACGTTTACATTTTTTTTAATATTATACATACAAAAAATGGCATACAAATTAAAAAAAGCTTATTAAAAAAAAAATTGGCTCTTCCGCACCCCGGTTAATCGAGGTCCGGATAATGGAGGTCCTACTGTATATATATATTCATAGTACAACTTGAGTTCATTTTTAACTTGGGTTTTATACCGACTTTTTATAATTTCTCTTTTTATAAGTTTTAATTAATTAATTTATAAATATTTTAATTAACATAACTACCTGAAATTTTTTATCAATAATCTTATTTACTATACTTAATCTTAACATATTTAATTAATTCTAACTTATTGTTTATAAACCAATCCATATATTTTTAACCTTAGTATTTATTTATTTTTAGTCTTAACTTATTATTAATGAACATATATTTTATTTGTTAGTAATGCTGTTTTTTTTTTTTTAAATTATCGCATATTTTTTTAAAGCTATTTATAACTTTTTTATCCATTTTAATCAATATAGGTATATCAATCAATATATTATTTATTTATTCTTTTATTTTTTTTTTTCTTATTTCTGAAATATCAATTTAATAAGTATATATTCTTGCTTATTTCATTGATAGTAACATATTTAATTAATTTATTGAGTTTTAACCCATTTCTATAAATCATTTTTTTTTTTTTCTTTTTTAAACCAATGTATATATTTCTAACCATATTATTTATTTTTTAGCCATAACTTATTAATGTACATATATTTTATCTGTTATTGTTGTTTGTTTTTTTAATTAAATTATCACATATTTTTTAGCTATTTATAAATTTTAATCAATATATCTATATCGATAATAAACAATTTGTTATTCAATCCACTTAAATGTTTGATCCATACAAGGTGTGCTATATCTATTTTAAAAATAAAAAGATATGGATCATAAAGAAAGTAATGTTAGAAAAGTGGAAATAGGTCAAAGAGTATAGGTTGTGAGATCGGGAGGACCCATTCTAGAAATGGGCGAAAAAATATTTGTCAAAGTAGAATGGCAGGAAAAAGAAGGCCCAGGTATTAGGCAAAACTGTGCCCATCAAAGACGCTTTGCCAATGAAGCCAAAGCCCTTGCAGAGGACCATGACAGCCAACAATGAATGAAACAAATGAAATGATGCAAAATCAAACAAACATAGCTGCGTCAGGGTCTAATGACAAAGTGTGTACCATCTACGGTCTATGTTTTAAGGGCGATAGAGGTCTCAGAACCCATTTAGCCAAGAAACATCCCAGGGAGGCAAATAATGCAAAACTGAGGGGTCTCTTTGGCAACAAAATAAAAGATAACATTGGAGAGGATAAGGATGAGGATATCAAACAACAGATAAAAAGGTGGTCGGCTGCCTTCGAAGAACTCATAAAGGGTAACCATATCAAGACTGAGGATTTTGATGAAGCAGTGGGCAGTTTTTTGAACTTTCTCAAAAATATTAACACCCAACTGCCCGGCCCATAGTGTGGCATAAAATTATACGATTTTATACAGGATATAAACTTATACGATTTTATATAAGATATAAAATTATGCCCTGCTATAAAATTTTACAATATTAGAAGAAAAAAAACTGATATAACTAGCAAGGGTGCTGGGAAAACATCGAATCCTCAGCGAGCAAATAAGAAAGATAGGAGTCGTCAGCAAGAGCAGTACCAATATGAGGTGGCCCAATACAACTAATATAACTGGTGCAAAACAAAAAAGTGGTGCAAAACGTAGTGAATGTCGACGCTTCCAAGCAATGCCCTTTGATGAAGATAGCCGATATAGAAAGCCACTTCAGAAGCCTCTCTGAGATAGAAAATCTCTGCAAACGTGCGGATTATGAGAAAAATGCTCCAGTGCCAAATTTAATGTCAATAGACATCAAAACAGTAAAGAAATCAATTAAATCCATATCATTGGACACATCACCAGGGCCTGATGGAGCCTTGATCCGCACGATAAAATATTTTGATGTATCCCATATTATTTAGACAATTGCGGAGATAATGCTGAAGGTGACACATGTACTGGAACCTCTTTGTCAAGGGCGCACAATACTGGTCTATAAAGGGAAAGGGGATGTTGAAAACATCTCTTCCTGGAGACCAATTACAATATATTCAATTGTGCGCCGGATCATAGAGAAGGTTCTGGATCAGGAATTGAGAAAGCAAATCACCTTCAGCAAAAATCAGAGAGGCTTCATAAAAGGCTTACTGGGAGCACATGTCAGCGCGAGGATCATCTACGTGATCATAAAAGATGCAAAACAAAGGAAAAATGATTGTGTGGTGGTATTCCTTGATGTCGTCGGCGCTTTTGACAACATTGGCCATAATCACATAGTCAGCTAGCTGGAGGCCAGAGGGGTATCACCAGACCTCAGAATTGCGATAGCAGCTCTACTGCGCACTAGGAGTACACTCGACCAGCCAGATCAGTGTGCTCAGAGGAGTGCCTCAGGGAGGAGCCTTGTCGCCTTTGCTGTACAACCTGGCCATAGATCACCTCTACCGCGACCTGTGTGACCGAGAATTCTCCAATAAGTTTGGCTATAAATTAAGTGACCAAATAAGTGTGGTCCTCAAAGGATTTGCGGACCACCAGGCAGTCTTAGCGCGCGACAAGGGTGCGGCAGAGAGAATTATCAACAGCACTTAGAGGATACTAGCAGAGATCGGTCTGGCTATAAATCCGCTTAAAAGCATTGGTATTATCATTGATAAAAGAGCGCTGCTACCGTTGACATTCACCCTGGAGGACGGAGGCTGCATCCAGACTTTAAAAATGAATGAAAGAATAAAATACTTGGGTTGCTCGTTCCCGGGGGAGCTGGTCTTTAACGATGAGGCTGTGACAAAGATAACTGTGAACCTAGACAAATTGGTGAGCTCTAGTTTTCTCAAACCTGAGCAGAAGGTCAATGTTTTTATTCAGTATGTGTTCCCGGGACTTCCCTATCCTTTCCAGACCGCGCCCCTTACAAAGATATGCCCTGATATATTGGAAGGATAGATACTAACATTCGGAGGAGTATCAAAGCCATTATCAGGCTAGCGGCCAACACCTCTACAGCGATGCACGAAGAAGATTGAGGACTGGGATTGATCCGTTGCCAATGGGAGGCTCCTCTACAGCATTGGTCCATTGCTCAGCGGCTATCAAATATGCCGGATGCCCTGTTCCAGTCTATATTTAATTGCCAAGAAGAATTGCGGAAATGCGCCGATAGACTGGGTGTAGATCAAGGCTGCCGAAGCGTGAGAGCTCTACGACAGTCACTGCAGGAAAATTCCTTTGAAGAATGAGCCAATTGCAGATGGCAGGGGATTGGAGTTCGACATTTTAAAGAGACGCCGAAAGCGAACAGATTAATTTATGATAAACAGTTCCTATCGGAGTAAGAATTGTCGAATTCCTTGAAACTGAACAATAATTACGCACCTCTGCGTGGAGTCCCAGGTGTCAGAGGACAATCGAGAGAAGTTGGGTCCCTCTGTCATAAATGCTGCAGAGAGTCTGAAACACCAGCCCATGTGCTGCAAAAATGCCCCAACAACTCTCTCCTCATAACTCGCCGGCATCATAGGGTTAAGTATGAACTTACAAAACTCCTGAAAAAGTGGAACTTTGCCTGCTTTGACGAGGTCTACTGTATAGACACAGATGGATCCATGAGGTATGCAGACATTGTCACATTGCCCAAGACCGGGAAGAAAGCACTCTGATCCTGGATCCGACAGTTAGATATGATAACAATGACCTTGACCTGGCGGGTAAAGTAGAAAGGGAAAAGAGAGAGATCTACGAAAAGTGCATCCCTTTTCTTAAAGAGAAGTTCCGCGAGACCTTCGGTGAGAGAGAGTTCTCCGTTTTAGGGGTCTCTGGTTTGGATCTCGAGGAACGATCCCTAACAGAACAAGGAGTTTTCTAGAAGACCTAGGTGTCAAAATAAGAGAGATTGCGGTGTTGGCTGAAAATATAATCCTGGTCTCCCTGGGAATTATCCACCACCGTGTGTATGGTAATTGATTATACATAGTCATATATCAATTTCCATCATATATCAAATCTTTTTATTTATTTATATGTATGTTTATTTATCTATATGTTTATTTATTTATCTGTTTATTTTCATATTTATACATTTATTTATTAGATATATGGTTTTCCTTGGTATATCTCTTTTTGTGGGGTTCTTTTCTCCAGCAGTCCGTATGTGTGCCTATTTCTAATGTGAGCGTTAAGAGAGGGAAGGAAGAGAAAAGAAGTAAGATAATGGAAAATAAGAAAGAAGAAGAATAAAATACAATAGAATAAATGGAAATGAGATAAAGATAAAAAAACAAAAACATAATTGTAAAAGATATAGAAGGGGAAAAATATATATTATGATATTATAATTATAAAATGAAACGTAACAATGTATTTTATTTGTAAGTATAAATGTATTTAAATATTGATTGGTACGCTGTGTAATGTAGCAACCCATGTATTTGGGCAGCATTGCTTATTACAGTAAACCCTCGATATAGCGAACTGGTAGGGGGTTTGATATTCATAGTTCGCTATAACGAGATTCGTTATAACCGAGGATTCTTTTTTTTGCCAATGGCCGCACTAATTTGATCATATTTAGAAGGAAATTCATTCATTAGAACTAGTTAAATTAAAATGCATGTGTGTAATTTATTTTTAGTTAAACTACATAATAATTAAACATTGAGATTCATTAACTTACCAACCAAGTTCACTTGAGAGTTCTTTAGCCTTAGCTTTAATAAGAGCGTCTGAGATTGGTATTTCTGATCTCATTTGTTTAAAGCAATTTATCAATTTTTTTTCAAATATTCATGAGCCGCAGAGCGCAGTCGTTTATTTGATGCTGAATTTAATCCTTGGGCTGCGGTTGAATCTATTTTATCTTTGTTTTTTATAATGGTTGACAATGTTGATTTTGGAATTCCGTATTTTTCTGCGATGGTTTTCTTACTTAGAATTCTCGATTCGACCTGGAGAATTTTCAATTTTTCCTCGATTGATAAGGATTTACGTTTGTGACACACGTTTACCAACGAACTCATTGTATATTAAAAAAACAGTATAAACGACTACAGAACACTGATTCGAATAATTCAGAGGTCGAAACAGAACTGAGCTAGTTTTGAGAAAAAAGTCAATGGAATCAGAGAGAGAGCAAAAGGAAATCGGATTAGTTAAGAGTAAAAAACACCTCAATTCTAGAAACTGGAGCTACTTCGTCTTCCCGCGCTCATTCAAAGTAATACAGTAAAAAAAAAAAATATATATTAAAAATTTTTGCAGTTCGTTATAACAGAATATAATAATTCTCAGGCATCAAATTTAGTTCGTACTTCGCACTAACCGAGGGAATTCGCTATAACGAGGGGTACAGCAAAAATATAATGGTAATTTTAGGGGGATAGTATTTTGATTCGCTATATCGAGGTGTTCGTTATATCCGAGTTCGTAATAATGAGGGTTTACTGTATTATTGAAATAAAGCATTTCTCCCTCCCCATGTATCCATCAATCTCTCGTTGATTGCCTTATTTTCCTCTTTCTGTACAGTATTATATGATATTTCAAAATCAGACCATATGCATCAAATGAACTTATTAGTAGGAAATTATGTCTGGAATCACCTCTCAGCGTTGGACCATTAAGAATTGTATCACTGTTTTGAAACCATGTTGAGGAAATTAAATTCAAAGTAGAAAATTGATAGTAATTCAACCTTTAAAACTAGGACGGATTTTGACTGGTATGGCCTGTAATCTCTGAATGACCTATCTCTATCCATCTGTCTATGTAAATTAAATTGATGTTTGATACTTACAAGTATGTCATCAGTCCTAATGCGGGTGACACTATCATCATCATAACAGAACCATTTCCTACTATTCTGTTTCTTACAGTAAGCTGTATCTAGAAACAATATTAGCAATTCTTATCAATAACATCTAATAAAACCAAAATGAGATGTAAAAATTAAATTGAATAAAACAAATTTAAAAATATATATCTTACAGTGGCCGCCGGACATTGTCCCATAGTGGTTAATGACTCCTATAAGATTATATTTTACATCATGTTCTGATGGATTCGTTACATATTTTGCCAATTTCAATCTTTTAATAGGAAAATCAACAAAGTAATCTATTTTGTCCCCTCCTTTGGTGTATGTAAAACGTTTTAATTGCAGTATTAAAATATTTGGTAGCTTCCAGAGGTCTAACTTTTTTGTAACACTCCGATGCATTTTACATGTTGGGCAGTACCTGTAAAAAAAATTTAAATATATGTATATTATATACAGGGTGGCCACGTGAAACATTTACATTTTAGAAATAAAAAAATATTTTTAATTTTTCAAGATACTATTTATTTAACTTTAGTTACACAGTTGTGGGTATACCCCATTTACTTTATGTAGAGAAAATGATGTCAGGAAGGTGACATCCTTCTTCTCTGAGGCAATTTTCTATTCTGTCCAGGAAGCTATAGTAAGGTTTCGCTAGTGATGAAGCTCGACTGACTTTATGCAGTTGATTTCAGTTTGTACCCTTTCAAATATGGAAAGTGAAATCAGTATTTTTGGATGTTTTACTTTTTTTATCATCGAAATTGTAGAAATGTGGTTCAAGTGAGAAAAAAATCACAGGATATGTAAGAAGATGTATAG
The DNA here is from genome assembly GCA_911387785.2 of Aelia acuminata. Taxonomy (NCBI): domain Eukaryota; kingdom Metazoa; phylum Arthropoda; class Insecta; order Hemiptera; family Pentatomidae; genus Aelia; species Aelia acuminata. The sequence goes on from OU426980.1 coordinate 17,320,967, forward strand.
ACAGACTAAAATTGGTGAATTAAAAAATTCAGTAGTTGAAAATGCACCCTGTTCTGGAATGCCAGTTGAAGCTGATCAAGACGAAATAAAGCATTAATTGATACAAACTGGCTAGGAACAAATGGTGAGATTAAACTTATCAAATTTTAACCATTTGAAACTCCTATGTTTAAAGCTTTCAAAGCTTGAAATGTAGGTTTCTCACATTTTTAGGTGAAAAGTGTGAAGGAATGTCAGAAAGTTTTCTTTTTTTTTTAGTTTTCCAAAAGTTTGATTTTTTGCAATGTAGAAGAAAAAAAAAAAATCTTCAATTGCAGGTCGGTTAATATAAAAGGGAAGATCAGCTCCATTAGGACATAAGCAAACTATCGGTAAGTAGTAGTATCCCCTGCTGCTACTGAATGTATTGAAGCTTCCTTCTTATGTAAATTTCTTCTCAATAGCCAGTAGATAATGAATAGTTCAAGTAGTGATTGGAGAAAACATTAATTTTAATTAAATTCCTTGAATTATGATTGGCCAATTCTTAAACCAACTCGATAAAATCTGCATGATACTTATTAGAAAACAACTTTTTTTAGCTCCTCCGTTTCCCCATTCAATCATGTAGTTATGGTTTTTATATTCAGCTCTAGGTATTGTCAACTATTTCTATTAGGAATTCTATTAGGAAGAAATAAAATCAAGAAAAAAAATATGAATATTTCTAATGTTTTTGCCATGAAATTAGTTAGTTGGATTCCTATGTCCTTAAACCCCTCAAAAAAATTACAGAACTGCCTACAGTTTTATTTATTAATGAAAAAAATAGAACTATATACAAAATGAAAACAAATGAAAATGAAAGTTTTTATAAACTATTAAAATACATACAATATTAAACACAGAGAAAGATGAATAAAACTGAAGGTTCAAGGTTAGGAAACTATGTATAATAAAACAATAAACTTATGTTTCACTTCAGCTTTAAAACACAAGTAGGAATGCTACAACATTCCTGGACAAATAACATTAAAAAATAAATCGATTGTAATATAAAAAAGGTATATTTTAAAACCAGTTAAAAATAATAGCCCCTGGCCATTACAGGCGGAGTCTACAAGGAAAGCTGATAAGCCAAAAGATTAACTATGGTACCTTGTTTGGGGTACCTATTAGTATAACATACTACAAGTATTGAACTTAGGGGTTGGTCCTACAAAAAATAAAATGTGATACAAAATACATTTTTTTCTTATTGTTTTTCTGTTATCTTTAACTGTTAATGAAATATCCATCATAAATCAACAATTTTTGTAAAAAAAAGAAACTTTTTTCTCCGAACTTCTGTCTCTTTCGCAAGTGGTAATAAATGTATTTTAAATGGCTGGAAAAAATCCTCTTCAGAAATACATTCCAGAAATGTGTTCAATTTTGATTTAAATAAAAATTCATATTTGGGAGTTTTTGGAGATCCTGAAGACTAATCTGATTAGTTTTTCTTAAATCAAAGATATTTGGTCTACTTTACTTGAAGCGTAGTTTGGTTATTGTGATTTCTTACAAAGTTGGAATACTTTTCTGAGGACGATTTTTTCCCAGCTATTGAAAAAAACCTTTAATACTTCTCAGGATTCAATTTTACTGCATCTGTTAGAAGTTTACTTTTCCTCCAAAATATATAAAATAATTTGATATTATACTTCTGCATAAGGAATAAATTTTTAAAAATTCAAATGTTTTTATTTCTACCTCTTGTTCTAATTTATTTTTGGAGGTCAGATAAGCCATTTCGTGTAGATTACAAAGCCCTACATATCTGCTAAGTTATCTGTTGATCGGTGACCGTTTTTAAAGTTATAAATTTTTTTTTTATGATTGACATGAAAATTCTCATTTGGGGGTTTTATGAGGAGTGGGAAAAAAATATCAACTTTATTCTTCTCTAAAAAAAAAAAAAAAATAATTAAATCCACTTCACTGTAACAATCAGTAAAAATTTGGTTTTAATATTCTACCGATACTCTGCAATAATCCTATGAATCGAGAAGTTACTAAAAAAAATTAGAAACAGACATTGAAAATTATACCCTGTGTTGGGTCTAAAAGCGAGAATAATGCATTTTGTATGTATGTAATGTGTCCCATTGATTCATCTGATAATTTATTATTGTAAAATAAAAAGTTAATATTTTTTTTTATCGTCTTAAAACCCTTGAATAATAATTTATAATGCAATTGGAAAACAAAAAGGTTTATTGGTTTTATTATTTTTATTCTTACTGATTACTAATTTGTACTGATAACTGAAGTGAAGTGCAAAATATTTTTAGAGAAGAATTGTGGTGATCCTCAAGACTAAACTGATTAGTTTTTTCTTAAATCAAATTTATTTTGCCTACTTTACTTGAAGTGTCTTTTGTGATTTCTTATACATTTTGATTAATTTAATATATCAGAGTGCACATAGGAATTCACTAAAGAACAAGTAATATATGTTTAAAAAGAAGATTTATTCTGATAAACACAAAGTGGCATTACCAGAAGAGACACCAGTCAAAGAGTGGCCATTACAACATGGCACTCACAAATATGAAAACTTAATGGCACATAATATTACCAAAACCTTTTTTTTTTTTTCCTGGAAAAACAAATCGATTGATATATAATAACCCAGACATCTATTCAGACTAAAGAAAGTTTAAAAAATCATATAAAATGATTTTTTTCTCAGCTCCTAGGGAGCATTCAAAGCAGCCCTCAGATGGGGTCAAATAAATTTGTGACCTACAGTCTCCTAACAGCATTAGGTCAAAATCGGTGACTCATCAGTTGTGTGCTCCCCTTGTAATTGCTGGTTCCTACCTTAATGGCTTATTTCAGTAAAAATCTTAAAAACTCTATAACGTTGGAATAAATTCATAAAAACTGATGAGAAAAAATAAATAAATTATGAGGTTAATTTAGTTCTCTGAAACTATGTTTCTGTAGAATTTTATCTGGAAAGAGGAGCAGGAGAAAGAATTTTGGCAAAAAATGTGTTGCAAAAGGTTTGTTTTCTATATTTGTTCAAATAATACTGATTTAAGAAAATTTGTAAAATTAACAGTCACAGATTGCGAAAAAAAAAGTAGAGAATTTTGCCAGCTTTAAATTTGTATATATCTATATTTTCTGCAGGACCAATCCATATTAGGTTTTAGGCGAAAAACCAACTAAGGGGATTTCAACCCCCCCCCCCCCCCCCCATTAGTGCCACCTCTACGCTCACGGACCTTCAGTATGTTATACTACTAGGTACCCTAAACAATGTACTCAATCGGTTTTTCCGCTTATTGACTTTCCGGTTAGAATCATTCGTTGACTAGGCTTTAAAAAAGAAAAAAAAGGGTTAATCATAAAATCCTAAGGATAAAAATACTTTAAATATATAATTATTTAAAAAATACCATATATTTTCCGATTCTAATTTCTCATAAGATGTAAATAAATCAAAACAATCACTGATGTTCAACCTTCCTCTACATCTCAAATAGCCAGAATGGAAATCATTACTATAGTCAGGAGCACTTTCTGTGTAGTAAACTTGTTTCTCCTCGACTGACATTTGAACTAATAATACCTTCCGACTTAGAAGCTTTGAAGGATCTCCTAATTCAACCAATCCTGAAAATAAATAGCAAAAATTTTAAATGAATAAATTCATGATTGATGTAAATCAGTAGAAAACAGTTGTTAAAACATCGTTTGGCTTGCTGGGAAGAATACTGGTATCGAATTTACAGATTTTTCATAGCTTGCCAGCATTGCAGTAGCACTAATTTTCTTTTCATTTTCCTTTTTCATTCTGTATTCTATATAGAACTAGACTTCTTTAAGTCATACTCCAGCTAAAGCTCCTTTGAGCTTTACTCAATATTATATTCTCGGACTTATACCACTATTCTTGCAAGCTTCCTTTTAACATTAAATTAATGTTAAAATTAAAACTAAAAAAAATAAACTTATTAGAAATCAACATGACAGTTCAGCAATGTATAATCTGGTCTAACCTAAATCCTCCATGGAACAAAATTGATTCAATATCAGAGGGTTTATATGGAAATTTTTAAATAGAATGAAAAAAAAAAAAAATGTCTTTAACAGCTCGGTAACTCCTAAGGTTTAATATAGGAAGCAGACCATTCTCACAAGCCATAGATGAGTGTGGCAGAACAGAAAGGAAATATTTGGTGTAAGGAACAAACAATAAGTGAGGATTAAGGTATAGGGGAAAAGACACAATCTAACTATATATCTTTGAGTCAGATGAGCATGCCTCCCCCCCCTAATCAATACAGAAAGACGACCTCTTAGAGAGTGAGTCTGTCAAGGTACGTCTATTTATTTCTACCCTAATTTTACTATTTTTGTGTGGCTCCTGCGTACACACACTCTCTGACATTATGAAATTTATGTTTGCCTATTTCTACTGTTCCCCCATGCTCATGTTGTGTAGAACAGGAATGCATGTATTTTATCGATATACAATGTTAAGCCTCAAAGTCTCGTATTACTTCAAAAATTCACCTAATCATGCAGATTACATGCCAAATTTTGCGCCTATTCAAGCATCTTCAGGGGGCTTCAAGGGTTCTATAAGCAAGATAGAAACAGACCATGACAGTGCCAATATTAACAAAAATTTCAGCATTTTAAACAAAAGTAGTACCATGAGCATTATGAATAAGTATATGGAATTATATAAAGAAAATTTCGTTGAAAATCTTACTTAATCGGACATTCCTAAAAATATTATTAACTTGCTCAGCCTTGGTGAAAATCTCTTTCCCATTACCATTAAAAGAAAATATTTATAACATAATTGCGGAAACCGAATGTATACTCAAATGCATTAATACTCCAGATAATCATAAAAACAGAGTAAGAAATAAGATTGCACAAAAAATTAATAATTTTTTATCTAAGAAAACTTATGAAAGAGACCCCATTGCCCGGCTTTTGAAGAAAGATTTTTTACACCTGAAGAAGCTAAAGAAAGATAACCCTAACCTATACATCGTAAAAGCAGACAAAACTAAACGTGTGATAGTACTGAAAAAAGAAGCATATGATCAAAAAATGATATCATTACTTGAAGATAACAATGTATATAAAGTATTGGTAAATGATTATAAAGGAAAGCGACTCAAAGAGCTGACTAACAAATACAACAAATTGGTTGAGAAATTAAATAAAAAGAACTACATTTAAAAAAAAGGTATGTTTCTATCTTGCTAATAGAACCCTTGTAGCCCAGAAGATGCCAGAATAGGCGAAAATTTGGCATGTAATCTGCATGATTTTTGAAATAATACGAGACTTTGAGGCCTAACATTCTATATCTGTAGTTGATTAGTCTCTTCCTACACACTAGTTTATGTATTTTATCTTCATATTGTGTACCTTTGGTCCCATTCTTGTATCCGATACCTCCATTTTTCATTCATTTCACTCCATGTCCTACACATAAGGTCTAAATTGTCGGCACATCCAAGAAGCTGAACAGATCTATTCAACAGGTTTCCCACAACCTGAATTCCTAATAGCATTTTTTAGTAAATAATACTAAGGCTAATTGGCCTATTCTGCGCTTTCTGGAGCATTTACCTAAATAGTTTATATTCAACTACTAACACTCATTAAAAAAAAAAAAAAAAAAAAAAAAAAAAAAAAAAAAAAAATGGATAAGCTGGGAATATTTTATATTTATATAAAATTATAAATTATAATTTCATCTGGAAAGCTTTTATCGTAAGTTTCATAAAAATAATATAGACTCTGACTATGAAGCTTAAATGATAAAGACTATAATTTTTAACTAGTTAAAATTTTTTACTGAATAAAGTTTTACTTTACACAAATTTTACTACTAATTTAAAAATTTGAGGTGAATAAAGGATCTATAAAAAGACTTGATTAGCTGTTAAATAATAATAAATAAATAAATAATAATAATAATAATAATAATAATAATAATAACCCGTGAGAGGTTGCTAGTCCTCCATCGGGCGCCTCCCCAGGTGGCGGATAGGGGGATGCTCATCAGATATGATGGGTACCGGGGAAATATAATACCCAGGGCGGACCAAAACTAGCAAAATCCAGGTGCGACGGTTCCCAGAATGGGCGGCAACCTGGTCAGCGTCTGTATCCCATGTCAGGGGCGGCTGATATCATATCACCTGGCAGTAGGTATAAAATGCACCTACCCATCAAAAATGGTGCGAACTAGGAGACAAATAGCCTCGGACGAATCCGGAGTGAGGGCTGCTCCAGAGGGATTGGATTCACAGCCTTCGACATCTGCAGGTGGTGCGAGCGGTGCCTCGGTGTCGTATGTTCCCGTAAGACCGGCTGCCATAGGACTTTCAACTATAAACTCGGAACTGTGCTTGGATACTGTAGAGTCTCCCGCACGGGGAAGAGGAACCATCGGCCAAACCAATAGGCAACGAAGGATGAAGTGGGACCGCAATATGAATATTGCTGCAATCCGAGCTTATTTATTGGCTACACATTTAGAAACAGATAAAACAGGTTATCGAAGTAGAATTAACCATTATTGGAGCGAAAAATACCCTCAAATAACAGTATCATCCCAAAGACTAGCTGATCAGGTGAAGCAAATATTAGAAAGAAAATTTTTATTGGAGTCAGAAATTATGGCAATTAAACAGGAAGTAAGCCTTGCACTTGTTCCGAATCCAGAAAGAGTAACAGAGGTAGTTGAAAATGCTGAATCGTCAATTGGAAACAATTTACCGGCCACTTCTTCTAATAATCAAGGTGAATCGCAGCTTAAACAAATACGAAATACATTGCTACGAGAGCATATCCTCTATGATGGAATACCTTTAAATAGTAGGCCTGTAATCCCCAAAGTACCTTACTCAAAACAAACATTATCCACTGTAAGAGCTGTAAATGAAATACTGGCGGAGCATATGTCGGAGGAGATAACTCTAGAAGACATATGCCATTGGATATATGTGGGCGCTCGAACGGTTGCTATGGACCTTGGATTAATAAAAGATCGGAAAAATAGTGATACATCGAATAAACCTGGAGATCCCCCATGGAAACGAAGAATCAAGAAAAAAATTGAGAACCTTCGCTGTAAAATCGGTATTATCACAAATTACCTCCGAAGTCCAGAAAACGCTTCTTCAAAATTACGGAAGAAAATTGATGAAATTATAGTGCTCAATATTGGAGGTGTTGCAAGTAGTGAGTTGAACCAAACTCTTAGAATTTACATGGAAACACTGAAACAGAAATTAGCAGTGTTTGCTAATAGAATCAGGAGATATACAGAAGCTTATAATAGAAGGAAACAAAATAGTGTATTTAATACAAGTGAAAGATATTTTTATAAGCTTCTCAAACCTAAAGAAAATTGTAATAATGTTATATACCCAAACCCTGCTGATACGTTAAACTACTGGAAAGGTATCTGGGAAAACGAAAAATATTATAACAGTGACGCATACTGGCTGGAAAAGATTAGAAATAGTGTAACAGACCTTCAACCGATGGAAGCAACCAGTATTACTGCGGATGATGTAACAAAGGCTATTAAACTAATGAAAAATTGGAAAGCATCAGGACCAGATAAAATTCAAAATTATTGGCTGAAATATTTTACGAATACACATAGCCATCTTGCTTCTTGGTATCAAAAATTATTATCAGAAGAGATAATCGTTCCTCCGAATTTCTGCACAGGCATTACCTATTTAATAAAAAAGGTAAATAAAGAAAAATTGGAACCGCAGGATTTGAGACCCATAACTTGTCTTAACGGCGTATATAAGTTACTAACGGCTATTCTCAAAAACAAGCTGACTGAATATATTCAGGCAAAGAGCATTATGGCAGTAGAGCAACTTGGTAATAAATCAGGTTCAAAAGGATGCAAAGAGCTCTTGATCATTGATTCCTTCGTCGCTGCTCAAGTAACAAAAAGATCTCGCAATATTGCTTTATCTTGGATTGACTACTGTAAAGCATTCGATTCAGTCCCTCATGATTGGCTTTTGGAGGTTTTGAAGATATATAAAATCGACGCCGCAATAATTGACTTGTTGAAAAGGCTAATGCAACTCTGGAAAATATCAATCTCCACACCAACATGGAATGGAGAGGATATTAATCCATACATAATAATTAGGAGGGGTATTTTTCAGGGTGACTCTCTTAGTCCTCTTTGGTTTTGTTTGGCACTCAATCCAATTAGCAAATTATTGGAAGACAGAGGCAAGGGATACCAACTTAATTCAGAAACAAAGCTCTCTCATTCGTTTTATATGGATGATCTTAAGCTTTACGCTAGGAACGAAGACGAAATGAAGGCTCTGTTGAAAACGGTAAAAACATTCAGCGATGAAATTAAAATGGATTTAGGAATCGATAAATGTGCCGTCATCTATGTAAAAAGAGGAAAGATCGTAGAAGGAACTAATATGGAACTCTCAGATGATGTTGTTCTTAATCAGTTGAGAGAAACCGATTCTTACAAATATCTGGGATTGCACCAACTGCTGAAATTCAAAGCTAATTCGAAGAGAATCTTCGAAGATGAGTTTGTATACAGAATTAAATTAGTACTGAAGTCTCACTTAAATGGAAGAAACACCATCAAGGCATCGAATACGTGGGCAGTGCCAGCATTAGCCTATTCATTTGGTGTACTGAAATGGACCAAAACAGATCTCGAAAGGTTAGATCGTCTTGTTAGAGTTCAGATGGTGCTTTCAAGAAAAAGGCATCCCAAATCCTCGGTTTCAAGGTTATATCTTCCTAGGAAAATGGGAGACCGTGGTCTGATGAGCCTGTTAAGGCTATGCCGGGAGCAAGAAAATAATCTTCGTACTTATATTAGATGTCAAAACTCTAACATGCTATCGACTATTGCTTCGCTGGATGCAGATTATACCGCTCTAAATCTACTAAATGCTGAAAATCCAAGCAATGACTCAGACTATGCTACCTTAAAAGAGGAATGGAAAAACAAACCACTACATGGACGTTTTTACCATTCATTAACAGACAGTGGTATAAATACTAAAGCATCTTTGACATGGCTAATAAATGGTCATTTATTTCCCGAAACTGAGGGATTCTTGCTGGCCATCCAAGATCAGGTGATAGCTACAAGAGCGTACCGAAAAAATATTTGTGGGGAGAATATAACTGATTTATGTAGACTGTGCAAACAGACTGCGGAGTCAATACAGCACGTCACTTCGGGATGTGGAATACTTGCGGGTAAGGAGTACTTGCAGAGGCACAACAACGCAGCCAAGGTAGTGCATCAAGCCATAGCTGAGAAGATGGGGCTCATTGATTACTACTGCCCGTATTATAAGTACCGTCCGGAACCAATCATCTCCAGACAAAGCGTCAAGATGTTCTGGGATCATCCCATGATCACGGATCACACTATACAAAACAATAGGCCTGATATTTTAATATTAGACAAAGGAAGGAAAATGGTGTCGATAATAGAGATTGGTGTTCCTTCGGACGATAATGTACATAAGGTAGTAATAGAAAAAAAAAGAAAATACGTAGAATTAGCGGAAGAAATGAAGAAACTTTATGGCTTAAAGGAAAGCCGCATTCTACCTTTGATAATATCAAGCAACGGCTTGATACCAGAAGAAACCCTGTCTTCATTGCAAGAGCTGTACCTTCCATCTGGAACGATGGTGAAAATGCAGGAGTCAGTATTGTTGGGCACTGCAAGAGTAGTCAGGAAATTTATGGCAATCAAATAGATCGAAAGTTTTAAATATATTTACATAATTATTGGTTGACCTACTTTGGTCCCCAATAATTTTAACACCATGTAACATGTGAAACAAATAAATAATAATAATAATAATATATAAATAATATATATATATATATATATATATATATATATATATATATATTATCAAATTATCAAAACATGATACCTGAAAGATTGTAGATGCAGTTATCTTCATCATCAAATTCTAGCTTAACAGGTATGCTATTGACACTTGATTCAATGTCTAGTAGGTAAAGAGTTGGCACAAATAATGAAGAGGGACATTCACTGTCAGAAGAGGAATTGTTAGGATCTAAAATTAAATCGGAAGAATTAATAAAACAATCCCAAAAATGTTATTCCTATTATATTTATTTTATTTTATTCCTATTATATTTAAGTAGCTCTGTTACAAACATGACCAGGTCCACTTGGACAAATTTCTATGGATTATACGAAATGTTATGGTTTTTACATGCAAATCCACAGAAACCCTTCCTCACTTTCTTGTAGTTAAGCACCATGGTTAAACTTGGAAATTTCGTCAATGTCTAAATATAGATACTGAGGTAGTATAGATTTAATCATAAGAGAAGCCAAGAATCTGTATTGGCCAATTTTGTATTAAAGTGAGTTATATCAATTTGTTTATACAATGTTTCTTGCTGCTCTGTTTTTTTGGTGTTTTTCTCATAGTAAAAATATTTTAGCAGTGATAACAGGGTGAAACCATTGATGGGATGGAAATCGGACTCAATTTATAGTAAAAATTGATCTGTGTATAAAACAAAACTACTCATTTTACATCCTATGACATAAAAACTGTACAGAAGGAAAGACATAAGTAAAGCGTGCATAGCCATAAAGACAATTTAAAATAAAACTCAAAAGGAATTATTAGCCAATTTCTATATAAATAAAAATAATATATATATATATATATATATATATATATATATATATATATATATATATATATATATAAAAATATATGAGTCATAAATTAAAAGTAAAACTATGGTTATACTAAACACTTAGAGCGGAACATGCCCGTCTGAAACCTATGGTTGTCGAAACTTCTGCTAGGGACTTTCATGTCTCCTTTTGTGAGAGTCTTCAGTAAATATTCAAAGATAAGCAGTGAAGGGCACACAGCCCTTGCTGCCATTTCCCCCCCCCCCCCACCACTAGTCATTGTCCCCTAGAAATGCAGTGTCTGAGAGAAACATATTCCCAAACTCACACCTTTTTCTTTCAAGTATGTCAGAGATACTTATTCTTATATTAATTATTACATACAAAGGGTACTACAAAAGTTTTGCAATACAACTTTTTTTATTTAATTTTCTTAAAGTAATTTCCACCACATTCAATACACTTCTCCTTATGTCGAAACCAATCATTAAACCAGCTCTGCCAAGTTTCATCTGGGATTGAGGCACATTCGTTGTCCCAAGCCCTCAGAAGGTCCTTGTCGCTTGAAAAACGTTTTCCTTTCAGCTTCATTTTCACATGTGGGAACAGCGCAAAGTGACAGGGAGCAAGGTCCGGACTATAAGGAAGGTGCTTAAGAAGTTTCAGCCCAGTACTGGCCAAATATTCGGTGCAGGCTCTGGCACGGTGAGCTGGTGTGTTGTCATGGTGGAGGGGTCCATTCTTGAATTTGGTCTCAGGTTTTTCATAGACTCTATGACTTTAGGCAGGAACTGCTCAGTGGTACACTGGTGGAGACTGTCTTCTGTGTCTCCAAAACAACACCCTCTACAATTCCGCTTGATCTGAAAAATACAGCGATCATTTTTTTTTTTTTTTTTACAGATCGAGATTTTCTGACAGTTACAGGTGTATTGGGTCTAATACCCAAACTTTGTTTTGAGCCTTGGTCAGCACATCATAATAGTAGGGGAGAGCGGGCTTAGTTGGCAACAGTTTTCACTTTTTTGAGTGTTGAGTCGTTCCTGTTAATATAATCCCAATAGGGCTGATACCACTGTAAACTTCAAGTATTTTTTTCAACACATAATACTAAGATCATAGAAAATTGAAGAATTAGTCAATCCAGAGTATGCCAATTAACCCCCCATGTGGGGCAGGCTGGCCTAGAAGGTGGGGTTGTTTAGCCATCTCATTCAAGTACTGTATGAAACATATTATTGTTATTAAAAGCTGCACTATAATGGTATAATAATTTTGAATCGATTTTTAACAGCTTTTAAGGGAAAATAGAATGACAATAGAAGAAGAAGTTTAGACTGTCGTCACTTTTTGCATAAGAAAAATTGCTCTCATCTTCCTCACTGAAACTAAAGACAATTGGTAGTTTCACCTTTGATTATGTTTACCTTGCTTTTGTGAATTGCTACTGTGCCAATAAAAAAAATTTGAAGAGAGAAAACTAATCCCACAGGAGAGATCATAAGAAAGATGGCTGCCAGGACAGGGGAGAACAATCAAACAAGAAACTAGTTAATCGAAAGGTTAGGTTTTTCAAAGGAGCTTGGGGCTATGTGAACAGAATCGGAGTCAAATGTTTTTCCATTCCTTTAAACCAAATTGACTGAAAATATAAAAATTTACTTATATGTTGTAAAATCAATCAATGAAGCACACTCTTCAGTACACTGTTAGCATCGGATTGAAAACTCAGGACAAGACTCCTGAGGTCGAGCGGGTTACATGGTACAATGGTGGGGTCTTCACAACAGGTGTGACGGAAACTATAAGCCGATGGCCAACCTACCCCCTATGCCAACCGACCCCGCTCTCCCCTATAGCCAAGTTTCGTCACCAGTCACGATGCTGTTCACATATGTAGAATGTCCCTTATCAAATAGTTTCAGCATTTTTCGGCACCAAGTCACACGATGAGCCATTCGCTCTTCCGTTAGACTATGGAGCACCCAAAGACAACAAAGTTTTTTACCTTTAAATGGTCTCTCAGAATTGAATGAATTACTGGTGCATGAAGGCATAATGTCTCCTCTATCTGTTGATATGTCACTCGACGGTCCTCATCAAACATTTTCCTCACGGCAGAAATGTTTTCCTTTGTTCAAATTGCCACTTTCGAATTCTCTGTACAATCTAAATATAGTCATATGATTTGGAAAATCATTATTCAATGCAATCTTCATTTCTTCTAAGCATTGACCTATGCTTAAACCACACACAAAAGTATATCGCAAAACTGCCCTTACTTCACTACGTGACCACGATGCCATAATACGCACTTTAATCTGTCACTGCTAATGAACAACTGAGCAAAGAGATGTGATGAACTGGCGGCTAGTATGAAGGCATGAATAGATCTGAACACGCTGTAACTTGCAGCCTCCTCGGTCTTTCCTTTAAGTAAAATTGCAAAACTTTTGTAATACCTGTTAAATGTGGCTGCACTGTTCGAGATTGGAGGTTATAAAAAAATTAAATAAAAGGACATATGTTAATTAATGTTATAAAAAAATAAAATAAGTGTTAATGTTATAAAAAAATTAAATAAAAGGACATATGTTAGTTAATGTTATAAAATGGAATGTACTTCATCTCGAGTAAGAGGTTAATAAAAAAGTTTGTATTAATGAATACTGTTTTTTTAAAGTTTGTTGTTACAATAGTAAAACATGGTGTCAGGTTTTTGTCGAACTCACGCGTTCTTTATTGTTCATACAATGGTGCTGGAATCATTGTTTATTAAACTGCTTCTCAGAGTATTTTTGTTATATTGCAATTCATCATGGAGGGAGAATTGTTAAAAAAGGAAAAGTCTGTTTTAAGGGAAAGATTAACATGGATGCTAACTTTCGTGTCATCTCCTGATTTTGAGATCGCTTCACTATCAGAATTGAAAGAGAGAAGTACTGACTCAGGTAAGATTTTTAATGAATTATTAATCCATATGCTTGATTATATCAAAGATGATTATATTGAAAACTTTGAGAAAGATTATTTCCATGTCAAAAGTGCTCTGGAGGAAAAAATTGCACTAGCCTCTTCAGTAGTTGTTAATAAGAAGCCTTCCGATTTCACTATTAAATGTGAGGTTGCACCTATTAAAATTCCAGTTTTTAAAGGGGACATATCGTTGTGGAACTCGTTTTATGAATTATTTAGATCAGTCGTTCATGAGAACCAGTCCTTAGACGATATATGTTTTCAACTTCTCAAGTCATCCCTGGAGGGGGAACCGTTGGATAGGTTATCTGGACTAGACTCTGACAAATTTTCTTCTATTTGAAGATTAATACTCTGACAATTACGCAGTAGTTCTTGATCGGCTAATTAATGTTTATCAAAAGAATAAATATGTCGTGTATAAACATTCAGAGAGGGTCATAGAGCATCCAAGTGTAGAATCTAGCCAGGATATAAAGAATTTTGCCGTAAAGAGTTTTGGTATCAACACTGAAGGCTGGAATGCCATTTTACAATTTTCGCGTAAACTGGATAGAGTCAAAGCATTTGTGGGAATTGCATGACGGCTCTACTAAATTTTTGCCTATAGAGGAATTGTTAGTGTTTTTAGAGAAGAAGGCCCATATCCGGCGTGATGAACACACAGAGGTCCCTGGTTCGATAGAAGTACATCAAGTTCATAGAGAAAAAAATATTAAAAAAAAAAAAAATCATCTGCATGCGTTCAGAAATGTTCTCCGTGTGCAACCTACCACAAATTTCGTAACTGCCCTGCTTGGGGGAAAACTTGTTCTAGATGTAAGGGGAAAGAACCATTTCGCTGCAGCCTGTATCAACTGTAGAGTTGATGTACTATATTCTGAAAATGTTGTTGACCTTGAATCGCAAAACGAAGTTGGAATTGTAAAAAAGTTCTCTATTAATGAAGTAGGATCTAGAAATAGCTGTTGGCTTCAGGATGTGTATATAGGTGGTTCTTCTGTAACTTTTACAATTGATACAGGAGCAGATATAAGTGTTATTCCTAATGACTTGGCTACTAACTTGAGAGCGCCTATTCATAAGCCTGCTTGTTCAGCAGTCACATACACAGGAGAAAAAATACCATTAGTAGGCTTGACTGCGCTAAAATGTTCTATTGAGGATGTTAGTCATATAAAGTAATGGTCTGTAGCAAGGTACGATTTGCTCCGACAGAATTACAAGTCTTCACTGATGATTAGTGCTTCGACATTGTCACTCGAAACCCCAATCATGTGCAGTCTAACTCGTTCGTTGAAAAAGGTGTAGGGATCATTAAGAGCATCCTGAAGAAGACCGCAGATGGAAAGGATGATTTATATCTAGCTCTCCTTGAATATAGGAATACTCCACTGAAGCATTTGCAGTAGACCCCAGCTCAGCTGTTGATGAATCGAGTGTGCCGCACTAAGCTACCGTCTACGGCATATACGTTGATGCCTCAAGTGAATGCTGACGTACCTGCTAAGCTAGAAAAGAAGCAATCAATTGCTAAGAATTCTTCGAAAAAACGGACCACCACAATCATACATAGTAGAGGACCTCCATAGCGGCAGAGGAGTCAGGCGGAATAGAGTGCATCTTCGCCTAGCTTCGTTCAATGAAGATGGGGCTAAATCATCAATGAACTTGGTCCCACCAGCGTCAAGACCTCAAAGGTCCAGGAGGGTGCCAGTTAGACTAAAATATTGAAAAGAGGAAAGGTGTTACATGTGGCTACACTGCTCAAGATGGGAGGTTATAAAAAAATAAAATAAAAGGACATATGCTAGTTAATGTTATGAAATGGTATGTACTTCATCTCGTGTGAGAGGTTAATAAAAAAGATTGTATTAATGAATACTGTTTTTTTAAAGTTTGTTGTTACAATACTAAAACAGTGCCCTTTGTATTTATACATATTCTGATTAATTCTTTTTTTAAATTACTGAATTGGATGTTAAAAGACCCAAATTTACCCTTTTTTTTTACTACCTCCATTGTTTTATCTATTTATTTTTATCTAAAATAATCGTTCATTAGATTTTATATTCCACATTTCCAGTTTTGAAAATGGTCTGTTCATCATATTTTTATTTAATTTTCTTGATTATATTTCCTAATTCTCCTTTTTTACTGAAAGAAGAGTTTGGCAGTACAATTCCAAATGGCAGATGAATTGCCTAACAGAAAATGTCATGGTAGTTATCAGTTCTCTAAATCATCCCAGATTTTAGAATAACTATTATGCATACTTATGATCACATCATAATAATGTGATAACACACACACACACACACACACGCACACACGCACACACGAACACACGCACGCACGCACACGCACACACGCACACACCCACGCACGCACACACCCACGCACGCACGCACGCACGCCGCACGCACGCACGCAAGCACGCACGCACGCACGCGCACACACACACGTTCAGAAAATAATAAACAGCTATATTATGGAGTTAGTTTCTATAGATTTATGTGGTTTATGTAGCACTATCCATCAGCAACATTGGCATGATTATGAGAACAATATAGGAGTCTCATTGAAAAAAAAATTGTCTTATGGCCTAGAAACTCACATTTCATGTTTTCTAAAGCAACAGAATCAAACTTAAAAACTTAAATAACTTAATTGTAAAACTATACCACTATCAGATGAGTCACAGCTAGCAAAAAAATGACGAGTCATGTGGTGACATACAGTCTTCATAAGGCTTTCTTTTTTTAAATTATCCACTGATAATACAATAAGCAAAGGCATCCCGAATAGATGGCTAATGCTGAATTCATCAGATGGTTTGCATTTTTCCCAGAAACAAACGGGTATGACTGTATATTCGGAACAACTTCCAGATTCAAAAGGTAACTCGTACCTGGGAAACAAAATAATATATTAGGCTTCTTCCAAAAATTAAATAATAAAGCAGATTAACTATCTGATAATTTATTTAATTTTTATTATTTTATATAATGGTTCCCTTTCTTAAATATTAGCATAAGTTCCTCAGAGCACAGTGATGCTATATCACTTATGGTTCGTAGAGCAATGTCTTAAAAAAAAAAAAAATAAAAAAAAATATATATATATATATATATATATATATATATATATATATATATATATATATATGAAGAGTCCACGGAAGAAAGGGGGGATGTCATTTGGAGTGCTTTCAGAGAAAATCGAGTTTTTAGGTTTGGATCTTTAATTACTTAAGTATCTTTTATTATTTTTCTTCAATTTTTTTATATGTCCTTTTCCTTTTTGTTTTGCGTGTCAAAATAATAAATTTGCCCGAAATAGACATATCACGCTCTAAAAAAAAAATGTTTTAGTAAAATAAACAATTTAAACATAACAGGAAGGGGGATAGTCATGGACGCTCCCCCTTTCTTCCCTGTTTTATTGATGAAATGGTGATATTAATACACAATCCATATAACTTCTAACATGACTCTCCCCCATTCTAGGTTTTTCCGCGTGGACATTCCCCCTTTCTTCCGAGTACGTGGTTCTTTCCATCGCTTGTAATCAACCGACTGTCATTTTTTCTGACTATTTCTTTTCACCAACATATTCTGCTCATCTAGACGAACAATTATATGTATATAACTAAAATTCGGAAAAAATTGACTCTCCCCCTTTCTTCCGTGGACTCTTCATATATATATATATATATATACATATATATATATATATATATATATATATATATATATATATATATATACATATTGTTCACATTCTTAAACCTTAGTAAAAGTGCTTCAGAGCACAGTGATTTCTATTGAATCTGAGTCTGCTTAGGTCTCTAAAGCACTTTCTCTCCCTGACACTAGAGATACTATTTTATATAAAATAATTATATCTGTATTTAGATGCCATTAGCTAGAAGCTATTACAGGAGTAGAATTTGGTATAGATGTGTTGGATAGTCGTGTAGTAGTAGTAGTATGTCAACTAATCTAAGTGTGAATCAATTAAGACTGCCTTAACACATTCAGTGCGGACCCAGTAGATCTACTGGGCCTGTACAGTGAGTAGACAGGCACCCCGGGTCCGCACCGAATGTGTTAAGAGTCACTAATCGAGATCTGTTCCCACAGCACACCTTAACAATACATCACCGTGTTGCTGATAAATTAATAACTTCGGTAGCTATTTCTTTCAAGGAGAATGAAACAGCCATTAAAAAAAAATAGAGAATTTTTCACGGTGGCTATAATCAAAAGATAAATAAGAGATAAGATCTGCCCCTACCCACAAATCACTTTGCATAATTTTTTTTAGTAAAATAAAATTAATCATAAAAATACGATATCATAGATAAATATGGGGACACTGGACATTCAAAAGTATACAATTCTTAGATTATATCAAGTATACCTACACATGGAACAACTCTATGTCCTCATATAGCTCTAGGGGTTCATTGTTGGAGTAGAAACGGTGGAAATGACTCTTGTTGAGGTCAGTAACCAGTAGCTGACTCGACTTGCAAGAAGTTTTAGTTGCAACTTCATGGCCCAGATCTTTGATGAGACTCCTCCTTGAAAGCGAAATCCTAAGAAATAATTCTTTTTTCTTAGGGTCATAAGGTACAAATTTTACCTAAAACAACAATAAACATAATAAAGAGGGAAAATTAAAAACAAAAACAATATTTAAGCATTTTATATGATCATACAATAATTACAAAAAAACAATTACTCTTTTTTTTACTGTAGAACAATTTTAATATTCAGTGAAAAGTTTAGAATTGAGAGCCTACTAGGTAAAAAATCAGTATAAAGGCTTACTTTTAATAAACCATGGCTTTTTCAGGACATTCAATTTGCATTGCTAATAAGACCAGAAGCTGATGCAAATATATTGGGAATTTGATTCTAAATAATTTTAGAATCAAATTTAGTAAGCGTAGCAGCTCTTAGGAAGTATCCTTTATATCAAAACATAATCTGTGTCTTACCAAATTCCATAAATATACTTTTTCAAAATATTTTTAAGTAGAAAATATTCAAACATCAATTGATAGAGGATCAGTAATTTTTTTTTCGATATTAAAGAGAAATCTCAACTTTTACCTCACTATAGTATTGAAGTAATAATGTAATCATTATAAAATTACTTTGTATTGATTTTCTTGATTGATTGGTAGTGGCAAAGACAGAGTAGAGAATGGATCAAAGGCCAAACTTAAGTATTCACAATGGGAACAGATAATACTTGACTTCAGAAGACCATGGAAATGGTCTACAATAATAGAGTCATTTCTCATTTTGTAGTTCTTCCAATACTCCATGGCAAAAACCTGAAAGAATTTTTTTTTTTAAAAAAGGAAAATGTAAGGATTGAACAAAACATTTGTTGTAAGAAAAACATATTAATATCTTAATTATTGTAAATGATAATTAGTAAGTATTGAATACTGTTTTATTCATGCAGGTCACTACTCTTATATCATGGGCGCCCGCAGAGAGGGGGGGGGCGAAGCTGCCCCCCTACAAATTTTGAGAAACAAAAACTACAAATTAAATAAATTTGTATTAATTAATTAATTTAAATATTGGCTTTTTTACTCCCAGTATATTTCGAATGCTGATTATAATAACTGAACTAACTAACAATAATAATGAAGTTAAAATGAGGTATTAAAGACAGAGTAGGGAATTCCTATAAAATTAAATTTATGCTGTAGGCCTTCTCTTGTTGAGGAGGGGAGTTTCCAGAAGAATGGGACTTTATCTTTTCTGGCTAACATCTTATTTCTGTTGTCCTGGTATGCCAGAAAAAGCCCCATGCACCCATTCAATGCTAACTCTGTTTTGTTTAGCAAGGTTAATAAAAATTCTACTGCAGGTCTAAGTAACTTTGGATTATGTAAAATAATTATTGTGTGAGAGAGGATAAGATTCCCCAGTTTTTAGATAAAAATGAAACCTTTTTTTCATAAAAAGGGTCAAGCCCCAGTCATTCAAAGTAGTTTTCATTTCTAACCACTACTTTCTGAGTTCTATGCCATTCACATGCAGGTTTTTTTTTTTTTTTTTTTTTTTTTTTTTTTTTTTTTTTTTTTTTTTTTTTTTTAAATATTATGAAACGCACAGAAAATCCGGTTTTAAGGGTACAAAATATGCTATGTTCAAAGAGATATAATACGCATTTTAACACCTAATAGACCAATAACCTGGTAGAAAGTATTAGTAGTAGCTCTTGAATATAGTTTGTTTCAATGTTGCACACAGATAGGAAAACCAAAACTCTCTACATTACTAACAGTGAAGACCTTATCACATGCCCAATAATAATTACTCAGATTGCTGCCAGCCTTTTGTTAAAGATATTTAATCCTTTGCAAGATAGCCACTTGCTTATCAGCTCCAAGGCACAGTGGGAATAAGCATGCACTTCAGATTGGAGTACCACATGCACCAGAGAGGCAAATCACCATAACAGCTAGTTAATAATAATCAACTAAATAAGACATAGAAAACACTCGTTAGTGGCCCACCAGCATGTCACAAAATAAATATTAGTTTCATAATTACACAAACTTACCTGAAAGTAAGATATGTGATTTCAAAAATTAGTTAAAAAAATTGTAACCTACCATCAAAACCCAACATGTGTAACAGTGTTTACATCACCAAGATTTATTTGACTAATTCAGTTTCTAAAGTTAATTCAACTTAACTTTTTTAATTTTGTTAATTCAACTAAGGAAGAATAAATTCTTCATGAATGCAATAAAATAGCCCCTAAGCTAGCGGTGAGTAAAAATTAATAAAAGTAAGGTGGCATTTAACATAAGACAAACTTACGTGGTCTTCTTCTCCCTGGTAGTCTTCATTTTGTATATAGGGCTTGTTTGTGATTCTATTTAAATCTTCATGCAAACCATCTAACAAGAATGTTAACAGTTCTTGTGAATCATGCTGAGCACAACCACAAAACTCTGGATTAAATTTCCCAACTTTAACCTGCAACATAAAAAATTTTGTATTTAAAATATCTAATATATATTACTACATTGATTTTAATATGAATAAATATATATTAAGAATCTTTTTTAAATATAGGGGAGAGCGGGGTTGGTTGGCCATTGGCTTATAGTTTCCTTCACACCTGTTGTGAAGACCCGACCATTGTACCATGTGACCTTCTCGACCTCTGGAGTCTTGTCCTGAGTTTTCAATCCGATGCTAACAGTGTAGATAAGAGTGTGCTTCATTGATTGATTTTACAACATGTAAGTAAATTTTTATATTTTCAGTAAATTTGGTTTAAAGGAATGGAAAAACATTTGACTCCGATTCTGTTCACATAGCCCCAAGCTCCTTTGAAAAACCTAACCTTTCGACTAACCAGTTTCTTGTTTGATAGTTCTCCCCTGTCGTGGCAATCATCTTTCTTATGATCTCTCCTGTGGGGTTAGTTTTCTCTCTTCAACTTTTTTTTTGGCGCAGTAGCAATTCACAAAAGCAAGGTAAACATAATCAAAGGTGAAACTACCAATTGTCTTTAGTTCCAGCGAGGAAGATGAGAGCAATTTTTCTTATGCAAAAAGTGACGACAGTCTAAACTTCTATCTTCTTCTATTGTCATTCTATTTTCCCTTAAAAGCAGTCAAAAACCGATTCAAAATTATTGTACCATTAAAGTGCAGCATTTAAAAACAATAATATGTGTCAGGCAGTACTTGAATGAGATGGCTAAACAACCCCACCTTCTAGGCCAACCTGCCCCACATAGGGGGTTAATTGGCATACTCTGGATTCATGACTTCTTCAACTGTCTGTGATCTTAGTATTAAATATTATGTTGTGAAAAAAATACTTGAAGTACTCTAATACTTGGAGTTTACAGTTGTATCAGCCCCATTGGGATTATATTAACAGGAACGACTCAACAATAAAAAAAGTGAAAAGTGATGCCAACCAACCCCGCTCTCCCCTACATTTATATATATTTTTTTCTGTAAAACCTTTCCCTTTTTTTTTAAATTAAAAACTAAATATGCCTAATTCTAATAACTAAAAGATTGCTTCTGTTGTACTTATAGGTTCCTTGAAAAGTATTACATAGCATAACCTACAGACCATCAACTATGATTGACCCAAATATTTGCCAAAGGATCTTGTTTTCAAAGATTTGAATCTCCCTCTCCTCAATATTAGACAGGGTCCAGGTCTCTGGTACATAACCTAAAACTGGCCTAATAAGAGTAGGATTGTACTAGGTGCGGCAGAGAGGGAACTTGTCAGGTGCTTTATGAGTCTGAAATAGCACCTGTTGGCTTGGACCTGTCCCAAGTCTGGATAAAGGACGAGGGGTTGGGTTAGGGACTTGCAATCACTCATCAATTTATTGTGAACATAGTATTTTGAAATGGATCTCAGTTAGCAATGTTTTCAACATCTTTAGAAATGTTTTTATATTCTCCTACATTTTGATTATAACGTAATTATACCTATGAGGAAATTGAATTTCCTGGAATCCAGTTATGTGCATCACAAAGCATGACTGTGACGTCTTAAAATTTATATTCTTATTTCTTACTGCAGTATCACACCCAGAAGCAATGATATAAAATACTAATTCTTACTTATAGAAGTTTTGTATGACTTTTTGATCTATTCGTTCACACATTGCTCTCCACACCCTGCTTTCTTTAAGATTTCACATTTCACTTATAAAAGGTAGTGTAAAATTTTTCTATTTGAAACTTGTTTTTTCCAATGCTTAATGTACAACTGAGAAATACAACCTGAGGTTCACGCGAGGATGATTGAAGCTCTATAAGTGTAGCATAAATACCTATGTGCTGCTTTAAATAATTTGAGCATCACATGTTTTTCTAGGCATTTACACTGTAAAGAACAATAAAAACTTCTTTTAGTTACCATGAATGAATGAATGAATAAAAGAAAACAAATAATTTCTATTGAACATATATGTTTCAACACGCGCTTAAAACACATTAACAGGACTTTTACATGTGCAGTGCGCTTTATTTATTAATAATGCTCGGATTTCTGTTTTTTTGTAGTAATTTAAAGCAATGCCAACTCAAATTACTTATTTGAATCAAGCCTAATGGCATGTTTAACCAATAAAGTTTTAAACTGCACTAAATTGCACGTTTTGTGGATTACTGCTCAAAATTACACTTTTTGAAATTTTATCGCATTATCTGAAAAAACAAATATTGTCTTACAAAACACAATCATAAACATTATCAGAAATGTGAATTGATCATTTGGCAAACAAAAAGGGAACTTACATATAAACATCTCATTTCCAAAAAAATGGTGTTAAACATGGTAGGACAAGATAGTGAAGCGCGCTATAGCCGAGAAGGAAGCATGAAAAGAGTGTAAAACCAATAGGAACACAGAAAAATGGAATGACCAAGTCCTAAAAAACAATACATTCAAAATAATAGTCATAGAGTCCAAAAAGACCTTATGGGAAAGGTTTGGCACATTAGTAAGATAAACACCATATGAAGATTATTAAAAAATTCTTGAAAAAGGTCAAGGCCATCTGAGGGAAGAAAAAAAAACCCAAACATAATGTGAAAAATGAAGGAGAGAAATAATCAAAGAAGAGAAAGGCATATGGGAAACATGGATATCCATGTATAATATTTTCATATGAAAATATTAAAAAACTTTTACCAACGAGATTCCCCAAATGTAGAATGATTGTACAAACAAAAAGATCAGGAAGAGATTGAAAGGTAGATATAATATGAAAAGAGGAAGCTGAAGCCGCCATTGAAACAATGAAAATAGGGAAGATTGCTGGAAGAGATAATATAGCGTCAGAACTCATAAAGATTGTAGGAAATAATCTTACTAAGATCCAACATGCCCTTTTCCAAAAGATACATACTGAAAAGCGGATACCAAAAGATTGGGAACTCAATTTCATAGTACCAATAAAAATGAAGGATTGGATTCTGTAGGGATTGTGGTAATTATAGAACAATATTTCTGTCACCTGTAGTGTATAAATATAAACATCCATTCTTGGAAAGAAGCTAAGGACATTTGTACAGAAGGGTCTCTAGTAGCAGCAAGCAGCGTTTCACTCAGGACAGCAAACGCATGATCATATCTTTTCCTTACATTCTTTTCATATCTTATCATATCATAACATCATAGAAAAAGCATGGGAGCGAAATAAGAATCTATACCTTGCTTTCCTTGACCTCAAAGCAGCCTTCGATCATGAATTCCTTCGATACCTCCGTGACGAAATTTGGAAGGCATTAATAGCCATGAATGTTCCCTAAGACTCTTAGGCAGTAGTTAATAAGCAATCAGAAGCGTCATTATACCATCAATAGTGGTGTTGGTGTAATTGGATTTTTTGAGTCCCATAGTTTTCAAAATGCCAACCTTTGAAGAGGTAGTGTTTTAAATGTGGGAATATGTGGGTCACATGCTCTATTTCTCCTTTTACCATTCCGGGAAACCAGAACCGGGTAGGATATAGGGATCCACCCTGATAA
Source organism: Aelia acuminata (assembly GCA_911387785.2). NCBI lineage: Eukaryota > Metazoa > Arthropoda > Insecta > Hemiptera > Pentatomidae > Aelia > Aelia acuminata. The sequence continues at coordinate 17,345,233 of OU426980.1, forward strand.
ATAGAAATCCCATTGTATGCTCTGAAACCGAGCCAATAATTGCAACAATTGTGCCTCCTTTTAGGAATATTTTTAAGACGTATAATCTGTGGAGTTAGGCAGTATTGAGTTATGGTCTTGTTGAGTAGAGTTTCATTGAGTTAAGCCTTATTCAGTTAAAATTCAGCTAAGTGAAATCACATAAAGTCTTATCCTATTGAGTTAAATCTTATGATTCTGATTTGGTCCGGAAAAACTCTGTACTATTATGATTAATTAATTATATCTTGTTGAGTAAAAATTTTTTGAGTCAAGTCCTGTTGCTCAAGGACTACTGTCAGTATTCCGTTCCTTACTCATCACACCACAGAACACACAAACATCCTGACCTTCTGAGACCTAATCCTCTAGACCTACCACAATTATGTTTATTAGGACATCGAGATAACTGTACATTCTACCTGTATTAAACCTGTTATGCTTATGAGGCACATGTCATTGGAAAGTTATTGTAAACCTCTTTGAGAGCATTCAATATGCAGTCTTGTATATGAATGCGATGTTTTACATGGTTAGTTAACTATAATGACCTCTATAGTTAATTATATCTAATTCCGATATACGAGGGTGAATCAAATATAAATGAGACTTTTCACCCTTCAGGCACAATAGTAGAGGGAGAACGTTCCTGCTTTGTTTGTTATTGGGTAGGTTTGTCAGGAGTAGGGGAAGCACTTGGGCTCGCCTCCTCAAGCCTCTCAGTGAGACGATGTCCCTCAATTGCACAACGTATTGTAATCAAGTTTCTCACCTCAGAAGGTGTAAAACCGGCCGAAATCTTGAGGAGATTGACTGCCCAGTTCGGGGAAGAGACACAGTCGCGAGCCAGAGTGTTTGCATGGCATAAACAGTTCATGGAGGGTCGTGATCGTGTTGAAAATGAGAGCCATGATTGCAGACCTCGCACCAGCATTACAGCGAACAACATCAGCAGTGTTCGATGGCTTATTAAAGATGACAGACGTCATACCACTTCTGAAATTGCAAGTGATGTCGGGATAAGTTATGGGAGCACTTACTCCATACTCACAAGGGAGCTATGGTACCGTAAGGTGTGCGCCAGATGGGTTCCTCGCCTTCTCACAGCTGACTAGAAATCGCATCGTCTTCAGGTGTGTGGGTGTCATCTTGCACGATTTCAGGAACAAAGAGACCAATTTCTCACTCACATTATCACCTGTGATGAAACATGGGTGCACCACTACACCCCAGAATCTAAACAAGCGAGTATGGAGTGGAGAAAATAAGGAGAACCTGGACCAGTGAAAGCAAAGTCACGTTTGTCGGCTGGCAAGGTTTTGGCTACCGTTTTCTTTTACCAGCCTGGATTGCTGTATCTCGATTTTTTGCACGAGTGCAGGACAATTAATGCGGCCTACTACTGCGACATTTTGAGTGAGGTCCGACTTGCATATCACCGCAAAAGACGAGGCTTGTTGGCTAAATACCTACCTACCTAAATAGTTAATATAATTGTATAGCCCCTATAATACTGAAAAATATGTCATTGTAAACAAAATTTTATTTTAAATCCAATAAACTTTTCTGATTGATGCATAATTTTTGAGTTATAAGGATAAGAAAAAAGCGCTAATCATTTCGCAGTTTTTAGGCCACAAAATTTTTTCTGAAGGAAAGTTTGTTTTTTCCCATGCTGGTCTCGTGATATACAAGTTATAAAAAAATACCTTCTACCAGAACTTTTGCAAAACATATTCTTGTGTAAATTTCTTCTGTATTATACGGGCTATAAAAAAAAAAGATTACCTAGAACTAAATTTTTAGGCAAGTAGGTAGTTACTTAGCCAAATTTATGATAAATATAAACAAATTGAAGAAGGTGGATTATTTGTAGTTGTAATTTTATTTCACAAATTATTATTATCTTAGCATCTTTTACAAAATTATCTTAGCAGAAAATAAGCGCTACAAACACTTTAAACGAGTTCAATTGTACATCTACACAGGAGTGAGCTAAGTTTATAATGAGGAGATATGCCAACCATATAAATAACAAACCCCATTGTCTCAATGATGTATTATTTAAACAGTCAACACACCCTGAACCAACAATGCCTTTCACAAAAAAAGAAAAACTTAGATCTTAAAAAAAAAAAAAAGTATTGTGTTCATACTATTAAAAATTAAAGAAAAAAAACAAGAAAAAAAAATCCATTACAATCACAAAATAGACATTGAGGAAAGAACAAAGTAAGAGACCCAATATATGCAGATTTAATATGCATAACAAAAAAAATCTGAAATCAATGAAAAGAGATGGGAGGGGAGTGAACAAGGATTATTTACCTTAAAATTAAGCGGATTCACTGAGGAATAACTTCCAGACCATAGTTTGGCAATTAGATCTCCATATGCTCGAGCGATTTCTCCACCCATCCCTAAAGGGTTATTCACATTCAACTCTAACATGTGGTGTCCTTCTAAGAAGTAAGTTGTAAGAGGATATGTATTACTAAGGCACTGAAAAAATAAAGGCCATTAAAAAAAAACAGAATATAGTATACAAAAAATAGGAAAAACAAATGCATTCAAATATAAACATCATGAATAAAGTCTTTACATACATAAAATATACAGTAAATTATGTATTACTATGTGTAAACTATGAAAAACAAAACACAGAAAAAAAGTTGACGATAAGCAATTACTTTAATTTTACTAAAAACAAAAAATCACAGCAGATATAAAATAAAAAGAAATACAAATGACCAGGTAAAATTTGCAGTTATAGCCGATCATCTCAATAACCAATCACAATACCTAAATTAAATACATATGAAACACGTCATAAAATATGAAATTTATCATAATACATCATCATCTAAATATGAAATAGACATTTCATAAGATCAATCATTTCCAATAACTAAATAAGTTTATAATTTCAATAATCTGACACAAATTGTTGCTGTAGGCATTAATACAGGTTTATCTCAAGTTTTTTAACTTATACTATACCAAGAACAATACCACACCTCTCAATCCAATATGTAGTACTGCAGAGAATAAGTATTAAAGATAATTCACTTTAGCGACCGGAATGGGAAAAGAGGGAGGATGGCTTCTTTGGATATGAAAAAATTTCAGCACAATTTCATGTTGAAGGAGTAATATCTTTTTGTTATCAAGTGTTTAAGAAACATGTGTTATATTACTACATATGAATATGTCTAACAAGGGGGAGCACATAGCTGATGGGTCATTGATTTGACCAAACATTGTTCAGTGATTCTAGGTCGAAAAAAATTTGAAAATCAATTAGAAATCATAAAAATCAAAGGAACTTCTAGTAGAAGGCTTAGTTAAGAAATTGATAATTAGATGTTAGGTTTTGGGATCCACCAAAACTCTCAAACACAAATTTTTATAAAAAATAAAAACATTATGGAATGAATTCATAATTTTAAGAATAATTCTCATAATTTTAAGATCCTGAATCTGTTAGGAAAGTTATTTAATGCTCTTCCACGCCACATCAACTACTTTGAGGTTATACACCTGTATAAGGAATAAAATTAGAAAAATTCTACAAGTCTTTTTATTTTTAATGTCTTCTTCTAATTTATATTCATATGTCAGGTTTATTCCATTTTGTTTATTTTTTAAAGCCATAAATCTCTATTAAGTAACATATGAAGCTGCAAACTCACACCAACAACAACTGCAACGGTTGGGTCTCGGTTATAATTTTTATGGTTTTTAAAGCCATGGCAAGGACCCAGTTTCCCAACTGTGAAAGAAGTTTCCCAATTGGTGAAATAAGCAGTACCATCACCAATTACTGTTGAATTTTTGAAAAAAAAAAAAAAAATGCAGAAACTTGTTTTCTTTAGTTGTTCTGAAATTATCAAAAAAAAAAAAAAAAAAAAAAAAAAAGGTAACACAAATTTTTGAAAAATTTTGTAAGCAAAGAAGTATATGTAGTTCACCATAGGGTCAAGAGACCCCATGTAGCACTGGATGTGTTAAACAGTTTTTTGTCCCCCCCCCTAAAAAGTTTGAAAAAATAGAAATGAACCCCTTTTGAAATAACTGATTGAAATATAGATTTGATAATAACAATAAATCATGCTCCTGATGTAACCTAATAAATAGAGATGAAGATACTTTTTATTTTATAGCAGTCCCTCCAATATTCTATAGAAATGAATTAATGCAAAATTAGTTTTTATAGTCTGTTTATTTATTTAATACAGACCAAGCCACCCTGATACCAAGGCACTTACCATCTTGAAAACAGTAAAAGTTTTGAGGAGTAGGTTTTAAATAGTTTAGATCATTGATGTGAGTCAACTGCAATAGAAATAACCGAACGATCTAGAAAATTTAAAGGAGAGCCCTGATATTAAAATATCAAACAGCCAAACATTATTAAGGGCTTTAAATGCATAAAAAATCAAACCTTCTAGGTCTCATATTGTCACAAGATTCTACAGCATGGATTGTTCAGGTTATTGTTTTAATTAGTGTTAACATTATGGAAGGAACTGGAATTTCTATGCATGACTGATCATTTTTTATTTTTATTTTTTTATTTTTTTATTTTGCAGTCCTACCTTGCCTAATGGGCAAAACGGGTTTTAGCACCAGTTGGATGTTACCCATTACTGGGTAGCAAACAACTGCTGCTAGTAAAACCATATAACAGAAGTAATCTGCTATAACAAAATATAGAGCTCAGCTTCCCTCATTAACTTAGCCCTCAGTTCCTCGAAGGCGGTGCAGTTTATAACAATATGCTCAACCGTCTCCGGTATCCTGCATGTAGGGCAAAGGGGATCAATATCCTTTCCAAAGCCTTGTAGCTTGGCTCGGAAGGCCCCGTGCCCCGTAAGGAATTGCGAGACCCAATAATCTGGGAGGACCCACTTTGCTTTTAACCGATCGTGGACAGTGGGGAAATATTTTCTTAAGGTCCTTTTGTTGTTGTCACCCACCGCCGGTTCCACTCTTCTATTGTTTCCTCATGTAAAATATTTTTTCATTGTCTTGGATCCTCTGCAATCCTTACCTGGATATTTACCGGTAGACCTGCTGAGCCTTCTGTTTTGAATTTCCGTTTCAAGAAATCTTCTCGCAGGATGAGGTCGAGAGGAACCCCTCCTGCTAAGACCCGCACCGCCTCGTGAGAAACTGTCCGGTAGGACTTAGTGACCCGTAGCAGAGCCGTGCGCTGGAACGTCGCCAATCTTCGTTTCTGCCGGTGTGAGAGATTCTGGGACCATGCTGGAGAGCCATATCTTAGGATACTCAGAATCGCCCCATTGTAAATAGTCATTGTTGCTGGGTATCTGAGCCCCCAAAATGCGCCCCCCAGGCGACTCAGACTATTCAAGGTATGGGCCACCCTTTTGCCGAGGTAGTCCAAATGAGGAGTCATATTCAATCTTCTACTAAATCTGATTCCTAGATAAGTGACCACCTCACTTGGACATATTCTGGAACCTTCAATATTCAGATTTATAGGATGCGCCCTATCAGTCTGGCCTCTCAGGAGGATGGCCTGAGTCTTTGCCGCGGCCATCTTTAATTTCATTGTCTCACACCATTGGCTAACTACGTTCGCGCATCGTTCAGCTTCTTGCTTTACTCCGGCTCTGCTGTTAGACGCCACTATAGCCGCAAGGTCATCAACGTATGCCGTTGCAGGGAACCGCTGTTCCTCGAGGACTCCCAACAACTCGTCGAATACCAGCTTCCATAGAGCTGGACTAAGGACTGATCCTTGAGGGCATCCCCTCTGTATGGAGGCTTCAAACTCGTAAGAAGTGCCCCTTATCTTAACGAATCTATCCTGGAGGTAGCTGCGTATGAGGGTATATAAGTTGCTGGGAGCGTCGTACTTCTGTAGCTGGTGGAGGACTCGCGGCCATCAGATGCTGTCAAAGGCGGAGGATATGTCGAAGAGCAGCAACATGACATACCGCTCCGCCCTCTGTTCAACGTCTGCGCGAACTTGAAGTAAAGCAGTTCCCTTTCCCTTTGTAGAACCGTATTGCCGTGGATGACTAGCTCGAGTAAGTACTGGTCGTAGACTTTATAAGATAAGATGCTCCAGGACCTTGCTCATCACAGGGAGGAGACATAGGCCGATATGACATAGGCCGAGCTGCTTGTCCCTGCCTCCACCCTTGTAGAGTAATCTCAAATCGGCGATCTTCCATTTCCTTGGGAAGTATCCCCTATCTAGGCAATCATTGAATATTCCCAAGAGCCTATCTTCCAGATAAGGAATACTGTTCTTTAAGATCGCCACATCTATTGCATCCAGTCCTGAAGCGCGCCCAGTTTTCTGTCTATCCACAGCAAGACAGAGATCATATATGTCCCATGGTGGACAAAAGTCTGTGCCAGGGGGGTATGCCGTAGTGCGTCTCACGAATTGTTCCTCCTCATTGTCCTGGGATGGGTCGTCCCTGGGATATGTCGCCTGAACGTAGATGCTAGCTGCCTCATCAAGAGTATTTGCTTGGGAAACTCCGTCAGAAAGGGCTGCCAACGTCTGTGGTGGGGTCATCTTACCCATTGCCACCTTGTAGGGTATACCCTATGCATGACTGATCAGTTGATGACATTTTTTATTATACTCGGTAATTAGTCCTGTGAGAAAATGGGCAGTAAGTAATTACTATCAACTGTAGTATGGACCCAATTTTAAAATTGAGGATAACAATGCAAGAACTAATGAAAAATTTTTTTGACATGAATAAATTTAGAAACCTTTCATTTTACTCTCCCTTGATGTACTCCAGGCTTAAATAAAAAGATTGATCGGTGAACTAAAAAGAAAGTTATTTACCATTAACTTTGACCCTTTTCAAAGGGTGACCTTTGGATAACCTTTGACCCTTTGGATAACCCTTTGACCCTTTGGATAACCCAATTCACATATCTCGAGATGTAACGTTCGACGAGACAAACTTTCTTGGTAATGAAAATCATTTACAGCTGTCTTTCCTACCCTAGTTACAGTATACAAGGATTCCAAACTTAACGTTAAAATAAACTAATGTAAAACCATAACCAACTTTATGCATGTATGAAAAAATATGTTTAATGTAATGATTATGAAAAAATATAATACGCATGGATACCAGGGGCAACTTGCACTGAAAAATAAAATAATAATTTGTCAACTTTCCTAATATTAAGGTATTTACTATCACTTTGAACATCAACAAATAGAATTGTAGAACAAACCAATTAGTTCTTACATAATCTACACATAATTATTTTTCAGCATAATTTAAAACATACCTGAAGTACACTATTCATATAACATGTATTTCCCAGATTGAATATACCACAAATACCAGGCTTAAAAGTTCCTTCAGGATAGACAGTGGCACGAGTTGTTCTTTGAGACATCAAGGACGTTTGAGTACTCCTATTCATTTAACAAAAAAAATTACTAATATATTGCATTGCAATATATATACATACAGAAATTATTATCAAAATAGTAGAAGAGGAAAAACTGATAACTTAACATTATTCGTATATGTGAAACTTATTTCTCATAACTTAATTCCCAATAGTGAACTAGGACATAAGGTATGAGAGATTTAATACTTGAAATAAAAAGGCTATCTATTAGTATCAGGCATGTACTATCAATTAGGTACAAGTTCTAATTACATATTTGTTCCTAAATAACATAACTCAGAAAATATTGGTTTTTTTTCTCAGTTCTTTAACTGCTCCCTATTCTAGTCAGATGAATGGTGTGAGTGAAAGAATCAACGGAGCGTTGTTAAATAAGTTGAGGATAATGTTTGCTGAAACTCAATCACCCGAACATTTGTGGGGAGAAACCATAAGAAATGCTGCATATCAATTAAATAGGTCTCCTAAAAAGGCCTTGAATGGACGTATCCCAGCCATGCTTTATCTTGGGATGGAGTTGGATTTGGAAAGGTCCTTGGATCCCAGGCTTGGATGTTGAAATTACCGAAGAGAGACAAGTTGGAGCCCCGGGCTAAGCCTACAATTTTTGTTGGGTATGGTCCTAATGGATACCGTTTATGGGATCCGGTGGATAACCCAATTCACATATCTCGAGATGTAACGTTCGACGAGACAAATATAAAATTTGTTAATCTCAAGATCAAGGTCAAGAAACATCGAAGAAGATTGTATATGAAGAGACAGAAGAGGAAGCCTCAACAAAGAAGAAATGTACTGAAGTTCCGCAGGATGCAACTACCGAAAATGAAAACTTGCCTGAAAGTGATAGTGATGACGAACCGTTTATGGGCTTTGAGGATGATGCTGAGAAGAAAAAGAAAAGTTTTCAGGGTTGGTCTAGGTGAGAGGTCAACAGGCCCAAGGCCCTAAATGATTATGAGCTTAATTAAGCAATCTGTTACATGGGAAACTTGGATCATCTAGAAGATGGTGTAATGCAAAACACTTTTTCTGAAACAATTCCCAAAAGCTATGAAGAAGTGGTGGACAAAGGTTGGTCTGAAGCCATCAATGAAGAGTTAAACACATTAAAAGAAAATGATACGTGGGACATTGTGGAAGCTCCAGCCAATGTTGAGCTTGTGGACAGTAAATGGGTGTTTTGCAAAAAAGAAATTGACAGGAAAATTAAAAGGAAGGCACGACTTGTGGCACGGGTTTTTTGAAAAAATAAATTAGCTGAAGAAGTCTACTCCCCTGTAGCAAAGGTGACCGCAATTCGAACATTGCTAGCTATCGCAGTTGAAGAGAATCTCAAGATCACCAAGATGGATGTCAAGTCAGCTTTTCTGCATGGTGATTTAGAACAGCCTGTCTACATGCAAATTCCAAAAGGGTTGATCATAGAAGAAAGTTCTGGTCACCATTTGGTATGTAGGCTTAAAAAGGCTTTATATAGCCTTAAGGAATCTGCTTATTAATGATTTCAACATGAAAATAATTACCCAAGGAAATTCATTTAAGTTTTTAGATCTAGAAATAAGAAGGAAAGATGATTTTATTGAAATTACTCAAAAAGGTCTTATTAACAAAATTCTAACTAAATTTAATATGTTGGACTGTAGCACCTCCAAATTACCTATGCAACCAGGATTAAAACTGGAAGCAGCAAAAACTTGTGACAATAATTTGCCTTTAAGAGCTTTTAGGGGCATTAATGTATTTAATTTTAGGTTCTAGGCCAGACCTTAGTTACCCCATTATGTATTTTAGCCAATTTCAAAATTGTTTTGATAGAAGTCATTGGAAACACTTGAAGGGAATTCTGAGATATTTAAGATCTAATTCAGAGTATGGCGTCAAATTTGTAAGAGTGGAAAAACTGTTAATTCTGTTAGTGCCTTTGTTAATTCAGATTTTGCTAACATGGGGGATAGTAAAAGTATCACAGGTTATCTTGTGAAATTTATTGATAATTTTATTATGTGGATGAGTAAAAAACAGACAACTGTTTCTTCGTCCAGTAGTGGGGCGGAATATGTTGCCATTGTCTAACAGAATTAAAGTTTTTAGCTCAACTTTTAGATGAAATTTTAAGGAACATTGTTTTGCCTATAATGATCTATGAAGATAATCAGTCGGCAATTAAGATTGCCAACACCTTAGAATCTAAAAGGACAAAACACATAGACATAAAACATCATTTTATTAAAGATGAGGTGGAGAAAGGCTTTGTAAAAATTCTGTATATACCCACAGGAGAGCAAGTGACTTTTATTTCTGTTTATTTTATTCTTCTTTTCATGTACAATTTCAAGATTTTTTTATTTAGCAAGATTAATATTTTTATATAGCAAGTAAGATTTTTTTATATATAGTAACTTGAAATTGGAAGGGGATGTTGGAAGTTGTGTGTGTCTAGTTTTACCTCTTTGTATATAATCGATTATTGTTCAGTGTATGGTTGTTTGAAATATAAGAGTTAGTTGTTGTATGGGTCTCAGTGTGTTTGGATGGCAGTGCGCCATGCTTATTTCTTGTTTCCCTGTACCCTTTATAGAGTTATTTTCTGACCAGTGTGTCCATATTCATCACTAACCCTCTCTTTTGAATATTAAATTATTGGTCATTCTAATAAAGAATCCGTCGAATATTTCTGAGTTGGTGTTCTATGTTACATGCTACTTGGTCTCTCAAGTATAAGCATAAGATATAAAAGCATGAGACTGCAATGGGATGCTGTCAGTTCAGTAGTGTAAATGAATAAAGCAGTCTATCACGATAATATGAATATTTATATTAAATTAAACAGGGTGATTCAGAAAAAACTGCCACACTTAAAATATCTCAAAGGAAGTGTCCTAGCAAAAAATGTACAAACTTAATAATAGAAAATAGATTTTAAGGTGAGGAGTGTTCTTACAGTTATGATACCACTTCAGTTTGTCAGAATTATTCCTACTGATGATTATTATTATACATACACATACATACATACATTATTATACATATAATGTATATACATTATACATCAGAAAATTATTCTGATGATAGCTCATCCAATCATTCAGAGATCAAAAAATGATTAAGCATCATTCAGTATCTCATACTTTATATATATCCCCGTTGAAATGGTTGAATTGATGCATAGTTTATATTTTAATGATAAATTTAGTTTTTTATAGATAAATTTCCACCCCTAAGGATGCCACTTATGATAAAATGATTGCAGAAGATATGAATGCAAAGGTTGGGAGTGAAAGGATTTATATCCCAGTCATAGATCAGTATAAACTACATGAACATAGTAATGATGATGGATATATGCTTATAAACTTCACCACCGCACATGAACTCGTTATCGGGGCAGAATGTACCCTCATAAAAAGATTCACACAGGCACCTGGTGATCTGCGGATGGAACAACAGTAAATTAGATTGACCATATTCTGATCAGTTCCAGGCACAGATCTAATCTAATGGACATTAGATCCTTTAGGGGAGCTAATGTGGACTCTGACCATTATCTAGTCATTGCATGCCTTGGGAAAGGATCTCACTGGTAAAGAACATAAAAGAGTGAAAATTAAAGAGATAAAGCATTCCGAAGCTTAAGGAAGATGGAATTTGTGCATCATACATGGCTGACTTAGAACAAAAGAACGGAAGAATGGTCCATTGATGAAAGGTGGAATAAATACAGGGATTCAATTCATCAAGCAGCTGAAAAAATACTGAAACTACACCAGAAAGAAAGCCAACCCTCCTGGTATGACGAACAATGCGCAGAGGCCACAAAAAGAAAAACTTAAGTGTACATAGCCATGCTGTAGAGGCGTGGAGCTAAAGTAGAGCATTGCCAGTAATGACAAGAAGAAGGCTTAGTTGGTTTACATCGCAAAAGAAACAGAAAATAGCAAAATAAAAAGCTGGAAGAACTTGAGAGACAGAGAAGCATTCTAATAACAGATTAACAAAGTCAGAAAAGCTTAAGTCAGGTGCCTGCAATGGTGAAAATGGAAGACTCAAGTCGTAGGTAAAGTAAAGTAGTCATTTTATTAACCCACTTGGTGGTGGCCAACACACAGACGGGACACACGGTCAGGTGATACCATGCTCTGCTGAGGATGAGATTGAATCTCCAGAGGAAGATTAAATTACAGAGGCAATCCTGAATCTGAAAGATTATAATATCCTCCTTCAGAGGATGAAATCCTATGCAGAACATGAGCTTGGTACCTACCACTGTGGCTTTCAGGGTGGTAAATATACCTCAGATCCAATATTCTCTCTAAGGCAAATCCTTGAGAAAGGAAAGAGTATAAGATACAAACATACCATTAGTTTTTCGATTTTAAAGCAGCATACGACAGTCTCATTAGACCCGCGCTGTACAAAGCAATGGAAGAGCTCAACATCCCAAGGAAGCTAATACCTCTCACACAATTAATGTCTCGTGACAGGCTTAGAATGTATGATGAGTATCCAAGGATTCTCTTTTTTTTTATTAATGCATAATTTATTTAACATTAAGGATTCTCTTTTTTTTATTAATGCATAATTTATTTAACATTAATGTAATGTAAAAAAAAAAATGTGTTCAATATAATTATGTACAAGTGAAATATTTTAAGTAATTAAGAGAGCTATAGAACAACAAAGCATGTTACTAAAACCTTTTACATGTTCATAGGTATCTACCACAATAAATTATTACATTCAAAAGTGAAAATTTTTATCTTCAAACCAAGTGATCAAAAGGATAATTGCTATTAAATAAATAAATTTATTTAAAAAAATTTAAAATGTGGGGAAAAAAGTCTTACATGGTTTGTCTCGAAGTACTAGGTTGAACTTGAACATCTGAAATATTTTCCTCATCTCTGAAACAAATAAGTTAAGAACTAGCATATAATAAAATTATTCTGTAATTCACAATGTTTACTAAATATAATGAATTGATGTTTAATTAATTAGGTAGCTGGAAATGATCTTAAAATTTATATTATGGTAATTTTCCAACAAAACTATGTAAAATGATTTTAGATAGTAGACCGTAAAATTGAATATAATAAAAACGGTTGAAAGTGCGGTCAGAAGAAAAGAACACTTATGTATAGAAATAGGTAAAGTCAGTTTCATGTGTCAGTTGAATCCTAATCTAGCTCTTATAATTCCCTCCACACCACACGCCTAAAACCAGTTGTAACACTAATATGGGTTGAAAAATTATTTTTTGACGTAAATCACAAAATTATCAAGCAAACAATAAGAAGAAAAAACAACATAACGTAACGGAACAGTTAAATTGAGTGACAGTAAGTAACTGTTTTGCTTTGCTGATCTGTTAACTGCCCCCATTACGTTACTTACTGACTTATATATTGCAGACTATCGAACATTCTAGATATGCTTTGAATATTTGAGGATGTTCCATAACATTGGACCACATGGTGATAATTGTTACCGTTACAGACGATTGTATACCTTTCTTTACAAAGTTAAAGAAATAAACATCTGCTTTTGTATCTTCTATAATAATATAAATAAAATGTAAAAATATCATTTTAAGACACCTAAAAAATAAGATGATATTGTAACTTACGAATTCCAGATCCATTCCCCTGAATTGGTTTGTGTTTCAAGAATTATTGAGCGGTTATTCCCAAAACCAGACATTTGTACGCTCAGGCTCAAATCAATACGATCATAATTATCAGGACCTCGACAAAGCCACAGACGGCTTCTTTGTGACTTTTTGACTGAGAACTTTTCTCTCAGAACATTATGAATCTCACCTGTAAAAAAAAAAAAATAAGGGAACAGAGAAATTATTATTCATAACTAAATAATGCAGAATCAGTTCATAAACATAAATGTAGTTTTAGGCTTCCATGGTCTGAATCCATTATATGCATTGCTTCTTTAGGGTTTGACTATGCAACACGCTTTTCTACTGCCAAGCTTTCACCCATCTTGCTGTGGGCTTCTTCAGGGGCCAATACAAGAATGAGAGTGGAGAAGGGGATCAGTAACTTAAAATCTTCCGTCGGGGGCGAAGTATGTGTTCCCATTGGCTAGCGCCCGAGGGGGCGTGGTCTGGTAGAGGGGGTAGGGGAGGGGATATGTCATCAGCTCTCTGAGATATGTTGTGTTGTCTAATGTTGTTTTTGCTAAGTCAACATCCGTCTTCTTGGTTTATTTTATTTGGTTGTTTTATATCCTCCCAGATGGATCTATGGTGGTAGTTGTCAATCCTAACAATGGCTTTGGTGTCTTTAAAGGCTATATATAGTGTGTTGTGTATTGTGAAAGTGTTCTGCTATGGCTGATTTGTCTGTTTGTATTTTCTTAACTGCGGCAATATGTTCTTTTAGTCCTGTGGTGATGTTTCTTCCTGTATTGTCCTATGTACCGCATGAGCAAGGTATACTGTAGAGTCCAGGTTTGTTGAGTCCAAGCTTGTACTTTGGATTGGGCAAAATCACTCCAATTTTCCTGGCTGTGGTGAAAATTGTTTTGATGTTGTTTTTTTAAAGTGTTCTGGCTATTTTTTCCGAGGTGCCTTTTTCTTCAGGGTGATTGTTGTTGGTTTTGGATTCTCATTTAATGAATTCGGAAGTTATGGTTTCGTCTGAGTATCCGTTCGTTTTAAGGGCTGTCCGAAGTTTTCTTTTGGAATTTTTTGGGTTCGGTTATGGTAAATGCTCTGTGTATGAGTGTAGCAATGATCCCTTTCTTTTGTGATGGATGGTGGTGAGACTCTGCGTGTAAGTATATGTCCGTGTGGGTCAGTTTTGAATAAACTGAATGTCCTAGAGTGAGGTCTTCCTTCTTTTCTACTAGTACGTCCAGAAAAGGTAGCTTGTTGTCCTCCTCGTTCTCCATTATAAACTGTATGTTGGTGTTTTGTGGTTGATATGTTGAAGAAACTCTTTAAGCAATTTTTCTCCGTGCTCGAATGAAGGTGTCGTCTACGTAGTGATACCAAACAGCTGGTTTGAACTTGGCTCTTCTTAAAAATGTTCCATGTATAGATCTGCTATGACAGGACTTAGTGGGTTGCCCATGCTTGCTCCTTCTTTTTGCTTGTAATACTTCCCGTTGAAGAGGAAGTATGCTGTCTTCAAACATATCTTGGCCAGGATCAATTCCTCCGCTCTAAGTATCTTCTGTAGTAACAGTATAGTTTCATCAATAGGAACCTTAGTGAACAATGATTTAACGTCAAAGCTCACCAGGATACTATTTCCTGAAATTTTGAGCTTCTTAACTTTCTCGATGAAGTCTTTAGAGTTCTTGATGTGGTGTTCTAAGTTTCCTACGTGTGGTTTGATGATTTGTGTGAGGTGTTTTGGAATGTAGTAAGTGGTGATCCTATTGAGCTGACTATGGGCCACCTAGGATTTGTGGATTTTGGGCAGTCTGTAGAGTCTGGGTGGAATTGGGTCGGATCTGGTAAGTTTCTTAAGAGACTGATTGTTTTCAGGCAATTTTTTCATTATGTTTGTCAGTTGCTTGATCACGTCTTTGGAGGGGTCCTTGTTTAGTTCTTCATATGTCCCGTCAGTGAGTAGTAGTAGTACATAGTAAAGATAACATGCCAGTGTGACCATATATTACATTAAATATTTGCATATAAAGTAAAAAAATAGGTAATTAATGGTAGGGATACAACAGTGTAAAATTCAGAAATGAGAAATTAGTTGTAGACAACAATTATTTCACAATAGAAAAAATCAAAAGTAAAACATTAAAATCCACCCTCCTCAAATTCTAGACCTTATGTTGAAAAAGCAGATAATTAAAAATCCACTCTCGGCTGCTGAACATTTTACATTCAGGCCACGGGAACAGTCAGACTCGAAGATCCTGCATCACCACCACCTCACCAACTGGCATCTATCATATTCTGGAATTTACATGGCTTTTCAAATTATCTCCATAACTCATTAACAATTTTGAAGTCAAACATAATCTGCATTTCTGAAACCTGGCTCACTAAAGATCTAATCACGTTACTACAACACATTAGCGAATGGAAATATATTCAGCCATCTGCCAAAAAAAAAAAAAAAAAAAAAAAAAAAAAAAAAAAAAAAAAAAAATCGGAAGAGGAAGTGGCGGCCTTATGATTATATTCAACCCCGAAACCTTCAAGCTTCCACCAATAGTGATCAATGATAAGTAATTTGCTCAGTTGAAAATTCACCTCACAAAGAAAAGTTTCTTTATTGGGGCAATTGATCTAACCAATAATATAAATTAAGATAATGTCTTAAGATCTACAAACGATACAATTTGTGACATAAAATTACAAAGGATCGGCCTAGACAAGGTTGTCAATAGGAGGGTAGGAGGGGAAGAGTTATCACCAAGTTCATGGAACAACAAGAATTTGTTTTACTAAATGGCCAAACGAAAAGTGATAGCCCAGGCCAGTTCACCTGAAGAAAATAAAATGGGAATAGCACAGTGGACCTGCCTTGGTGCAATGTACATAATATTAATGACATTTTAAATTTAACAGTCGTAAACAATTGGTTATCTTATTCAGATCATTTCCTCCTACTTATGACTTTCGATTACTCTATAAAAATGGACCTGCCAGGCTATCAACGTTAGAAATCAATGTTCTAAAATTATTCGATGGGACAACACTAAAGCAGAGCTGTTAACCAACATTATGGAATGCCCTCCTTGAGTAAGTGGTGAGGGGATTATCTCTTTCAATCCTCAGTAACTGTCAAGGCTGACCTAAGGTCAACATACTTGCTACTATAACTGAAACAGCTACTTCCATTGACCTCATTAAAAGTATCAGGCCTAAAGAGAATAAACAATGGTTCAATCATGACTGTTACACATTTAAAAAATGAGTATACATGGATTTAAAAATATTTTGAATGCAAAAATTACGACCTACTTTTCATAGAAAAACACCTCATGACTAAAAAGTCGTATAGAATTTTATTAAAATAAAAAAAATAAAAATTCTTCTACCACAATACAATAGATCTGTTAAACCAGGCCACTGATAGCAAGACATTTTAGGAACTTATCAACCGCCATCGTCTCTGCAAGTGTCCAGGCAACATACAATTTTTTAAAATATTCGCCTCCTAATTGGATAATTTATCTGCAATACATGTACAATAAATATCAAAATAGTCACTATTCTGATCAACTAAAAAAGGAGATATTCAAAATCTAGAAAACTTCCACCTGATATCTTTAATTAATTGTATCACAAAGCTTTTTACACAAATTTTACTGATTTTTTTTCTCAATTATATGGGACCAAGAAGTAAATTGTATATCGAAAATACAATCATGGTTATGAAAAAATTGCAGTTGCACTGATAATTTATTTACTTTAAATACAATCATACAGCTATATCTAGGATATAAAAAAAAAAAAGTATTCTTGTATTTGTCAATTTTAAACGCGCTTTTGACACGATTAACCATAATTAATTGTGGTCCAAGATGTTTGAACTCAGTGTAAGCAATAAAATAATCCGATTATTCTATCTATTATTCTATACTTGCTGTCTTCTTCAGGGTGAGGTGACAAACCCGTTTCTCTCTAACCTTTTTATCTGTGACATGAAACATTGCTTTAAGTCCCAAGGTTTTGAAGGTATACAAATCACACCCACAATCTATTTAACATGTGACAACCTTTAAATTAAATGTATCACAGTATACCAACCTCGGTCTACCAATTTCAAGTATTGGTCTCTTTATAAACACCACTGAATTTGCTGAGTGGAAAATCAGAACAGTCGTCAATTCCACTTAGATCATCTATCGTAGAGCAAAAAAGTATAATGGGACCAACGGGTAAAAATATATAGATCCATAGCACTCGGCATATTATTTTATTCAGCTCAGATATGGGATTAGGATATAACGATAATATAGGAAGAGCCCACCTTGATTTTTTAAGAAGTTATTTTCACTTAACAACACCACTTCATCATGGGCTATTAGACTAGAATTTTGTTTTCCCATAGCAGATGAGAAAGTCTGAAATGGGCCCACAAAATACTTCTTATGGACGATAGCAGGATATCCAAAATTTTTTATTTAAAAATGAAATAACTTCATTGTAACAATGATCATAAAATAAAATACAATTGGTTAACTCAGCTTGATAACTAGCTTTGTGAAATAAACAAATTCAACCCAAGATTATTCAAATTCCTAATACCCAAAGCATTACATTATTTCAAGCAATATTTACACTCCCAGTACTTACAGCATCTAACAGTATCAAAGTTTAATCCTTACTACAACATAATATTTGCAGCTGATTCAGATTTTCAACTATTTCACCATTTAAATACACTAAACTATTGGCTCAAATAAGACTTTCTAGCAAACATATAGTTAACATTGCAATATGGAACCAAGCTCACATATTAAAATCATCAAATGAGTGTACCATTTGTAACTCTAAAGTACCCGAAGACTTATATCACATATTAATCATTTTTCCACTGTATAAAAATTATAGACTCCATTTTTTGTCCGATATGATTCACTACAATGTAAATCAATTTATTGAATTGCTATCTTCACAAAATACATCCATCCTGAGAAAATTTTACCTTTAATTAAATATTGTACTCCACATAGAGCATTTATCATTTACACATAAGTTTTCTATTGCGATTAATTTTAAAGAAGAAGTACACATTTCATTATCCAACTCACCTTTAAATTGTTTTATTTTATAAATTTATTCTTTACTATCAAATTATCTTAAGTAATTTAACTGACCTACTAAGCCTGAATAGCATCTCTGCATTATAGTTGACTGCTTATAAACTCGTATATAAAAGTACAGCTAGAGTATATATTGCAAATCGGCAAGAAGATGGTTACAACTCAAAATATATCAATTTTCAGCTATGGGTACCATTAGAATCAAAATGAGAAAACCTACAATGCCAGAAGATAGTCACAATAGTATTAATATTCCCCTTTGCATAAAGCCTAGTTACTAAATTCTTTAATGGAGGGGATTATCATGATAATGCAGTAAAATTGAGAAAGCAGTCGAAACTTTATGTGATTATACAAAAAAAAACAAAAAAAAAACAAACAGATTTGAGTTGTAACCCTCTTCTTGCCGACATGCAATATAAGAGAATTTATGTATATACAGTTTGTTTCCTTATTGTTTTTTTCTTCCTTTTTTCGCTCTTGTGATAATATATTCCATTTTCATTCTATAAATGGAAGAAGAAGGTCAAGAGAGGAAAGGATTAAGGACATTATATTTAATTTTAACTTCAGTGAAACATCAGAAGTGTCATTATGTTTATTGTAATTTTTTTATGTTTTTTTGTTCCAATTTATGAAGCATAATTTTTTTTTCTTTCTCACTTCTCTTTCCTAGCTTGTTTTAATCTTACGCTGAAGTTTTTTTTTTTTTTTTTTTTTTTTTTTGTGGCTTTGTGCACTGCGACCTCCTGGGTCTATTGTGCGCCTTACCTGTCTGAGTTCTAAATTGCTAAGTTTAGAGCCTCAGTGAATTTTAGCAAACTTGTTGGGTTGACCAGTTCATTGGTACTTGGGTCAGGTAGATTTACCTCTCCAAAGATGCTGAATCTTAGCCTAACAAGTCGTTCGCACCAGCTTATAATGTGATAAGCTGTCTCATCCTCTTTGCCACAGAATCTACAGATTGGTGAGTCTGCGAGTTTGAGCCTGTACATATGTTTGTTGAGTTTACAGTGTCCTGTATAGATCGCTGTAATTTTTTTAAGTGCTTTCCTGTCCAAGTTCAGTAGACTGTCACTTCTTTTGGCGGAGTAGCCTTTTAGGAAGAATTTGGAGTGATACTGTGTTTTGTCATTCCAATTCCGTTTTTTAATTGCACCATAGATTTCCCCTATCTTTCTTTTGGCATAGCTTAGGCTTATGCCAATTACCGGTTCTGGGGTTATGGGTCTTTTGGCTGAGCCTTTCCTTGCTAGGTCATCAGCTTTTTCATTGCCCTGGATTCCAGAATGTCCAGGCACCCATTCCACTCTAACTTTATTGCTTTTAGCTAATTTGTTGAGCGCAATATTACAGGCTTTGACAATCTTTGAATTGACTGCATGGTTTTTAATTGCTCCGATGGCTGCTTGGCTGTCAGTGAAAATGGTTATATTTCTGTTTGTTATTTTTTCAGCCAGCAGTTCTGAAGCGCACTGATGGATTGCTAATACTTCAGCTTGGAAGACTGCAGTATATTTCCCCAGTGAAATTGTAGTACCTTTATTGGGTTTGTCATCTCTCCAGACTCCCGCTCCAGATCCTGTCTTGGTTAGCGAGCCATCCGTATAGCAGTTGATTCCTTTATATTTTTTATGTGGTTTCAACTTGTTTGTTATAGCTTGATAATTAATATCCAGGAATTCACGACTTTGTAGATCAGAGTGCATTGATAGCACTTGATCGTTTTCGATCTTCCCGTATATCTCCCAGTGTCCCTCCCTGGAATTTGTTCTAAGGGAGTTATTTGGTTTATCTATTCTGTAGAAGGATTTTATTGCTTGGGCCTCCACTTCTATCTGCAGTGGTGTTAAGTTTAGCATCACTTCCATTGCAGACGTTGGAGTGCTTTTCATTGCTCCTGTTATCATTAGGCATGCTAGCCTTTGTAGTTTGGTAAGCAGGATTTTGTTTTTTCCGCTGTCTGCTTTGTACCACCAAAGCAGAGCTGAATATAGAATCATTGGTCTGATTGCAGTTAAGTACAACCAATAGACCATTTTAGGTTTTAGTCCCCATTTCCTACCTATTGCTCTTTTGCAGGTCCATAGGCATTTTAGGGCTTTGTTAGTCGTTGTTTCAACGTGTTTGGCCCAGTTAAGTTTATGATCCAGCATTACTCCCAGATGCTTTACTTCTTTGGAGGGTGTAAGCTGGTATTCATTTAGTTTGGGTAATTTTATGTTTATTTTTTTCTTTAGTGTAAAGATACATATATTTATTTTATGTGGGTTAATGTTTAGCCCATTTTCTTTACACCAACTCTGTAATATTTCTGTTGCTGTTATTAGTAGGTCAGAGAGTACGCTCTAGTGTTTTCCTTCAATGAGGATTGCAAGATCATCTGCGTACCCCTGTGTATAAAAGCCTGCGTCATTTAATTTCACTAGTAGAGAATCCACTACTAGGCACCACAGTAATGGTGAGATCACACCTCCTTGTGGGCATCCTCCCTTGGGTTTTATCCACAATTTGGCATGTCCCAATTCTGTTTGCAAAATCCTTTCCTCCAGCATTTTTTCTATCCATCTGGAGGAGATTTTGTCTATATTTCTTTCCCTTATGGCGTTCTTTATGACGTTATAAGGTGTTTTATCAAATGCTCCTTCAATATCTACAAAGGTGCCTACTGTGATTTCTTTTTGGTTTAGGGATTTTTCAATCCTAGACACCAAGTTGTGCAAAGCTACGTCGCAGGATTTGCCTGCTTGGTACGCATATTGTTTTTCATGTATTGGATTTGTATCCGATATATGTTTCCTCACATGTCTATCAGTTATCTTCTCTAATGTCTTCATTAGGAAAGATGACAGACATATGGGTCTAAATGCTTTGGGATCATCATATGATTCCTTACCTGGTTTTGGTATATACCTTACCTTGGATATTCTCCATTCAGTTGGTATATATCCTAGTGCTAAGCTTCCTCTTAAAAGTTTTAAGAGGTGTGGTCTTATGATGTTTATTCCTTTCTGTATCAGAGCAGGAAATATACCATCGGCACCAGCAGATTTGTACGGCTTCATATTGTTGATAGCCCATTCTAAGGCACTGCTGGTAACAATTTGCTTTGCTTCCCTCCACATTGTTTCTTCGTTGTTTGATGTAGAGTATGTGGAGTTGTTGATTAAGGTATTATTTATTTCGCAGTTTGGGAACTGTATTTTTGCCATGGCTTCAAGGGTTTCCATTTCTTCCGTTGTGGATACCCCTTCTACCTTTAGCGTACCTAAATTTACTGGTTCAGTTTTGTTTAGTATTTTTTTGACACGGCTTACCTCAGGAATGTCGCTCACCTCTGAGCAGAAATTCCTCCAAGCCTCTCTTTTAGCTCTTCTGATAGATTTGTGATATTTAGTGAGAGATTCCTTGTAAATATCCCATCTGCCAGAATTTTTTGCTGCATTGAACAATTTCCTTGTTTTTGTTCTAAGATTTTTTAATTCATTGTTCCACCATGGAACGTTTCTGTTTGTTTTTTTTGTTTTTGGTTTATTGCTATGATGATACGATTCCATCATTGCATTTGTCAGTGTTGTGTTGAGACAGTCCAGTTGCCACTCATTGTGTGCGTCTGTTGGACAGTGTCTCATTAATTCCGTAAGTTTGGAGGAGTATATTTCCCAGTCCGTGTTTTTAGGATTTCTATACTCCTCATTGTAGTTTACTTTGTCCGGTAGGTCAAATCGAATGTATTTGTGATCTGAGCATGTTTCCTCATTGGAGACATGCCAGTTTGTGATTTGCCTACTGAGTGTTTGTGATGCCAGTGTTATGTCTATAGCCTCCGATCTTTGTTTATTGTGAAATGTGGGTCTGTTGCCACAGTTCAATATTTCAAGATCGTGTTTTATGATAAATTCAAGCAATTGCTCACCTCTTAAGTTGTTGTTACTGCTTCCCCAGATTTCGTGATGGAGTACGCTGAAGTTTGATGTTATTATTATTTACCATAGAATAAGTTTTTTATTTTAGTTTTTTTCACTGTCCATCAATATGTTTTTTTGAGGCCAAATCTATTTGTATAGGGTGATTCCCCAAAAACAATTAAATAGATAATTAAAAAATTAAATTTTTGTGTTCAAGCGTTGAAAGAAATAATGGTTTTCTTGAATACCTGAATGCTGAGTGCTCAGAAGTACCAAACTAAACCAATTCAAGCTATATTACCACCTGCTCTAGAAAAAGATCTTAAAACCATTTTAAGCAATAGTAAATGGGAATTAGTTTATAACTGTGGCAGTAAAAATTTAGGATTATTTGGTTCATCACATACCAATAGTCTATAATGATAAATCAAATTCAAAAAATGTTAGTTTCTCATGATATCAATTAGGATGTAACTGATGCATTTTATTGATAACAGTTTACAGACATCAAGTTTACATTCAGCAAGAAAAAAGCAAAGAAGACATTACTAATGAATTAGCATTTGAAGATCATCTGTCAGATCAAATTTTTCCTGAAAAGCGTTTAGTTTCGTGATCCAGTGGTTAATTAAAAATGAAAGGTAAAAGGAAATCACCTTATTTTAAACCTGGATAAACCCTAAGCCTCTCATAATAATGATTATCGGTTCCAATTTGTTTTGTAAATTCCTGTCATGCACATCATTATTAGATTAACTAACTTATATTGTATCCACCACACAATAAGATTGTTATATGATTTCCAGTTTGTCTCAATGATCATTTGTATCAATTACATGACTGATCAGTGGGTGTTGCTCCATTCACTTAAATGTGCATAAAAAACACTAAATGTGTCTTGTCTTGTCTTGACTAAGTGGTGAGCACCCAACCTTAGTAGTGATGTGGGCCTCCTGTGCTCGTGTTCACAGGAGCCCACAGTGTAACCAACTTTTGAAAAAAAAATCTCATAGCAGACACTCAAATGCTACTCTTACCTTAGGGATATGCCTAATATATATTTTTTGTAATATATATATATATATATATATATATATATATATATATATATATATATAATAGCATAATAAAATAAAAATACTGATATATATATATATATATATATATATATATATATATATATATATATATATATATATATAGATAGATATATAATAGCATAATAAAATAAAAATACGGGATGTATATATATATATATATATATATATATATATATATATATATATATATATGTTCGGTATTTTTATTTTATTTCATAATACATAATCCTTTTTTATTTTTCTAATTGAATTTGCCACCTTAACTGTCACAGAGATAGCAATCGCTGGGCCAACAATTGGTTATCAGTGGCATCATGATGGCATTTGTAAGGGATTAGAGGTCCAGGATTAGCCATTTTTTTTTTTTTGCTCACTTGCTCTCTGAATGTGGAATGGTAAGCAGCCTCATCGTTGTGTGTGTTTCTCATTTAGAGTCCGCCGCCGATGGTTTTTTTGGTACCTCTTGGGTGTCAATTTATTTCGATTTTCTGCCTCCTGGGTATGAAATTCATAATTGTTTTGAAGTTTTCTCTTCAATCATCATTGTTTGCCGCAGGCCGCAAAATTCAAGAAGGACGAGCAACAGGTGAAAATTTCCTTTATCCTGGAATCTCCTTTCAATGCTTTTTACCCGATTATCCTCTTTTCACCCTTTCCCGAAATTCAGAATCAGCGTACAGCGCAAGCTTGGTAAGTCATATTAAAGATTTATTTCATTTTTTTTATTTTACAGTTCATATCATTGTATTAATTGCTTTTCCCAGCTCACCAGAGCGAAATAATTTTTTTATTCATTTTTTCTCGTTAGTGATATTGATCAGATTAAGTGTATTTTTTCCCCTTTTTTTATTTTCACTTAAATTATCATACAATATATATATATATATATATATATATATATATATATATATATATATGTATATATATATATATATATATAAGGCAGTGGATTGCTGTGCTCAAGGTCCCGAATTCGAATCTGACATGGCTCATAATATCTTTATTATTCGCCACAGTTCGTCTCGTGGGCAGAGAGACCCTCCTGGGGCAAACCCAGCCTCTATAAAGTGGGTACCCTCAATTGAAAAATTAAGGGGAAAAAACCTGGTGATTGAGCATGATCACGGTCAAATCACCTCCTTGCACGACCGCTGACCAAGAAACAGTGCTCTTCCTTACATAGTACTGAACCCAAGACCCTTCATGGGTTGTAGTGGTACAAGTTTTTTTTATTTTTATATATATATTTATTTATTTAATATGTTTTATAAGAAGAGAAAAGATTGGCCTTGGCTGGGAATTAAACCTGAATTTCCGTATCACTAGTACACCCTCATGCCACCTGTTCCACCAGGCACATATCCTGGCCAAGTCAAGCCTTTGTCTTCACTGACTCCTTTTCCACCAATCGCACAATTTTTGTAAATTATTTGGAGGAAAGAACATAATTTGTCCATTCAGTGACCATTGTAAAAATCTTTAAATATTAAATCAATTAGTTTCCTCGTTATGTATATAACTTGAAAATTCTTATTTTAATTTTTAAATATTTTTTATAAGAAGAAAAAAGATTATTCTTGGCTGGAATTTGAACCCGGATTTCCATATCACTAATATGGCACTCTTGCTACTTGAGGCACCAGGTACATATCCTGGACAAGTCAATCTCTCACTCTTTCACTCTTTCTCTCTCACTCTCTCTCTCTCTCTCTCTCTCTCTCTCTCTATATATATATATATATATATATATATATATATATATATATATATATACATATACATATACATAAACATGAAATTTTGAAAATAACAGAACTACAAAATAACATGAAAATGTTGTACCTTATCTTATTATTATATCATCTTGAACCAAATCAGGGGTACATGCAATACATTAGAAAGGCTCTTTAATCAAAGATAATGAAAAGTAAAGAGAAAAAGTGTATTATAACATTTATAATCTATGGGATTCCTCTATAAAAGAGATTTCAGCATTTAAGTTATCTTAATGATTTTAACACCTTAATGCTATTTTTAAAAACAGCCAAGACAAATTTTAAGAAATATTAATTTTATTTTTTTTTTAATAGAATAATACATAGTGAATACATACTCAGACAATCGGCTCTACTAACAGTCAATATAGTTTCATTTTTCAATTCAAATGAGTTGTAACATATAAGTTCGATCAGGTAGACTTCGACCATTGCATAATTGAATCTGGTAAGGATAGCCTGAAAAGATAAAGATTATAAATTTAAAAGTTACAAATGTTTTAAATTCAATTATAAGCCCTTTGGCTACTATTAGCACAGATCCGTGCTCTCGCCTTATGAACTACAAACACAGTTGTTATTTGACTGTTTAAATAATAGTGATTTAGATGAAATTATTCAGAGGAGATAAAAAGGTTTTAACAATACCAATGACAGTTTAAACTGTATGAATAAAAAAGCCAGGATGGAATGTTTTTTAAAACAATCAGAATTTTTTTATTTGAAAAAAAATTAATTTAATGATATAAAATATTTATCATTAATAGTCTTCTCATTTAATTTCGGTGCCATATTTAATTTTTTAAGGTTAATAAAAGCCGTAGGTCACCAAATATATCATATATTTATTTAAGTATATAATCCATGACGTTTCGGCCTCAATGTGCCATTCTCAAAAGACAAAGGTAATAAATATATGATATATTTGGTGACCTACGGCTTTTATTAACCTTAAAAAATAAAATATTTATTTAATTTAGATTTTTTTTTTAATTTAATTTTAATTTATATTTTATTTTATAAGCTGGCAAAAAGAACTGGGAGGTAGCACAACTGCTAGCCCCTTAACACCCAATCAAATCAAGCCTTCCACGGCTACACTAGAGTTACATCTAGTTTTACATTGATTTATTGTTTAGCCAACTATCATCAGGCATGGTTCAGGAGAAATAATGTTTGAATGAGGGTTTGATGCCCAAAAAACAAATTCATTAAATTACACATACCTCTGCTACAAGAGATACAGACAGCATTTTTATGCATAAAAATAAAATTTTCTAGACGCAGGGGGAAATTACAGCATTATGACTAATGATTTATCAACACTTTTGCATTAATATAATAATTTAACTGAACAGTAAGTCATTGAATTAAACTGTTAAGCAAGAAAGTTAAATGATGGAGGATCAATACATAAAATTATAGAGTAAACCATTAATAATCAAATAAAGCCCCAACGCTGCATGCCAAGGCCTTTATTGAATTGTTATCTCCCTCAAAAAGTGGATGAAAGAGTAATAACATAGAAATGATTATTTTATAATACTAACATTTATTTAAATATTAATTATAATAGTAAAATTTAAATAAATAATATGAATGCCTTTCGTTCGATTGTTGCTTGGTCTGGGCAGTAGCCGTACCACTTAACCAGAAGCTTCCAGCAATCCTCAGGTACTAGTTCATAATCAGTATGCTCAGCTAATCCTTTCTTCAAGTCTACACCATTTGGAGCTGAAATGAATAATTAATTAATTTTAACAAAATTAATTAAAACATGAATATATGACCATTTAATACCTAAAGCTAATAGAGCATTAGTGAAAAAGTTCCAGGACTAATTTTTTATAAAAATTACAACTAGCGCCATCTGTTATCTGATGGCAGGACTATCAGGTGTTAGTTACACACACTGGATATGAAGGTTGTAACCTCATTCATTTATTTGCCAGCTATGTTCGTTTTACTGGAAATGTCTTTGCCAGTATGTCACAAGTGCCACGATCAAATTTGTTTTAAATTGGGAAAAAGTGGTTTGGAAACATTCGAATTATTGAAAACTGCATATGGTGAGGATAGTTTAAGCTGCAGTAAGATTTTTGAGTGGTATGCACGGTTCAAGAATGGTCGACAGTCGCCGGAAGATGATCCACAAGATGGACACCCTTCAACCTCGACTAACGACGAGAATGTTGCCCCCAGGTCAAAAAGTGAATGTACAATTCTACAAAGGTGTCCTGGATCGACTTTTGAAGCAGATTCGTCATGTGAGACCGGAATTGAACCGCACTGGTGATTGGTTTCTGCAGCACGACAATACACCTGCCCATTCCTCAATACTAATCACACAATTTTTGGCCCAACAAAGACTTTAAAAGCTATTCCAGAAGAAGACTTTTCCAGATCGTTCCAGCTGCTTTATGAGTGCAGCAAAATTTGTATAGGACGAGAAGCGGATTATGTTGAAAACTAAATAAAATCTTTTTTTAAATCTCTTGTTGAAATTTTTGAATGAACTTTATATTATTCATTGTTTTAGAAACTAAAAGACATACTTCTTCGAAATTACATAAAATTTATTATTATCTCACCATCTAATATCAATAAGAACAAATTAATATAATTTCTCTTATAATTTCCTTATTCACTATTTAGGAGAGAAAGAACCATAAACCAATATATGATAATAATGTTACATTAACCAAATATACCACTTGTCCAGTGCAAGACTGGTTTGAATAAAAGATCATTTTTTTCAGGAAAGCAAATTAAAGTTTCTACTTTTCTCTTCTTTTTATATCCATCATCTGCTTTATGTGACAGTTGAAATGTTTCATGAATCATAACTATCACAGTCCAGAAGCGATCTTTCACATAGATAGAGGACGATTGTAAAAGAAAATTACAAATGTGGAGGATGAAGGAAGTATTTCTAGAAGCTATTATGAGAGGTCTGTGTGTGTGAATGTGGATAACTGAGTTCATTTATTTAAAGAATTATATACTTATTTTGAGAAAATAGAGCAGTTCCCATCTTTATAAGTCTCCAGTAAAGAAATAATGGGCTAAAAAAAAATTAACATTATTATGTATTGGTTAATTGTTCTTTTTGTCCTCAATACTGAATGAAGGTTTAAGAAAAAATCTGGCGTGATGCAGGCAACACACAACTTACTTAAACTGGAAATTAACATGTTTTGATAAATATGTAAACGCCATTCCTCTCATATATTTTTCACATTCATTTACTTATTTTTGTTTTTATTTGTTCTCTAAGGTACAATAATTTTTTTTATTATTAAATAAAAGTTTTTACTTGTGACAACCAGTAATGCAAGCAAAATACTGCATCGCGGGTGATTTTATAATTCTCTATTTTGTTTTTGAAAACTTTGATTAGTTACCATGGAAAGAAATAATTTCCATTAATTTCATTACATTTCAAAACACGTTGACAGCTCTTTCCCATAAACAGAAAGTCTTTAATTATAAACAATGGTCTGTCATTAAAGGCGTACGAGCATGTGTGGGCTCAAAGTGTATTATGAGTTGTCAAAATATTTTTTTTTCCTGTTTATGTATTACAGTATAACCTCTCTTATGCGGAACCTCTTTGTAACAGAAACCTCGGTTAAACGGAAATAAAAGTCCGGTTTTCTCAAGGTAATAATTCACCTCCCATGACCAAAACCACCTCTCATTAATGGAAATGGGATGTTTTATTCTAGGTAAATATGCAAAGCTCCTCACAATAGCAGAAACAATGCTTAGATCTGGGACTGCTGGGGAAAAAAAATACTCTATTATTTTTACCCATGGTTTAATAATATATCATTACTGTTTTTCTTGAGTTGCCGGAATCATTGTCTTTCCCTTTTCCTAGGTATTTCCGTTTTTCACTTCATATTTTGCCATTTCTTATTTTTAGGTTTAAGGAGCGAAAGTTAATTTCTCTGTATAAACAAAAACAAAGGTACTCTATAGGTAAACAAAAAAGTCCCCTTCTTCATTTAAGCCCCCTCAGAACATTTTAATGATGATAAAATTTACCTGATATTAAACAATATTTGATTCTCATTATTCCGATTTTGATAAAATAAAAAAAAACATATAAAAATGAGACAAAATTTATTCAAAAAAGTGCTCCCTCCGTTTAATCAATTTGGATGACATTTATGCTGTCACATCTATACTTGATTCTTACTAAACATGAGGAGTTTGATCAAAATTGTTAGAGCCGTTTTTTAGAAAAAAAATAACCGTAAAATTGAGACAAATTTTATTAAATAAAGTGCCCCCTCCATTTGACCAATTTTGATGAAATTTTTGCTGCCATATCGCGGGCATATGCATAAACTAAATACCCGATT
Source organism: Aelia acuminata (assembly GCA_911387785.2). Lineage (NCBI taxonomy): Eukaryota > Metazoa > Arthropoda > Insecta > Hemiptera > Pentatomidae > Aelia > Aelia acuminata. The sequence continues at coordinate 17,374,587 of OU426980.1, forward strand.
TTATAGAACCCCAGTCAGGTTCTATAAACCGTACTTGGACTCAGGGGACCCCAAAACATGTATTTCTGTTGAAAACCAGAAGTCATCGCAATACTTTCCCTTACTATATATTTCATATATAGGTAAGTGAAAGTAAAAATGTGTTTGTTTATGATTTTTAACATTAGATTATGGCTATTCAGGTAATCATAAATTTAATTTAATTTAGAAGACGTATGTCTTAAAATCAGAATCCCCATAACTATAGTCTGTTAAATGTTTATATGTATAAAAATCTAGTTTTTCAGGCATTTTAGTTTTATTATTTTATACATTAGTTTTCTTATTATTGTTGTAGTTTTAGTTTCATTATTTAGACTGCTATCCATATATATATATATATATATATATATATATATATATATATATATATATATAATATATATATATTAATTTAATCACGCCAAACAATTTTTAATCACGCCATAGAATACAATAGGTTTAAATATATATATATATATATATATATATATATATATATATATATATATATTTAAACCTATTGTATTCTATGGCGTGATTAAAAATTGTTTGGCGTGATTAAATTACTTGAAGGTGTTTACCTAAAATCAACGAGTTGTCAATAGGTCCAGGATTGCTGGATAGCTGATCAGATTCAATAATGCCTATGTAACGTTTCATTGTTTTCATCCATCGGGTGCTAATTAGGTACCTAAAAAATAAATAAAAAATTAGGATACAAAACAAGTTTTCAAGCCATTCAAAAGCATTAAAAGGTAAAGATATAATACCAGTCACATAAATTTAGGTAACTGATAAGAATTTAGAGATATGAACTATAAATGGATCACTATTGGAGATAATTGATTATAAAATATGGTATGTGTCACGTGGAAAACTACTCCTGAAAAGCTAAGCAGGTCATGGAACCTAGGGGATACTGCTAGAAGAGGCAGAGGGGGTAACTCCTAGAAGAGGCAGGTCTAGGGCAGTAGAGAGGCAGTTACATTCAGGTACAGGCAGAGCCAGGCATAGGTAGTCGGAACCTGGGGACAGTCAGGTTCAGGCAAAGTCTGGGTCAGAAACATGGAGTCCGTGCACAGCCTGGGAGAATACTGCTAGCCTAGTGGGAGTTGGAGTCTGGGCCTGGAGGCAGTCTGAGGCCAGAGATAGTTCCTTTAAAGCAGAGTAGTATCGATGTATTCTGATATATAAGTACTTTCATGTATTTATTATTCTTTATTACATATAATACATACAAAAAGTGATGTTTCTAAGCAGCAATTAATGATGTATCTTGCTACTGTTCAGCCCCAACAAGATACTGTTATATGTTTTATTTATCGTAGATGTCTCTTACGATAGGCTGAGCGTGAACTTGTTCCATACCAGAGTGAATATAGATAAAAGGAAGATCTACCTTAGCTGATACTCTGAGTGCAAACTGTTCCTGAAAGAGGCCATGAATATACAACCAAAACTCACCATCTTTTCATGGATTTTAAAGAACGTGAAAAGCTATACAGAGCTTTTGGACAATTTAAAATACCTGAAAAACTTATAAAGCTAACCCTAAAGGATATAAGATGTGTGGAAAGGATAATTTGTAAGCAAATCTTTGAAATTGCTTAAAAAGGACTCCTGCAAGACAATGCTCTTAGTAGAGGCTAAAAGCTTGTTTAAACCTACACTTAAAGCCAGGAAAAACGCATCAACAAGAGGACCTATTTACTTGCTCAATACTATTGGGCTGCATAAATGGTAAAAGGTTTCAGATTATACTAATCTGGGATCTCTGGTCACCCAGGACAATATCCCTCCCAAATTTAGATAAGGGGAATAATTACAGCAGCCAACTACAAAGGCATATACTGAAAAGGAAGCACCATATTTTTAGAGGATTGAAAGTTAGAGAGAAGTGGAAGCGACACACAAACAAGGTGCAATAAATGATTTTAGAGATATTAATGTCGCATGTATGCAGGGTACGGAAGATGAAGAAATGCCTAAAATATTGTTCACTCTGCCAATGCATAAGAAAAGTAGAGCGAGACCAAAGCTGAGGTGGACAGATAGAGTGGCAAGAAATGCTGGCAACAATCTGGGAGTTTCATGATGTGGCACATTTATGTGGCACATCCCTGTTCGTAACTATTAAATTTTTGTCACCACTCCTAGCTTGAAGTATTTCATCAATTAAGTTACCAAAAGATTAGATAAATCCATATTTTATGGAATGATAACTAAGTGTGGTTATCTAAAATCACAGATACATTACACTATATAATCAAAAGAACAAGAAATTTATAAAAAGTTAAACATTAATTAAGTTTTAGCACTTTAAGAATGAAAAAAAGGAAAAAAAAAAACAGATTGTGAATTGGATATATCGGGTACACCAGATTTTGCTGGTTTGTTGAAGATATAAAATTGTAACTTACATACATATATTTTCCTATTGTTAGTGACAAAGCAGAGTTGGGCAAATTGTAATCATAATAATGATTCATGAATATGAATAATTGGTAATCATAAAACAAATGAAAAATAAATAACCATTATTCATAATCATTACGGAGTATTTTTAATGATTATTGAGTGTTTATGGTATTCATTTGAAATGAATAATGAATAACTGGTATTTAGTTATTTATTATTAATCATATTTTCATTAATATATATCACATCATTAATCATCATTCATTTCAAATGAATACCATAAACACTCAATAATCATTAAAAATACTCCGTAATGGTTATGAATAATGGTTATTCATTTTTCATTTGTTTTATGATTACCAATTATTCATATTCATGAATCATTATTATGATTAAAATTTGCCCAACTCTGTGACAAAGTATTGCGACTAACTGACTCATTTATTAAAGGAAAGGGAGATATAAAATGCAGAATGGAAAGTGGCCAGAAAAAGTTTGGAGTGAAGGATAATAACTAAAGAAGCCACGGTACTCCAAGAAATAAAAAAAGTATTACATCCATAGAGAATGCCAAAGTAGCATAAATAAACTAAGGTTTATTGTGTTAAAAAAATTTAAAATAACTTAAACATAAGTAGTAATATTACTGTCCAAAGCTTAGTATGATGTTGAAGTAACAGGAAAATGCAAGCTTTCTTCACTTCTTCTTTGTCTTAATTGCATGTACCTGCAGGGAGCTATGATGGTCAATTGTGTACCACCAACCGAGGGTTTTTGCAATGTTTCTTTGAGTTTATCTTCAAATTTTAAAATCAGACTACAAACACCGATTTCGAAGCATTAAAGTCTTTTTATATGTTTGCATTATTCTTTTTAACTTTTAATTATTCAAGTTTTATTCCATTAATCCCATTAATTAAATCAGACAAAACCTTGGGCTCGATAAAAGAAATTATAGCTTCATGATTTAGGTCTAAACTCTATATAACGTATATTTCACACTAGGACTCAGAACTACTTTTTAAAATTCGCCTCTCCCTCCCTAAATAAAAAATCTTCATTGTGAGGTAGGATTGTGCATGCAATGTTTTTGTAAATGACAAGAGTAGAAAGTAACTAAAATATATTTAGAAAATAAAACTTTATTAATATTTTGTTTTAGTAAAATTATTCATAAAACTTATTAAATAAGTAATTATTACAATAAGATCTTCTTATTTCATCAAGAAATATTAAGTCTGTAATAGTATTCTATACTAAATATTCTATACTAATCAAGATAAAAATTTAAATCTAATTCTAAACAATTTTGGAAGTTGACTAGAGAGCAAGGTATTTTAAAACAAAAACATTAACAAAAGATGATCCTAAAATAAATTCGAATGAACTGAAAGCTCCCCTGAAAGATACCCTTGAAAAAAGACAACTTAAATTTTTTGGAAATCTCTGACGAATGAATGAGAACCGTCGTCCCTGAAAATTCTTTAAAGCTGTGCCCATAGGAAAACGCCCAAGTGGTCGACCAAGAATGCAATGGATTTTATCACATTTTTAGAATTGGCCAAAAGCGAAACAAACAACTAAATGAGATGAAGGCTATGGCACGAGATCGAGATTCTTAACATGCATGGACCGAGGCACCTCCATACTGAAAGGCACTGCGGATGAAGAAATAAATGAAGATTTTCATTCTTTAAGAAGTGATGTTCAAATAGATCATTCATTACAACAATTTTATTCAACTAAAAGATTTACTGATCAAATAGAATATTTTGGGGAAGTAACTGTGGACAAAGTTCTATCAGCTATTAGTCATATGAAGTCGAAAGCAGTAGGTCCTGATCAGATTTTAGTTAAATTAATTGAAAAGAATTTAGCGAATATCCTAGTTCATATTTACAATTGTTCAGTAGCATAAACTGTTTATCCTCAAAAATGGAAAAATTCACCAATTATCTGTACAGATTTAAGGCCAATAAATTTAATTTAATTAAAGCAAAAATGTATTACAAAATTATAAATAAAAATTAATTTAAATGTTGAAAAAAAAAACAATATCTTAAATAAATATCAATCTGGTTATTGGAAAAACTAAAGTTCCTAATCAGCTCTGGTAAAAGTAACAGATGTATATTAGTTACACTTAATTTTAGCCATGCTTTTAATATTGTTCATCAAACTCTGTCAAAAGTTTTGTCTCGTATGATGCTCTAGCAATGCAACCAATTGGTTTTATCGTATCTGAGTGCAACAGTACAACCAATTGAAACAATAAAGGGACCATGTCAGATTGGATTAAAATGGATAAAGGTGTGCTGCAAGGTTCTATTTTATCTTCATGATTAGTTATCTGGTGCACTTGTTCTTTGTAAAATAAGTAATTACGCAGATGATATTAATTTGTATTTGGCATCAAAAGTACATCAAACATTATCAAACAAAAAAACATTAATTGTGAAATTTTCAAATGTTCAATTCTGGTTAGAACATTACTACAACCTTTTGAATGCTAGGATTTATAGTAAATGCTAGCATTCTATAAGGGCTTGAAACATATTCCTAAAACAATGATTAAACAATATAATTTAACATCATCATTACTAAATAAATATTAGTATTGCTATATCTGATTCAAATATAAAAAAAAAAAAAAATCATTAATTGGAAGGAATTTAGAAACAAAAAGTAATTACCACTTTTCACCAGCCAATACAGCCTTCCCTAAACTATTATCATTACTAAATACATATTAGTATTGCTATCTTTGATTCCAATATTTAAAAAATATAAAAATCATTAAATGGATGGAATTTAGAAACAAAAAGTAGTTACCACTTTTCACCAGCTAATACAGCCTTCCCTAATCTGCTCCATAATATCTCCTTCTGCTCTTCAGGAGGAGGGCTGTCGTTCCGCTGTTCTTCCATTGAAAACATATTTTGAAGAAACCTATAGGTTTTTCTGAAAATTTTAAACGAAAGAAGTACAAAACTTAGAACCAAAGCAAGTACGACCGTTGCTATAAGCATCGCGACTCTTGATACACTAACATGGAGGTTTCAAGTTCCGGGGATAAGGTGTTCACTGGTTTTATATTTAATCATTTATTTTTTGAAGTTAATTGATAGAAATGGGATGTAATAAAATTAAATTTATATTTTAATTAGTTGTTTATTTTAATTCCTTATCTACAATAATGGACTAATAAAAATTCCAATAAGCATAAATTCATTATTCATCATTCAATTTTATTCCGTGAGTAAGTTTAAGTTTATTTTCAAATTTAAGTTTA